>CM077163.1:105340111-105904712 GCA_039583875.1 Platanthera guangdongensis
TGCTCTCCCCGATACCCTAACCCAACACTGATTTCTTCTTCGCAGGCACGCCGCATCCTCACTCTCAATATTCATCACAGGCCCCTTCCCGATCTCATTTCCTCGCTCCCCCTACTCTCCCCGATACCCTAACCCAACACCGATTTCTTCTTCGCAGGCACGCCGCATCCTCACTCTCAATATTCATCACAGGCCGTCGCCAACTTCATCGCGCTCTCACGCGGCCTCCTTCCCGATATCATTTCCTCTCCCCCCTGCTCTCCCCAATACCCTAACCCAACACCGATTTCTTCTTCACAGGCATGCCGCATCCTCACTCTCAATATTCATCACAGACCGTCGCCGACATCATCGCGCTCTCACGCAGCTTCACGATTTTCGCAAGGATAGAACTTCGTGTCGGGGCCGACGTCATCGCCTTTCTCTAAGAATGTCTCGTCTTCCTTTCTAGGTTCTTATTTCTTACCTCTTAATGCCTAATTACATGGATGATGCCTCTCACCTCTTCCTCCCCCTACTCGCGATTAGGTCGACGCCTCCTCTACCCTCCGCATGAGTGATCGCGAAAATGGAGGCGGCAAAGTGTAGAAACTGATGATTGAGAGTGAGGATGCCATCGCTGCTTTTAATTGCCCATTATTTTGATTTCGTTCTTTAGGTTTTTGTTTTTGCTTATTTTTATTTTATCAAGTTTCTAATTCTTTTTAAATTCTATTTTTAGGACCATCTCTCATCTGCATACTTACCTATGTGTGACTGAAGCATGAAAACAGTTATGTATGGAGTTCTGTTGTATCTTTAAAATTGCACAGTAAACAGAACTGAAATTTCATTTTTGTTTGATAATAAAGATTCACTGTTTTTTGTTAGATTATGGTTTATTAATATCTTCATGGACATCCAACATGGAGTTTGCATATTCATGACAATGACTGCCTAATATGTATTACTTATAAAAAAATGTTTCTAACCCACTCTTTCTTTATATTGCACCTACAAAAACTCGCGGATTTGGCCATTCTTTCACGATGCCCTAAAAAACAAAAAGTAATACTTTCAAAGGGGAATCATCTACTGGTCCATGAGGTAATTTTCATTGTTGTTTTCTTATGTTAATTTTCTTAATATGCATCTTCTGGTATAAAATTTTTTTATATCTCAGTAATTGTTGGTATTGTTGATGTGCACAGGTACTTGATGCCACATATAGGTTTTCCATTCTTAAAACTCATAGGGTTTTATTAGTTTTCTTAGCATAGTCTAACTTTCTTAAAACTTATTGGATTTTTAGGTCATCTCTTATAATAGGGATTCAAGATTGGACGCAGGAGAATTAGATTCTAATTCTAACCTTATTATGATATGAGTACAAATTAAATTCTATTTCTAAACATTAACGCATGATAATTAGATTCTATTTCTTAACTTCATATGCCCTGAGGAGAAATCTTATTAGCTTTAATATTTGGTTTCAAATGTAGGGATTTATCTACATTTGGATTTAAGAGTTGTATTTTTGGATTATTTCTATACTACAGTTTGTAGCCCGCCCTCGCGGGGCGAGCGAAGCCCGCTGCCGCGGGCCGAGTACTGTCGTATGGGGCACGGGGGCCCCCCGTGCACTGGGGGCCCCCATTTATGATTTCAGTTTTGATTTTTAATTTCAGTTTTTCATATTCGAATTTTGTTTTCATCTTTGTTTTGATTTTAGCTTTCAGTTTTGATTTTAGCTCTCAGTTTTGATTTTAGTTTTCATATTTGATTCGAGTTTTTGGTGCTTTATTTGAGTTTTCATTCTTTGTTAAAGCTGTATATATAAGCTCCTCTACCTAGATGTGCTTCTCACTCCAAAAAATATCTTTGCAGTCAAATGGATGAGCATGTTGTGGATGTTCATTGCCAGGGCATGAAAATATCTTTTCGAGTTTTTGGTGCCTTGTTTGAGTTTTCATTTTTTGTAAAGCTGCATCTATAAGCTCCTCTGGCTTGATGTGCTTCTCACTTTAACAAAATATCTTTGCAGTCAAATGGATGGGCATGCTGTGGCTGTTCATTGGTAGGGCATGATTTACTTTTTCTGAGCCGTAAAATCATTTCAGTTTAGATTTTTACTTTCACTTTGGAGTTTTTAATCTCAGTTTTATGATTTAGTTAGGAATGCAGTTTTGATTTGAGTTTTTGATTTTAGTTTTGAGTATCAGTTTTAATTTTTGTTTTCCATTTAAGTTTAGGATCTCAATTTGAATTCCAGTTTTCATTTTAGTTTCCATTTTAGTTTTTGATTTCAGTTTATGATGTCATTTTGATTTTCTATTTCAATTTTGATTTTAATTTTATTGTTGATTTTTAATTTCATTTTTTCATATTTTATTTCTGTTTTGATCTTTGAATTTGATTTTAGATTTCAATTTTGATTTTTGATTTCAGTTCCACCCTATTGTCTCATTACAATTTCGAGTTTTTGGTGCTTTGTTTGAGTTTTCTATCTCAGTTTTGATTTCTGATTACAATTTCTACTTTTAGACTTTCAATTGTTATTTCAATTTTGAACTTTGATTAGATTTTGGATTTCTATTTCAGATTTCAGTTATATTTTTAAGTTCAATTTTGAGTTTTGGTTTTCAGTTTGAGGATTTCAGTTAGATTTTTAAGTTCAGTTTTGAGTTTTTGTTTTCATTTTGAGGATTTCAGTTAGGATTTCAAATCAAATTTGAGTTTAGGATTAAGCTTTTGAATTTGATTTCATATTTAATTCCACGTGGTTTAGGATTTCATTTTCTAAACGTAACTTAATTAATCATCGAGCACGACTCCTTCACTTCTGACACTATAATTCACTTCTTTGTTGGGGAGAGTTAAGCACCCTTACATTGTTTTTATTTCTAAATTTTCTTTAAAGTTGACTGCTTCGGTTGATTGTTCTAATTTTTTGGGTTGATTGTTCTTAAACCAGCATTTGCCGCCCCACGATGAATGTAGTTGCCTCAGCCAAATGTATCCCTCTCGAAAATTGTCGCTCCAGCAACAAATGTCGCCTCCATGACAAATGTCGTCCCCTCGACATATGTCGCACCCAGGACGAATGCTGCCCGTACGCGTTACTTTTGGTTGAGATATAGCTTTTCAGACTAATGTCGCCCCAACGACAAATGTCGCCCCCGCCGAATGTCACCCAAGCTGAATGTAGCCCCCACGCCGAATGTCGCTCCGACGTCGAATGTCTCCCCCACAACGAATGACGCCGCAACGACTAATGTCTCCCCCACAACAAATGCTGTCACCAAGACAAATGTCGCTCCCACGACAAATGTCTCCCTCACGACAAATATCTCCCCCTCGACAAATGTTGCTGCCCCCTCACCAAATGTCATGCCCTCGATAAATGTCGCACCCTAGACAAATATTTCCCCCATGACGAATGTTACCCGCACGGGGTCCCCGGTGCACGACTGCTTGTATATATATATATATATATATATATATATATATATACTATATTAAAAAGTAGTATCGTTTCAAATTCTATGGCAAAGAAAATAAGACACCTGCATCATCATAGCCGTCCATCATTAATACAATCAAAGTATTCTGCCACTCCTACTGCGGATCGCCCAAAAAACATAATGACCCGCTGCTTCCAAACCCTACCCAAATAATCTCTAAGAAAACCTCCACGACACCCTCACGCAGCCGGCTACGCCCCTCTCTCTCCCTCTTGCGACTCCAACCCCGGAATGCCTCCTCTCTGGCCAACCAATACTCTAAAGCTTTCCTCCTCCAACATCCGCACAGGCTTACGATGACCTCAACGACCGCACTCCAACAACTGTCCAAGTGGCGAGAAAGTCCATTCATCGGCACCGCAAGAAGCACGATCTGGGCATAACTGAATCCATACAAGGCCTCTTTCCAGGTGTAATTCTGTTCTAGGATCGATTTCCAAAAGGTTTCTAATCTCATCTTTAGGGTTTTCACACACACAGTAACCTCTCTCCCTCTCAATTCTCACAGGTTTCCTATAGTTTTTCACCAATTCTCCATCTAAAGTCCTGCCTCATATGATTTTGATGGCACCCTGATGGTGATTTTCTTCAACCCCGACCTCCTATCTAGACGAAAAAAGCATAAACCTCCGATCAACAACACTTCCCGGTCAAGTATTAAAATCAGATTTCCATAATTTCTACATCTGGAAATAAAATCCCATTGAGGTGCGTTGAAAATTAACATCCTATTAACTTCATTGATTTTAATTGAATTTCATTTTCATTAACATCCTATCCTAGTTGTAGCCATTACTGTTAGTGGTAGAAATTGATGATCTGTAGTTCCCGATCACTCGATTATTCTTACTAAAGGATTGGTGATTTTTTGTCATCAATGTTCAGTTATCTAAGATGTAGTTGTGTGTGTGTGTCGTAACATGTTTTGGAGCATCGTGAATTGAATGTGCTTAAAACAAATCCATAGCGATTGGGATTTTCCATAACTCCCAGTTGTAGCCATTATTGTTAGTGGTAAAAATTGATGATGTTTAGTTCCCGTTCAGTCAACTGTTCTTTATAAACAATTGGTGATTCTTTGTCATCAATGTTCGCTACTAAATGATTGGTGACTGTTTATCTAAGATATATATGGGTTCTTATCTAAAAAATATGTTCCTAATTGGATCCAACAAATTAATATTTGACCATCAATGCTCAAAACACTATATATTTAGAACTTCTCCATTTGGGGGAGCAAATATTTACACGTTAACTATTTGCTTTCTTGCCTACGTGAGGTAGACTCCACAATTGCTTGATTAATTGATTTAAAGACTAATTTGAATAATCACTTTCTGTACTCCATCAATGCATGCCAAGAATAGATATTTTATTTAATAAACACAACCTATCTCAAAAAATAGCCAAAACTTGCATCCCCAAAACATGTTCTTGCATAGAAAGGCACTCTATTCTAACTTAAGTTTCTTCTAAAAGCTTCAAACTGAGCTTTCTTTGACAACTAATAAATAATAAGCTCACTTTAGAGAATGTAAAATATTTCTAAAAAATCTCAAAAATATGTTCTTGCACATTCAGATCTTACAATCTTTCTTCATTAGATTTCAATATAATTGGCGGGATGATAAAGTTTGCTATATCTGTTCACACACACCCACACATGATAAATGACACCGCCTAGGATGAATGATGTCACCCCTGACAAATGACGATGCCATCGACGAGTGATGCCGCCCCCAACGAATGATGCTGCCACCGATGTATGACACCGCCCTTAAAAAATGTCGCCGCCCACGTCAAATGTCACCACCAGTACCAATGCCTCCCCCACGACCAATGCGCCCCCACGACCAATCCCCCCATGACCAATGCTGCCCCCACCATCATTGCCGCCCCCACGGCCAATGATGCCCCCATGACAAATTCCGCTCCCACTATAAATGCCCACCCACCAAGACAAATGCCACACGCACAATAAATGTTGAAACCACGACAAATGTCTCCCCCATGACGTATATCCATCAAACGACAAATGCCGCACATACGACAAATGTTGCCCCCCATGACATGTCACCCCCACAACATATATCCCCTCCCATGACAAATGTCGCCCCACGACATACATTCCCCCATGACCAATGTCCACCCAAGACAAATGTTGCCCCCACAATAAATGTCGCCTCACGATAAATGTCGCACCCACGACAAATGTCACCCTCACAACAAATGTCGCACCCGCGATAAATGTCGCCCTCACAACAAATGTCACCTCATGATAAATGTCGCACCCACATCAAATGCCGCACCCACGATAAATGTCGCACCCATGACAAATGTCACCCTCACAACAAATGTCGTCTCACGACAAATATCGCACCCATGTCAAATTCCGCACCCACGACAAATGCTGCACCCACGATAAATGCCGCACCAACGACAAATGCCGCACCCATGACAAATGTCGCACCCCGCCGAATGCCCCTCGGGCCGTAGGCCAGTGCCTGTCACTCATATATATATATATGATAAAGTGCATATATATATATATATATATATATATATATATATATATATATATATATATATATATATATATAATTTGTTTGCATGTATTCAACATAGAGTTTTGATTTTCATAGACATAGAATTATGTGACTAAGATTTTTATTTTATTCTAAGGTCTACAAAAGAATGAGACACATACAATCATAAAAATATAATGCAATCATAGAATTATTTTGTAATCAATAAATAATATTTTACTTCATCACAAAACAAATTATTAAACATGATTAGAGATCAAAAAATATGAAATATCATGTAGTCATAATCATGAGTTTAATAATTCATGGTGGTGGGTGTGATGTTCATATTCAACCCCTTTTAATTAATAATTATGAAATCCTGTGAGGTGAATATGATATATATATATATAATATATATAAATGAAAAAATATTTTTACTTGTTTTTGATATGATTAATTCCAAGGTCTATATAAGTGTGAGGTATAAGAAAGCAAGAGAGAAGCACATCACACACATAATACACAAAACTATAATACCAATAGAATCAAATGATTCATAATTCCTAAGTGTGATAGACATAGTTAATTCCAAATTAATTCTTGATAGATTATGAAATATGATATATGATTAGAGAGAATTTAAGCATAGGATATTAATTTAATCATGATAGATCATTGTTATGTATGTGAAGCTCAAATTTATCCTTTCTAATTTCTTATAATGGATTCTTTAAATATGAATATGTTTTGGTGATTTTTGAATTATTTTGCAAATTTTTGATTTTGTTTTTTAGAAATTTGCCAAAAACATATATAAAGATTTTTGTGAAAGTAGATAATAATGATAAACAATACAGTAAAATAATGTTCAGAAGATATAATTTATTGAACAATCAAATGTTTTAAAAAAATAGGCAGTCGCCGACATTAGAACCTAATGTCGGGCGATAACAACAAAAATTTGATTTTTGATTGAAAAATATGATTTCCGTGACTTTTAATTCCGATTTTTCTTGATTATGATTTTTCATTATAGGGGCTATCATATGCAACCAAAAAACTAGAAAAATAATCGAAAAGTTGCATATTAAATATTTTAGCATAAGACAGACCCCTTAATGAATTAATCAAATATATTTTGACCAAATGAGTGGGGCAAATGATTTAGTTAATCATGATTATAAAACTTATGAATTTCTGAACCCATTTTAATGACATTATAAGCAATGGATTTTTTTAAAAAATTGATGCTTAGAAGTGTTAATTTGGCCACTTGTAATGATATGAATTTTCATTCAATCTCATTCAATTTGAATTATTAATGAATTTAAGCTGAAAGAAGTGTGTAAGTCATATCACACAATATATAAAGTGAACATAAAATATGTCGGCTAACAAGAAAATAAAAACAACAAAAAAAGACATTAAGCACATGCAAAGTAGATTATTGAATATTCCATTTTGATTTATTTCTACTTCACACATTTGATTGGATATTAATGAAAAATAGATTTTGGTATCCAAAGATGACCATGCGACGGTTCCTTTTGGTACCCAAATGTAGCATGTTAGCTTATGGGGAGATAATGATGAATGGGTTCTTTTAAGTGGAGTTAATGTTTTATTTTCAATTTTGGACCTCCATTCGTATTTTGGCTTAATATTATTCTTATGCATCAAATTTCCATTGTAATTATTTTTATCTTGAGTCTTAGAATGATAATGATTCTGAAATATTTTTTATAGAAAATTTGATAACATTTAAATTTATGTTGGGAGAGGATTGCCTTTATAAATCATAGTGATAGTTATTTGGAAATTGATTTACAAACATTTGATTTTTTCGAATCCTTTTATTTTTCTTTGTCAAAATATCAAAATTCATATTCAACTTGCTTTTGAATTTGGTTTGATATTGTAGATTTATGTTTTGTGAATTTTCATTTATAATTTCCTTTAGCAAGTTGATTTTTCTTTCCAATTCTTTATTTATATTCTTAAGATTATGTCTAGCTTTATCATATACAAGTGTGCTATTTTTAAGAATTGAAGTTATATAATTTATATGATTTTCATAATCATTTCTCAATTTTTCAAACATTTTATCCATTTCCTTAATTTCAATTTCATAATTCTTGCACATAGCTCAATCATTTTTCAAAAGAAATTGTCTAAACATAAATTTTTTTGTTCATTTATAGAAGACAGCTCTTTTTCAAATACCTTTCTTTTTCTTTAAATACATTACAATCAACACAATGTGTAAACATTTTAACTAAAGAGCAAGATGGAGAACAAAACAGATCAAGTTTTATTTCTACATTAAATTTTGCTTTTAAAGTTTTATTTTCTACACATAATTTGGAATTAGCAATTTTCAACTTTAAAATTATACGTTTAGCAATTTCAAGCATACGAAATGTAGAAATAGAATTTGTTATCAAAAGAGAAGATTTTGATTTACTTAAAGTGCTATCAGATGAGACAAGATTTGAATACAAGGTTCATTTGACATCTTCTTGGCATTCCTCTACCGTAGTTGAGTTTCCATATTCTCTTTTACATGATGTGTTCTCTTCTTCCATTCTATTCAATGTGCACTCAATGGATCCTTCAATGGAGGAGCTATCTTGAATACTTAAGCAAGCATACATATTTTCCATGTCTTATACTTGTTCTATTCCTATGGATGGAGAATCATAAGTTTCTTCAAGAAATTTTCAAATTTTATAAGTAGTAGAAAACTTATATATAAGTTTAAAATATGTTGATCTAGTGCACAAAAAAATATTTAAAGATTTAGCATTTAATTCCATTTTGTTTTTATTTAATATACTTGGGGGCTCTTTAATTATACTATTCCAAACTTTGATATCTAAAGATTTAAGAAAATTTTCCACCCTTTATAATTTTCACCCATAAATAAAGGTGGTGAAAAATATTTTTCATTAAATAAATTTTCATCCCCTTTAGTGGAAGCTAGATCATGAATCACCATTATTCCTGATTATAATATAGTTTTGGAATAACTTAGCTCTGATACTACGTGTTGGATTTTACGATGCCTTGGGGGGGGGAGTGAATAAGGGCTCAAAGGAACTTTAACTCATTAATAAAAATATTAGAGTTTATAAATGAAGCATTCATAATATTTTATAGAAATCTTTATTTAATAATTTAGTAAAGATTGTATTGGATATTAATTATAGAAAATGTAGGAATTCATTATTTCTTCACTACCGCCAATGGTAAGTTTTTCCGCCAGGCGCTAGCTCATAGATATTGAATTCAAGAGTTTCTTTCTTAGAAAAATGAACCTTCCAGAATATTTTGCAATAAGGCTTATGGAGAATATTTTTCAAAACATTTATGACATGGAAATAAAATCAAGAACATGAAAACACAATTTTATTTCATTAGAAATTGAATACAAAAATGTTTGATTTCTATAACGCTAGAAATCGTGGCGAAATATGAAAAATCTCTTTTTATGCTTCACTGGTCCTCCTAAAGATCGGCTGGCTATAACCTATCTTACCCTAAATATGACTTATGGCCTCCCCTAGATCTAATTGACCTAGTCACTGCACACAAGGTGATGAATTTTCCCCTAAGCCGTATAAGGACCTAGTCGCCACAAATAAGACATATTTCCTACGGAATCCTTCCCAGAATCTGACGTTCTACCCGAACGTTTTCTCCAAATGTTCCTATGAATCCGTCAACACTTGATCCAAAACTGATAGTTCCCAAAATGATGATGGACTTAAATAATGATGAGATTGCTCTTGTCGATCTAGATAAGAAGGCGATGAACATCATTGCTAGTGCGGTGGACAATTCAATGTTGTAAAACTTAATCCATTGTAAGTCTGCTAAGGAGATGTGGCAATCTCTAATTTTTCTTATGGAAGGTGTTGAAGTACAAGACCGGGCAGTCTAAGTCTGGCGGGTTGTTGACCGCACGGTCTATCAGATGATCTCCAGCGGTTTGTTTCCAGACTGTTGATGTTTGTTGACCGGGCAGTCTAGCGGTCTCCCGATGCGACTTGTGCTCCTTCTTCTGGTGTTGCCGAGCGGTTAGCACATTTGTCTAACCGCGCGGCCTGTTCGGTTTAATTTATTTCTAACCGCACAGCTATGTAATTGTTTAGTCCCACATTGTTTACATGTACTCTCTCCTCTCTCCTCCATTCTATATAATGGAGGCCATACCTTTGTAAAGACATACTTTTTGGATAATAAAACTTTCAATTATTAAATTATCAGCTTATTTTCTAGTCGTCTGTTCACTACTCTCACATGGTATCAGAGCAAGCAATCGATTCGACCTGATTCCTTTGGCTCGTCTGACCGCGCGACTTGTTCTCTATCCACGCGGCTTCTTTGCCTTATTGCTGCCCAGTTTGAGCGACTTCCTTCCCTCTTTTCTTCTACCTGTTTTCGCAGGCTCTCTTTCTCTCTTCTCTGTTGGGCCGCTTTCTCTTTTGTTCGCGCGATCTTCCCAGTTCGTGTGACTTCTTCCCTGTGCTTTGGTCTGCTTCCTGGTCGTGGCTCCTATTGCCGCTGGTGTGCTGACACCGTGACCGTTGCAGCTTCTTCTCTTTAGCCCGCTGCAGTTTTGTATTTTTCGCTGCAGTCGTCCTCTCTCGTCGCGGCCTCCTCTTTTGTTCGCGCGGCTTAATCCCGTTTCTATCCGCGCTCCTTCTCTTCTACTCACGCGGTTTCCTGTATCTCTCTATGGACAATTCCAGACTCTCCACCTCGTACTCTCTTCCTCTACCACTCCTGTGGCTCCTCCTCCTCCTTCTGGAAACCTTCGCACCATTTCAAAATTAATTGGTTCCAACTATCCGGATTGGAGCGTTTCTTTCACCTTTCTTCTTCTCTCTCAGTGCAAACGTCATCAACTCATTAATGACCCTCCTCCTCCTAACTCTGCTCAATTTGATGACTGGGATGCCAGTGATGAGCTTGTCCGCACTTGGCTAGCCAATAGCCTCTCTGATGAATGCCTTCCTGTCATCCGCCATGATGAGACTGTCAAAGCTGCATGGCTTCACCTCGCTGCTCTTTATTCTAAAGGGGGCCAGACGTCCCGCATTTATACTCTCTATGTGGACCTCTTCGCCCGCCTTTATATGTCTCCTGCTACAGCTTATTAGCAGGTTCAGGCTCTTGGCGCCGAGATCCTCCAGAATCGCCCCTTCTCCGCGGACTTGGCAGAGTAGCACAAGCACTTCCAGGAACTCCTTGTTATTTGTTATCTTCTGCGCCTTCCCGACTCCTTTGATATGATGCGCCAGCAGATCTTGGGCGAGGCAGAGTCTCCTACCTTGGATGCCACCGCGACTCGCATCGCCGCTATTACTTTGCTGCTCCAGCATCCTCTGTTGTCCTCTCCTCCTCCACCGGAATCTTATGCTCACCAGGCTCAGAGGGGAGGCACTAGTGGCCGCAGCCACTCAGGCAAATGGGGTTCGTCCAGGTTCCTCTGCTCTCACTGTGGTCGTACCAACCATTTTGTTGACCGCTGCTGGCAGAAACATCCTCACCTTCGCCCCTCTGGCAATGCATCTTCCTCACCTTCCGCCTTCTCTCGGTCGTCTGCCTCTATGGCCACGACTTCAGGTAGTGCCCACGTAGATATCCGAGGTAAATGGAAGATTGACTCTGGTGCTACAAATCACATGACCAACAATTCTCACTACTTCTCTCTCCTAGAAACACATGATCGGTTGCCCCCGGTTCATGTTAAGGATGGTTCCCCTTCCCCGGTTCATGGGACAGGCATGGTTCAAGTCACCCCGTCGCTTCGCCTGTCAGACACCCTCTATGTCCCGAAGTTCCCTTGCAGTTTATTATCCGTTACTACTTTATGCAAGCAACTTCAGTGTTCGGTCCTATTCACTCCGACTTCTTGTTCTTTCCAGGACCCGAGGACCCAACGGACAATTGCTACTGGGACTGAGAGTGGCGTCCTCTACTTCCTCAATAACGTTTCTGCTTTGTCCGCCTTATCCTCCTATTCTATATATCTACTTCAATGGCATCTTCGCCTTTGGCATCCTCCTCCTCGGATTCTTCGTCAGCTTCTGCCCCACTTACCTCAGACTAGTCCTCCGCTCAACTGTGATGCATGTCATCTTGGCAAACATCATCGCTCCTTCTTCCCACCGAAGCATGACCGTGGCTCTTCTCGTCTGTTTGATCTCATTCATTCTGATGTCTGGGCTCCTGCTCCTACACTCACCGTTGGTCAGGGTAGTTCCTACTTTGTAACTTTTATTGATGATTTCTCTAGATGTACCTAGGTGTATCTACTAAAAGATCGCTCTGAACTCTTTTCTGTCTGGAAATCCTTTTATTATATGATTAAAACTCAGTTTGATATTTCTATTAAAGTCTTTCGCTCTGATAATGCTAAGGAATATCATAGTCATGAGTTTTCCTCTTTTTGTCTGCAACATGGTCTTATTCATCAGACCAGCTGTGTTTACACCTCCCAGCAAAATGGGGTGGCGGAGTGTAAAAACCGTCACCTCCTTGATGTCGCTTACACCCTCATGATGCAGATGCAGGTGCCTCGCTCCTACTATGGCTATGCTGTTTTCCTCGCATATTATCCCATCAATTGCCTTCCCTCTATGGTTCTCCACGACCAGACCCCCTTCTCCATTCTCTACCCGAGCAAGGAACCATTTCCTCTCCCTCTCCGTGTCTTTGGGTGTACGGATTTTGTACACGCTCCCTCTGCCACCCGTGACATGCTTTCCCCCCATTCCACCAAGTGTGTCTTTTGGGTTACTCTACCACTCTGAAAGGCTATTGTTGTTTTGACCCCGTTCTGCGTAAGAAGTTTGTCTCCGCAGACGTGAGCTTCTTCAAGAATGCATTGTACTTCTCTCTTGACTCCGCTCTTCCTCATGATGTCTCTGATTCTCCAGCATCTCCCTCCGTTGCTTCCACGCCTATCGACGCCTCCCCTCTTACCACGTCTCCTCCTCCCTCCTACATACCTCATCCATCTTATCCCTCTTCTCCGTAGCCGTCTCTCTCCAGTCCCGGGCCAGCCTTCTCCACCACGGACACTCCAGTCACTGAGGCCCGAGTCGACCTGGATCTTCCCATTGCTCTTCGCAAAGGGGTACGGGCGTGTACTCAACACCCGCTTGCGACAATTGTTTCCTTTGATCGGCTTACTCCTTCTCGTAGGTGTTTTGCCTGGGCTATCACAGCTACTGCCACTCCCCGCACCTACCAGGAGGCCCTTGCTATTCCTCATTGGAAATCTGCCATGGATGAAGAGATTGCCACTCTTACTGAAAGGGGTACCTGGAGCCTTGTTCCTCCACCAGTGGGCACTGATGTGGTTGGCTGTCGCTGGGTATTTATTGTGAAGTTTCGCCCCTACGACACTATGGATCGCAACAAGGCCCGGTTGGTGGCCAAAGGCTTCACTCAGACTTATGGGGTTGATTACTTTGATACTATCTCTCTGGTTGCTCGCCTTAGCACCATCCGGCTTCTTCTCTCTGTGGCTGTCAACAGGGCTTGGGACATTTCTCAGCTTGATGTCAAGAATGCCTTTCTCTATGGGGATCTTCAGGAGGACGTCTACATGGAGCAACCTCCTGAGTATGTTGCTCAGGGGGAGACACGAGTATGCCAGTTGAAGAAGGCTAAGATAGTGCCAAAGAACTTGTTCGGGAAGCTGTTTTCTCACGAGCTGTAACTCAAAATCAGAAAGGCAGAAGAACAGGGAAGCAGGACTTCAGTTAGAGAGAAGTCTGTAGCACTGAAGGCTAAATGGTCAAGGAAAGGGAGAGCTATGTCACCAATAAGGATGCATGTTTCAAATGACATAAAAATTCTGAGCCAAGAACCTCTAATTCTGAAATGTCAGATGGAGAGTTTTCATTACTCTCCAGATAGTTCAAGAGGACGCTCGACAAAAGGTGGCAAATGAAAAATTAGCCCTCCTCTTCTGATTATAGAAAATTACGTCGTGATGGTGATCATCATAATAAGAGCTACAACAACATTGACATGTAAAAATCGAAACAGAACAAACACGTTTCATCTAACATATTTTGTTATTGTTGTAATAAGTCAGGGCACATGATCGATGACTGCCCACATAAAAAGAGGGAAGGATCCAAGAAAGAAGAAAAGAGATCATTTAATGACAAAAAGAAAGAAGAAAAGAGCTTCATCACTAAAAAGTCGAAGACTTTCAGCGATAACAACTCTATTGAGTCAAGCTCGGATGAAGAAGCCTATTTTGGGCTTATAACACATACCGATGAGGATAACTGCGACTCCAAATATAATGGGAAGCTAAATTCACATGCTCTCTATCTGAAACTGATACATCCTACGATGGTCATGAAGTTTACTTATCTGAGAAGGATTTAGACTTAATGGTACAAAATTGAGCATTACTGATGGGATTTGACCAATGCTATAAGGTGGTCAAATCTCAAGCCAAATAGACCGCCTCTCTCAAGGAATTGGAATCTGAATTGAGGGAGAAATTGAGAGATTGACCCCTCTCAGAGATAAAATTCAATCCTTGAAAGAGGAACTGGAATGCTATACTGAGTTAATAAGTCTGAAAGAAAAGTTCATAAATGAATTAGAAGAAAATTTATTGATTGAAAGGAAGCTTGTAGAAAGCTTCTCGAAGTCAAAGACTATCATTCCTCTCATTGATGGATTTTCAGCCTCTAAGGAGAGTGGGATTGGATTTAATGCTGCCAAGGGTAAAGGGAAGGCTCCTCAAAGTCAACCTTTCTTCAAGAAGGTAATCTTTCCAACAAATCATTATGACCCTGAAACATCCTACGGTCATTTTACTAGACCAACATATATTGCCTTTAATAAGAATAAGCTAGGATGGAGCTATCGTAGAAATCTTGGAACGAATGCTCTCAAGGAATCTCATGAATAGATCATCCTTCAACATTATGGTACATTCATTCATGGATTGAATTCTAAGATAGCACCTAAAGTCAAAGCCCACAGGCATTGATTAAAGCTCACTCACTCAATGCCATGTGATAAAAGGCGTTGAATGATGCTCATCCAGCCAGTGTCAGTATTTTCAAACACAGAAAATTAGCTATGTCCAAATGCATTGAGTGTAACATACTCACACAATGCCAGATAACAGAAGAATATCTGTTAAGTAGTTTGGCATTGAGTGAAACTTACTCACTCAATGCTAAGTGACAAAATCTGTCTAAGTAACATGGCACTAAGTGATGAAGGCTCACTCAATGCCAAGTGATAGAAAGTTTGGCTAAGGCAAAAGTATTGAGTGATGAGGACAGACTCAATGCTCTCAACGCCAAGTGACGAAAAGTTTGGCTAAGGGAAAAAGTGTTGAGTGATGAAGACAAACTCAACGCTCTCAACGCCTGGTAATAGAAAGTTGGCTAAGGCAGAAAGCATTGAGTGGACTCAATGCTCTCAACACCTAGAGTCAGAATAACTTTCTATGTGTTTTGGCATTGAGTGAAGGTTGCTCACTCAACACATAATGACTGAAACATTATTCTAAGTGTTTTGGCATTGAGTGAAGGATGCTCACTCAATGCCTAGTGACAGAAATATTTTCTAAGTATTTTGGCATTGAGCGAAGGTTACTCACTCAATGTCTAATGGCAAAAAATCTGCCTAAGTGTTTTGGCATTGAGTGATGGCTACTCACTCAACTCCAATGAAAATGTTTGATTTTGGCTAAGTACACAGATGGCTGACGTCAGCATGAGTCAGCAAAAGTCAACGCAATTCAAATTCATTGCGGGAAAGATGAAGTAAGCCATTGATGGCGCCAGTGGCCAGCTTTTGTCGTCTTCTGCAAGTGGAAGGTCGTAATTCGACAATCAAGGCTTGGCTCCATAGCATAAAGATCCATTGATCGACGAGCAATAAAAGGGAAAATTTGGCTGAGTTGACAACAAGAAATTAGGGTTTTCTGAATACGCAATTGCGGCTGAGCATCGTCTTCTTCCTTATCATTACTGCCGAGCCAGAAGGACCTATTCAGTTCAGTCAACCTGAAAGCGAAAAGAGATAGTCAGAGAAATAATCATCTGCGATAGCAGGTCATACAAGCTCTGTAAGAAATAGAGGCAGATCATACAAGCTCTGTTAGAAAAGGTTGATGATTGAAGAAGATTCAACAGTCAACTTCATAGTCTTCATCAGCAAAAGCTTGGACTGAAATCTGCTCAGTCCAAGAAGAAGTGGACACAGAGTTCTTATTCTGGTGTCAATTCAAAACAAACACATTTCATTCTTTCTGTATGATCTTGTTTGGGATCTGTGTAATAAGCCTTTCTGTTTAAGGCCGAGTGGTAGGATTCTGTGAAAAGTCTGAGTTTGTAGGCTTGATTTTTAAAGGCCGAGGTGTAGGATTCTATGAGGAATCTGCGTGAGTAAGCCTGTGTTATAAAGGCTGAGTGTTGGATCCATTTTGGTTTTGAGGGTAGGGATGTCCTCCAAGCCTGAGTGGTAGGTCCGTTAGCCTAAGGTACGTGGTTGTTTAGCCACTGAGTTGTAGGGCCTTATGCCTGAGGAGTAAGTCTTGGAGGAGACTGAGAGATCCTCTGAGATCGAGTTGTAAGCTCATTTTAGCCGAGTTTTGGGGGAAGAGCCTGATCTAACATACTGTTAGAAAGGCGCAAAGGGACAGTGGATGTACCCAAGATCGGGGAACCACTATAAACAACCGTGTTGTCTGTTTTTTATCTTAAAAGATAAAAATAAGTTAATCACTATGTACGGCTATCAGGTAAAAGTTAAAAGACTTGAAGTAAGACCAAAAACCTATTCACCCCCCTCTAGGTGTTTAGCTGACCTTGAAAACAAGACTTTCAAGTGGCATCATAGGGAGGTTACTCAAAGTAGACTTAACAGCCTGAGTAGATCTCTAAGGTCAGCAAGAAAATTTGTCCTTATGGGTTCAGGAGTGAACTATAAGGAGCCGGGTGCCATGAAGCTTCCCATATATAGGAATGAAGGTTTTGGCATCTGGAAGGAGAGGGTTAGGTTATTTATGGTGGCAGCCGACCCTAGGATCTTCATCACAGTTAAGGAAGGGTCTTTCATTCCTATGAAAGTGTCAGTTCTTGATGCAAATATCCAGACACCCAAGCCTACTCTGAGATGATAAAATATGAAGTTATTTTGGCGACTATGGACAAGTGGGCACATAATATAATTATGAGTGTCATAGATGACTCCAATTTCCAAGATCTGGTTCAATGCAGGACTGCAAAGGAGATGTGAGACACCCTAGTGGTCTACATGGAGGGAATAAAGGATGTGAGAGATGACAGGAAGTCCATGCTCAATCAGGAGTATGAGGCATTCAGGCAGAGCAAGGCTGATAACATAACTGGATGCTATGAAAGGTTCTTCAGAATTATCAATGGGATGAGGATATATGGAAGAGTCTTCAACCCATATGAACTGAATGACAAGTTTCTCAGATCTCTAACCAGAGACTGGGATACTAAGATCTATGAAATCAGAGAGGTGGCTAAGCTAGCTGACACTCCACCAGCAACTTTGTTTAGGAAGCTGTTGTACTATGAAATGCATTTGACAGCCAAGAAAGAGGAGGAGAAAGTCAGCGAGTCCCATGCTAAAGAAACATTTGTGGCCTTCAAAGCTAAAGCAACAAGGATGAGAAGAAGGAAGACACCATCTCCACCAAGGAGGGATGTTGATTCTAACTCAGACAAATCAGAGACCAGCACATCAGACATCCACATGTATGATGAAAACTTTGCTGACTTCTCTAGGCAGTTCCAGAAGTTTATGAAGAAGAAACAGTAGAAAAGCAGGCCCTCCTCCTCCTCTCATACCAAAGAAGACTACTACAAGGGCAGGAAGAAATCCTCTAAGGAGGATAGATATGGTTCTAAACCTAACATACATGTTTCATCTAAAGTGGTTTTCTATTGTTACAGTAAGACAGGGCATGTAATAGCTGACTGCCCTGTTAAAAGAAAGGAATCTGGTGAGAAGAAGGAACACAAGCAAAAAAGGCAAGAAGGAGAAATCCTTCATTACTAAGAAGAAAAAGAGCTGGACTGACTCTTCCTCTTCAGATTTAGAAAGAAAAGAGGATGAGGAAGCCTACATTGGGTTGTACTCTGCTAAAGTAGAAGCAGAAGAAGCAGACTTTATTGAGATGTTGGCTGCTATTGCTGGAGAAGCTGAAGTGAATCATCCTACTACTAGGACTAAAGTCAGGGGCCCTCTATCATAGTCAGATGATGATACAGAGGTGGATGAAGAAGAAAAATAAGATAGCTAATGCTATGGCCTAATGGCTATATTAGATGAAGAATCCAGCCAGGAACAGCCTGGTCAATCAAAGGTACATTCTCAGTCTAGCCACTCCACTGAAACTGGCTATGAGACTAGTCCTCATTTAGAGGCATCTAAATCCTATGATGAAGATGGGTCTGAATCAGAGGAAGATGTCAATTCTATAATTAACAAATATGGTATCCTTCTGAGTGCTTTCAAGGAAAGCAAGCTTGTAGCTAAGAAGCAAGCTAAGGAAATTGCCTCCCTTCAGCTTGCTACTTCCCAGCATTCTGATTCAGCTTCACTGCTTAATCAGAAATTGAAAGAGATCATTGAGCTGGAAACTATTTCATTCATTCATATAGGTACCATAGAGTACCAAGAAAAAAGAATAAGAGACCTGGAAGTGCTGCTGGATAGAGACAAGAGAATAATGGCTAGCTATTCAAAGTCCAGTTCAGTGCTTCCCTTGATAAACACATTATATTCCCAAAAGGGTAAGAAGGGGTTGGGTTTCAAAGGAAGCACTAGTGTTGCCAATCCCGAAAGAAAGGTCAAGTCTCCAATGCAGCCACTAGCCTCCAGGCCTCCTATTCCATTTAGGAGAGTTTTATTACCTTCTAAAAGGTATGATCAAGAAAGTATCTATGGTCACTGTAAGAATGGTAGATCCACTGCTGTGAACAAAGATGTTCACTGCCAGGGTGGTAGATATTTCAAGGGTGCAAGTGCCTTCAAGGAAGCCCATAAGGAAATATAAATGGCCCATCCTGGACCATTTGTGTTTGGTGCATCAGCCCCTTCACTCAAGGGTAAAGCTGTAGACTGTTTTTAAAACATTCCAACCCACTCTAAGACTAAAGGCAAGTCTATTAGTAGATCAGACTTGGGCATCTCAGAGGACATCAAGAGTGTGCTCCTTGAAAAGAAAGTAGTTGCTGGTAGGGCTCAAGATATCCTAATCACTTCTACTTCCAGACCAACCACTAGTCAAACTGGGGTTGGGAAACACCAGAACAAGACTGCTGCTGCACCTTCTAGACCAAGAGCTACTGTCAACACATACACTAGACCAGCTCTTAAAATAAGGTACAATATCTATTAGTGTCGGTACTGTGGCAAGGGCCACTATGCTATAGACTGCTGACACAATACAAGTGTGCCAAGAGAAAGAGAGAGCTTACATGTCAGAAGAGCTGCATGTAACACCCCCTATCCGTCGCATAGCATATAGCAGTAGGTCCGGCCAGGGCTCGTTGCCATATATCACAAACAGACCGGAAGGTTACGCAATGGAAATAATCCTGCCAATAACCAACGTCATACACAGAGTACGGAACATATTCATCAAAACATCAAGAGAACATTCGATGAATCCAAGTCCAATTTGTTAAAATGTCAAGAGATAGTTCGACGAATTTAGATCGATTCGTCCGAATAACAAGAGACAATTCGACAAATTTACTTTGAGTCATTTGACGAATTCTGACAGAATAGTCCACAATACGTCAAGACACTTCTTGACGATTTATCTGGTCATCTATATTCACAATATAGGTCTCGGGAAGAACAACTTCCAAATCGAGAATATCACAATCTTGGCCTTTCACTCATATCATATATGAGCAATTCCAACACAATCATTTTCCAACTTCTTCAATACTCTTATGTGCTACCTCATAAGCTCATATTGCGTTAGCAATGAGACTACATGGTTGACCACCTCTAGATCACAACGGTAACACTAATACCATGTTCCCTGAAGAATGCAACTAGCCCCATGATGCGAGTTATCCTAAGAAGAGTAAATTGGGATAAATGGACACCACAAAACTTCAAAATATCAATCATCTCCTCGCATGCCGGAAGTTAGAATCTGGACCGCAATTTCATCTCACACACTGTCACTCAACCCTCTGACAAATTTTGAACTCTCACTTCAACATGGGGTATCTTCACGTCAAGATCGGCAGGTATCCTGTATCTTTTTATTCAAACCATAATATGCTCGGTGGTAAGCGCGGAGCGCAACCATATTGGAAAAGATTATGTGTTGCACTTTGAGGCCTGAAAAGCATCAAAAGGCCAAATTATGAAAAAATAATGTCAAAATGGTGGCATAAGTTCGGGAGAATGACGCTTCATAAGCGCGACCATCATACCTCGAGGCACTCAAAAGAGCCCCTGTATCCAAACAAAACATCCATAAACGCGCCCGCATAGTCACACTAGGGCACGCGCAGGCATGCCCGGGCGCGTGCAGGCATGTCTGGGCGCGCGCACAAAGGCTCGTGCACTGGTGCGTGCTGGAGCATACGAGCGTATGACCCACGTGAAGGATTAAGCGGGGGGGGGGGGGGGTATGAGATCCAAATGCAAGCGCATGCACACTGGGTGCGCATAGAACTATACGTGCAGTTCCGTGCGCAGGTGTGTGTTGACTCGCACACACCCACCCATGCACGGGTGAGCGCGCACCAGACCGCGGGCACACCCTCCACCGCTCGTAGGTGCGTGTGGGGTTCAACCTCTATGCATCAATGCGGGCTAACCCCATCTTTGTGTGTACATCGCCCCACCTATATGATTCTCCCCTACACTCTTGCGTACAAACGAACATCACCCATGCATGCTTTCGTCCGCTCGGTCTCTCTGCTTCTTTACCACATACCTTGGCATGCATTCCACCATTGTCCGCTTTCTTAGGCATCTCTCCGTTCAATGCCACCATAATCGCCACAAAAAAGTGTCTTTTGAGCAAAATCCTCGTTCTTCCCATGCTCCAGCTTTGAACGCCAAGGATTTTGGGGGGCAAATGGGGAGGCCAAGTTAAATTTATAGAGAAATTGGGGTGTGAAGAGCCAATCACCCATAATCCAGACTAACTTTATGGGAGTCATCGAAATAACCACTGTGCATGTGATCGACTCGTGCTATCAGTACATGATCTATGTACGGTATCCCGCAACGCGTGCAAACCTTCCACGCCCAGCCGAAACGGCCCACCGCCTCCTGCAGCCACACATCACAGCCGCCCCCATGACGGCCACTCTTTTGGCGTTAAATTTATAGAGAAATTGGGGTGTGAATCGTTGATCACCCATAATCCCCACTAACTTTGCGGGGATCATGGAAATAACCACTGTGTGTGTGATCAGCACGCGTGATCCGCACATGATCTGTGCACAGGATCTCGCTATGCGTGCAAACTGCCCGCAGCTGACCAAAATGGTCAGTCGCCTCCGTACCCTAGCAGCAAGGTCACGACTGCCTCCCATGGCGGATGCTCCTTTGTCGGTCATAGGGGCACGTCCGCATCGGGTAGCTGCATGGGGCGCCCGTACCACGCCTCCCACTGCTGCATGGGGCGGCCTCACATCATGGCCTCCCCCGACGGCCGCCTCCCACATCTTTAAGGGGCAACCGTACCGCATGGCCGTCCCCCGCGACAGCCATCCTCGGTCGAAAGGAGCGGCCAAAGGCGCGCAACCGAATGAGTCGGTCGGCGCTAGGGCCGACCGCCCATCCGGCTTGCCTCTGTCGGGCATCCCGCCGTCCGCGGCTCCTCGTCCTTCTCTGATGGCTGCCCGCTACCAAGGTGGTCGCTATTCGAAGAGGGGGCCCTCTCCACCATCTGATCATCCCAGCGTGATCACCTATGTCCATTTCATAGGCAACAACCCACGTAAGCATCATGATTAGTAGGGAAATATTTAATAATTAAATATTAGTATACCTATATAAAATATATTTTTATTCATTAGAATCTATGCAAAATATGATCTGCACCCAATAATTTAGGTGGTTACGGTGTGCAGATAACCGCATAACTATCGTAACCACTTCCTGTACTCTATAAAAAGGCCTCAAGACCTCTCTCAATTCTAACCTTTTTCTGCTCCCACCTTTCTTCTTACTCAAGCCGGAGCTCTGCCAAATCCTCCTATGAGCCACCGCCTCCCGTAAAGCCACCCGAAAATTTGTCTAAGTCCACAATCCCCCGAGGAAGAAGATGCGTCGCCGGCCACTCCCAAAAGCCTCCAACATGCGTAACATCAATAAATCCCCGCAAACGTAGCGCAATCAACCTCGCAGCAAAGTTGAGCAACCCAATTGCATCTAAAATGCGAGCCACTGTCAGGGAATAGTGAAAGCAGGGCTTCGCGTAAGGCGGTTTGACGCCCACCAATAGCGTCTGTATACTCTCTCATCTCCAAGTTGTACTGAGCACCGGACTGTCGCCCTCGATTCCACCAACACTTTGTAAACTGCTGCTAATAGTATGGTTTGACTGGCACAGAACCAGTCACGTGATTTTTTGTCTAGTTGAGGAGGTTTTTCACGTTAAAATTGTCGTGTGCACTTATTTATTTACTCTGTGACTATATGACCGTTCGGCCTCTCCACGGAGTAAGGCAGTCTGGTTTAGTCCAATCTACTAAGAAAATTGAGTTGATCACAACAATAAGTTTGGATGGATGAAAAACCTAGCTGAAAGATGACAAGTTTCCTAGGGCAGTGCTTACATACCACCTTACCGGTGCAATATCCCGAACTTTTTTTATGGCAAAAACATTATATTAGTCCCAATATTTTCTACCCTTTTAGATTGCAGTTCTTGTGCTTTTTTTATTAGGATTTCAGTGCCTCAATTTTATTAGAAGCAAGCAATAAGTCCCATTTTTTTCATTAAACCTTTGGATTAAGCAGTTAAACAATAATATTTCTAATAAATAGCCTTCTTTTATGGTAGTGATGTCCTAATATTTTCTTAAAAATTTGAAAAAGTATAATTTTTTTGTGAAATAACACATTTTAAAATAGTCGTGTCCAAAAAGCTCCATTGGGCCAGTCGGGCCCATACTATTTGCCAACCGGGCTCAGCCCGCACCCAGCTTTAGCAGCGTCGGGCCAGGCTCGGGCGTCCTCTCAAATATAGGGCCCGGGAAGGCCCTTCAGGCCGGAACAGACTCAGTCGGGCTAGCCTGATTTCCAGGCCGTATTAAAATCCCGCCTGGATTAGGCGGGATTTTAAACCGACCTGGATTAGGCGGGATTAAATCCCGCTTCATTAGTAGGATTCATCCCAATTAGGCGGGATTTTAATCTCGCATAATCCAGGCGGGATTAAAAATTCCCACTTCATTAGGCTGGACTAAAATCACGCATGGATTAGGCGGGATAATCCATCCTAATCAAGGCAGAATTTTAATCCTGCCAATTTGGCTGGATTTAATCCTGTCTATATAGCCCGGATGTCGGGCCATGCTAGCACGGCGCCCGGTCCTTGCCCGGCCCAGCTCGGGTAGGGCAACGGGCCGGGCATAAGGCTAAAATGGGAGTCCTGTAAGGCCGCCTAGCCCAGCTAGGCCCGGTTGCACGGGATGCAGGTGGCGCACGGGTGCAGTGCCAGCATAGCGAGTGGCCGTGAGGGCATGCAACCGGGAGTCTATGCGGGTGCCCGGCCAGGCGGTTACACCGGCTGGCCACAAGCGCAACCCTGTAGCACGTATAGGCAAGGCACGCTTGGGCCTCACACTCACCTGCCACTCGCAGGGCACGACCATGTGCGCTTAGGAGCAGGCCGGTGTGCCTTCCCGATCTTCTCGGGTGCTTGTGATTCTCGGCCAGCCATTAGTCCGGTCGGGACCTCTTACACTTGGATCAGATCGGATCAAAAATATCATGCGGAATCCTATCAAATGACCTCAATGTTTTGTGTATCATGATCCGTGAAGCGATGAGCGTGGAAATTTCTAGAATCCCCAGGATGCTCCAATAGTCAGAAGATTACCTAACATATTCTGCGAGATATTGGTCAAGGATTGAGACTTATTCACCGCTTGTTTCGAGACAAGAAAATTAGGAAAAAAATCCTGTAAATCTGAACGCCTACCATTATGAGTCTTTCTCTGAAGACTATAAATTGGAGAGGGTCACATAGTTATTTTCCCATGCTGTTGTTGATATTTTAGAGTTTTGGATTTTACCTTGGAGTTAGCAGATTTTTGCGGTCTCCTTGTCTCCCGTAAAGAAGGTTAGTGTTTTCTCACCATTTTGCAACGTGGAGCAAAGTAAGTGGGAGAGCACGCTATCAATAGAGGTGCTGGAGCAAAGAACGATGGAGGAGACGGCTGGCGCGCAAGGTGACAACCATGCACAAGTTACGTCATACGATCATGGGGCTGCCCCTACAAGCATGCGGGAGCGGGCCTTCCGGCACGCGGGCGAGGTTGCACGTGCAGGACGTGCTGTACCTGGGACCGGGGCGGCCCGAACACGATTGTGGCCGTGTGCGCAGGGGTACCTGCGTGAGGGCATGGACGCGCGTGCAGGGCGACCCGAGAAGGTGCGCGGGCATGGGGTGGCATGTGCATGGGCAGGGCCGCATGCACGTGGGACCTGCGCGGGTGTGTGGGTGCGCAGGTGGGGGGCATCTTGCGCGCTGGTGTGGCCGTGAGCAAGGGGCATCCCATGCTGGCACACGGGGTTACTTGTGTTCATGCCCAGTGGTTGTTTTCATTCATGCGCCACTCCGTATGTGTTGATCAACTTTTCTTGGCTTGCTTTAGTGCAAACACACATTTTTTCTTGTAGGTGTCGAAGAGTGTCGTTTCGCGATAGTCCATGCATCTTCCATCAACTTTGAACTTTGCCTGCATGAGCAGTTGCAGGAAGCGCTTTGACATTTTGGAGGACGTGGTGTTTGTTTTCCCCACCATGCAAGAGCGTGTTCAGCTCCCTCCTTCGGGCTATTTCACGATTATGGAGGGGTGCTTGAAGGCGGGCTTCTGTATACCTCTTGTCGAGGAGACGATCACCATTCTCCAATTCTGTGGCGTTCTTATGAGGCAATTTTCCCTCGTAGGGTTGTCGAGGATCATGAGGTTTCTTCGCTTTTTTTGGAAACACAGTTCCCGGATGCCAATCTGACTCTTTCGCAAGTGGTGCGTGGTTTGCTCTGGCTTAGGTAATTGTGTCGAAGTTCAGAGCAATAAAATGTGGTTGCCATTTGAGGATAAGACTGATCATCGCCTTGGTGGGATGTTGTATGGTTCGTCAGGAACCAGTGTGAGCTGTCTGAGGTCTGGAATGACCCTCCTGATTGATGCTGCCTCCTGAAGGGGAAGGATAATTCCTTTACTTCACTATTTGGCTTTGAGGATTCACGGGAGCTTGTTGCGGTTCTTTTCATAATCTGCGCGTTGTTGTTGATAAATGGCTTGTTCTAGCTGGCCTTTTGACATATATAGAGCGGACCTATGTCGCGCCCCTAGGCCGAAGCAAGAAGAGAAAGCTAGACTTTTTGTAGCGGAGGGGAGAAGGTGGATTGCCTTCGGCTGGCCCCGGGGTCGTTATCTGTAACACCACAAAACTTTAAAATAAAACATAAAGGTGCCTATCACTGGGCTACATTGGGTATCATTGGTGATAACACTCGATGCACTCGACGCCTTCAACGAAGCATTAAGTTGACTCGATGAATCGTGGAGTCTACTATCACGTTGCGATAATTAGTATCGTGTTGCGATACCACTCGACGGACTTAACGCACTCAATGCTCCCAATGCACTCGATGCTTTCAACAAATCATCGAGAAGACTATCAGAGTGGCGATAGTAGGTATTGCTGAGTGATACTGCCACGTATGGCTAAACATGTGTTGGATGGTCGGACGACAGCTGAAGAGTGGTGGTTGATTGGGCTCAATGCGGCAAGTGACGATATCGCCCAGGCAATAGCGGATATCGTCGGGCGATAGCAAAAACTTTGACTGATCAGCTGAGATCATAGCCATTCATTCCTTTTGAAGAGAGGATCCAGTGGCTGGGATAAATCCCGAGGTCACTTAAGAAGATGAGTGGAGAAAAGAGAAATCAAGAACTAAAGCAAGATACGTGAAGAGTAAAACAAGGCGCTCCTTTCCATTTGGATAGAAGACTTATTCATAGCTCCAAAATGAACTACGATGGTAAGGATCTTCCTTATTGGACAAATGAAGTCCTCCTTTTGCATATGCATGGAATCTCCCACCAACAGGTGGAAAAGCAAAGGGAATACTGATTGATTGATACGTGATATCCCCAGGTAGTTTTGCATACAGAATCCAAAAATCGCAGTATGGAATAGGCATGCTGTGTGAAACCCATCCAGACAGGTTTGTCTGTATTGATGATGTTTTATTTTGCATGTCGGAGAAGACTCCGAATATAAACGGGTATTTTATGGAGCCTGAAGGGTTGTGCTTGTGAATGGGAGTAGTAGGAAGTACTGGAGCCACTTTCAAGGAAAATACCCAAAAAATACAACGGTTGTGAGAATCATTGGATACCGCCGGGTGACAGTGAGTATCGCTGGCGATATCTCTTGGTTAGCTATATATTGTATGAAAGACCTATTTTCTGGCACTGCAGGATGTTGTAGGGTTTTTGCTAGAAAGATGTTTCAGTTGTGGCTGAGTCTGGAGACAGAAGAGAGTTCTGTCGCTTAATGCCAGACGATAGTGACTATCGCTGGTGATAGCTTCCAGATAACATATTACTTATAAGGCCTGTCTCGTGGATACTGTGTGTCTCGTAGGTGAGTTGTGAGCCTGGGTGCCTAGCTATGGCTATGAGTGCCATTTTGTGTCAATTGCGGGCTCTTGTCCTTGGGATATGGTGGGCGGCAGTCGAAGATGAGAGCTTAAAGAGCCCATCTAAAGAAAAGCCAATGAGCCGAACGGGAAAGGGGAGGCTGACCCGCATCTTGTCGTTCGCTATGATGGATGGGACCGTCAGCGTTGACATGGCAATTTGAACAATAGGATGTGGCTGAACTGTACACGCGTTATGTCGTTCGGACTAGAATGCCTAAAGTATCTAGCTTCGTCGTTGGCATAATGAGAGTCTTAGGCCCCGTGCCGGAAAGACTAGAATGCTCAAGTGAACCATCAAGTCTGGGACTGTGGAAGGTGGTTGGACCCGGAGAAGTCCGGTATACCGAGAATGTGCCCTGAGTGTATGAGGTGTGAGGTCGGTCGAGCCTACGTCTGTGGCAAATGGTGCTTAAGTGCACACTTTGTCTGCCAATATGTATATATGTTATGCATGTAGGGAAGGATTACCGCTGCCCCGGGCATGGGGTAGGGTCGTTATAAATTGGTCAGTTAAAGCTGACTGTTGCCTTGTTTGCCATCTTTGTGGTGGATTGTCCATGTGTAGGTGTTGGAGAGGAGAGTGAAAAATAGTGGGTTGCTGCCTTTGTTGCTATGCCATCCTTCGAAGGCCAAGCGAATAGCCTTTAGTGTTTTCTTTTATGTGTGGCTGGCATGTGGGCCGATGTTGGTAAACCACACTGTTGAAGCATAACTGTAAGGCCTTAAGGCCGTAACGTTTTGTGTAATTTCTAAAACATTCATGTTTTGTATATTAGTGGACATTCACATGTTTTGAGTTCGGGTAACCATGAAGCTTTCGCTAGAATGCTCTGAGTTAGGATCTGTTTGGTCTTTTGATATTAACATGAAACTCCGCTAACTATCTGTGGAATATGGGGTGGGGCCCCGACCGGACCCTCTATTATATTTAATGAGACGGCTGGAGGTGTTACATTATCGATGTTGTTGATGACTGCCGAGATGTCCTGATGGCCGACATGCTGTAAGTAGAGACTGAGGAGGTACCAGAGGTTTCTATGATCGTGCCAGCTTTTCGAGCGGTCTCAGAGCCACCCTCAGAGAGGGATAGTGGTAAGGAGCGAGAGTGCTCTGCTTCCAAGTGCTTTTTCATAAGGTATGTTGGTTTCCCCAAATATTTTCCCTCTTTTGCCTTACGTTGTGCATGATAACAGTTTGTGTTCTTGTGGCTTGATGAGGCTCATTTTTTCGCGCTCTCGTGGAATGGCACCTACGTGTCCACGAAGGATGATTTTATTTCTCTACAGGCGAAGCTGTCCGCATTTGAGGAGTCACTGGCGGAGGCCCATAGGAAGGAGCAGGTAACTTCTTGGTTGGTCAGTTCTGAGTCCCGGTTGTCCTCTTCTCAGTCTGAGGTGGAGTCTCTTCTGAGCAAGTTGAGCGCCACCGATTCTAAGATCAGGGCTCTTTGCTGGAGGATAGCTTCCATAGAGGTGTCTCTCGTCGAGAACGAGCGGCTGAGGGAAGAGAAGGCTCAGCTGATTTCTGAGCGAGAGGACTTCAAGGCCATGCACGTGACTACGGTGGCCGATTACAGAGCTTCTCATGACTTTAAGGTGGAATGGTCTTGCATCTTGGAGGTGGCGCGCTCCGAGTTGATGGAGATGGAGGTCTATCCAATCGTGGAGGATGAGCGCGAAGCGGCATGCTACCTAGGCTATAGCAAGGGGTTTCGTCATGCCCAGAGGTTTCTAGAGCATGACGCTTTGGGCGTTGAGGATGCATCAAGTGACGAGGCTGATGCTATCATAGAGGAGTGACCTTGAGGACCCCTGCTTCCCCTATTTTGTTTTAATTCTTTTGTTTTTGATTTATTGGTGCACTTCTATGCCATTGCATGTTTTTTTCTTTTTATGATGATGTAGCACCTGAGGCGTCTTTTTATTTGAGTGGAGACACGTTTTGCTTTTGGATCTATTTACTCTGGTTGTGTTTTTGGCGCGCTGATTCTTTTGGGTAGAGTTGCGCTTTACTTGAGCTTTGTTTGCTTACTCGCTTTGTCAGGATGGCCGTAGATTTTTGAGATTTCTAGGCGATGAGCTTTACTTGTTTGTTCTCCTAAATAATTGAGGTTTGTTAGAGTAGAGGAAATGAGGAACACTTATTTGCTCGTGCCCTTGGAGAACTGAGGTTTTACCCATAGGTGGCGAAGAGGAACCTTTGTTTGTTCGCTCCTCAGGAGAATCAGCATTTGTCTAAGTGAAGGTGTAGATGAACCTTTTCCCATCTCGCCTGGGGTGACCGGGATCCGTCTAGGTGGAAGTGGCGAAGAACCTTTGTTCATTCGCAGCTCAGGAGAACTGGGGTTCGTCCAAGTGAAGGTGCAGATGAACCTTTGTCCATCTTTCCTGGGTGCACTAGGGTCGTCCGGGTGGGCGCATAAAGTCCTTTGCCAATCTCTCCTAAGGTTCAGAAAGGCTTTACCCTCTCACCAAGGAGGTACAGGAATGCTTTCGCCAGTCTCGCCTAGGAGGTACAGAAAGGCTTTTGCAAGTCTCTTATTATGATGACCCGTCTATAGTAGAAAGGAAGAAAAGCAAATGTTGCATTGATGAAAATGAAATACAGGTGTCGGAGAGTTTATTCTCGTGGCTTATTGAAGTAGAAGAGCTATGGAGGATGTCAGACTGAAATCTTGCCCAGATCTTTAAGACTCAGGTTCCTTTGTTGAGGCATCTTATGGGCGAAGGTCTAGCGTGATGCCTTGGGCTAGTGCGTTGGTGTGGAGTACTCTTATCATTGGACCCTTATGGATGACATTATATGTTGAGATGGCCTAGATGATGACGAATTGGACATCATAAGTAGCCAGTATTGGAGGGACTCCCAGAGTTACTGGAATGATAATTGATAAGTTGTAAATATACGTATTTTCATGTACGTTAATTAAGTCGTTTTAGTTTATTTTTGTCATTTTTAGTTAATTTTGTTTAATAAAATGGTCTTTTTTGTATATATTTTGCTAACATAACTTTATTTTGATTTTCAGAATTTTTCTGAAAACTTCCAAAATTCAAAGTATACGCCCGTGTACTTATCAGTCATGCCCGTGACCTGGCGTGTTGCTTTGATTCAATCAGAAGTTGCCACCAGCTCGACGATCGACGTTCGATGTTCGTCGAACTGCCCGACAAGCATGTGTTCATCCTGTGACACGCCTGTGTCATGCCCTTGACGTTCATCGATCTTAACTCGACGATCTGCATTCGATGATTTCGGAACACGCCTGTGACATACTCGTGTCAAATCTGATTCGTCCAGCCTCCACTAGATGCCATCTCCACTCACCGCCAACCACTCGATGCCATCTCCACTCAATGCTAACCACTCAATGTCTTTTCCACTCAACGCCATCACCGAATCGCATGACACGCCCGTGTCAATATTCGACACGCCCGTGACTTCCACGTGTCCCAGATAAGACAGCTCCGACGACGAATTGACACGATACCTTCCCCAGATAAACCTCCCTGACACGCCCCCCTTAAATGCCCGTGATAGCGGTGTCACTGCCGTGACTTCCACGTGTACATCCCCAAAAGTCAAACCAGCAATAAATGCTCAGCATCAACTCAGCAACAGTAGCTACACGCCACCCTTACACGCCCATGATCTGGGGCGTGTAACCCAAAAATTTTGCCTATAAATAGATCTTCTCTGTATGATCACCTGTTTTGTTTTTTTTTTGAACCATTTTGCTTAGGGTAGGTGCTGCTCAGGTGCTTTTCAAGCTATGTAAGAAAAAATTCCCCCCTCTCTCTTTTACTTTTATTTTAGCTTTGTAACCATCTTTTAGTTTTAATAAAACTTGTAGATTTTTCTTCCTTGTATGGTTTTGGAATGGATCTAAGCACCCCTCCTTAAACAATATTATTTTTATTTTGTTTTATCTTTGTTTTTCTTTATTTTTCTATGGGTGTGTGTGTGTGTGTATGAGAATAGATTCATGTTTGTATGTTTTTGTTATTTTTTTTACTTAACTTTGATTAGATTTAGGATTTTATTGTTTTTTATTCATTCTTATAAATCCGTAAAAATGTATTCAAAGTGGTTTTCATTTTTCTCTAACTTAGATCTTCTCTTTTAGGACGTAAAATATTTTGTTCTAAGAAGTGATTTACGCTTCTTATAAAACTTTTTATTCATTCTTATAAATCTTTTTTAACTTTATTTCCACTTTTTACGCACTTTTACGAAGTTATAAGAAGGGATTTATAATCGTTTTAATTTTTCGAGCACTTTAATTTTGTTTTTAATTTTCAAAACTTTTGCTCTTTTTATTTTTATTTTCTCTTTTTATGCATTTCTATCGTATTCTAAAGGTAGAAATATAGTTGTTTTAATTTTTCAGTCATTTAGTTTTTCTTGTTTTCGCTTGTGTGCGTGAGTGTAGGAGTTAGATTTTATTGTGTTTTATTTTATGTTGAGTGTGTGTGTTTTATTCCTGTAGAGTGTGTAAGTGTTTGCATCTATTTCCTCCTACTCATTTGAGTAGGACTCGCTTTAATTTCCTACCTACTCGTTTGAGTAGGACTTGTCAATTTTAATGCTTTCATTTCACGCCTACACGTTTGAGTAGGACTTGTAATTTTACAGCTTTTATTTCCTGCCTACTCGTTTGAGTAGGACTCGCACTTTTACTGTTTTCTTTACTGCTTTCATTTTCTGCTTTCTTTTACTGCTTTCATTTCCGGCCTACTCGTTTGAGTAGGACTCGTTCCTTTCAATTATGCATTTCTTTTCGCAAGCCGTCCCCATTCCGATGAGTGGCTAACCGCTCTTAGACCTCAGTATCGAAGAGCATCGAGACAGATAAAAGCGCTTTAAATAATTGAAGATCCTCTTTTTCTCATTAATTAAATTACTTATGGTTTGCCCCTGGTTTACGACGCGTAGAACCACATATCGATGTGTGGGCTCTATTTTCATAGTGCATACGCTAGCTATCCAAGAGGATGTGCGTATGGGTCGATCACCCCCGGGTAAAGGGAGTTCCGCACTAACCCTCGAGAGAGGAGGCGCAGAATTCTACTGGATTGGGTTCCACACCCAATAGCGGAGTTCTTAGCGTAATGCGGGCATTAAGAGGAATCCTTCGTCGGTTGGGAGCCTGTCTAATATTCTTAATGTTTAGGTGAGCGATAGTCCTAGAGATAGGTGAGCTCATTTTTGTAGAACCTCCACAACCAAGTCTCTGCCTTAATTAATTTTAAATTTAGGATCTCTATTTATTCAATGTTTATTTTAGTTCAAATTCAATTTGGTACCGTTGCGCTATTTCTTCATCGGCTCCTTTTTAAATGTTTATTTTCTATTTATATATATATAAATAATAACCTGACAAGTTATAATCGGTAAAATAATAGTTCCCTCCATGGAAGAGTAAAAATAATCAACTCGTCCCCAAGAACAATACGACACCGATATTGCTCACCGGAATATCCTGTACTACACACGATAAGTGCACTTGTCTCATTTCATTAAAACTCGGTTTCAAATTTTTTATAGATAATAAATCCGTGCGCCCCATCCTTTCAAAATAAATAAACCATCCGCTTTTCCAAAAAATAAACCCGTGGGGTGCCGCGAGTTTTAACCATCAAGTTTTTGGCACTGTTGTCGGGGACTTGGTAAATCAATCAAGTTTTTGGCGCCGTTGTCGGAGACTTCATTAAACAATTAATAATTTTTTGAGTTTTAACCATCAATAATGCTTTCAATAATCGAGATCGTCAGGTGCCCTGTGACATATACTTCTCTTGAGCCAAGGTGGACATCTTTACAGGAGATCCCTTGCTGGAGAAGAGTCGACAGGAACAACACTTTGTCGGATACATCATCATCGATCATTATCCTTGATACTTTGACCGGCGGGCTTCCGAGAGTTGTCTAATGTGCTAAAGAGCAAGCCCCGGGGAGCTGGAGGCGGCGAGTTGAATTTGCTCTGGCTGCTTCCAGCGTGGTGTCCCTTTGTCGTGTTTTCCCTTTGCGTGTTCTCTTGGGATTGGCGCCACACCCCGACCCTTTACATGAAATTCCTTGAGAGTCCCTGTCGTGCGAAATATTCGACTTCATCGTTTAGGCATATGTAATGCTTAGTGTCGTATCTATTCTCTTTATGGAAGTGGAAGTACTTGGACTGATCACCCCTACCCCGAGGGAGTGCCTTAGGCCTCCAAAGCCACGGATGGTTCCTGAGGGCATATAAGACCTTCGTAAGGGAATAGCCAGGATCAAGAGAGAATTGCCCTTGCCTCACAAAGTTTCGTCGGGAGCTCTGTGTGCTTCCCAATGGCCGGGCTTCTAGAGGGTGGTGCTTTCTCGAATTCTGGTGCAGGGCGCGGCGCTGGCCACCCCACTGAACGATTGGTATCCTAAGGTAAATGATGTCTTATCGCATTCTACCGGGCATGCCCCCAGGCTGTGGGATCCTCCCATCCCTTTCAATAAAGCATGAGACTGTGCTTGGTGCTCCTCCATCTGGTGCATGCGTTCTTCTACCGATGATGCTAGAGTAGAAATTACTCTCTCAAAGTGTAGTGTTGAGTCAGCAGGCAGGTCGTTAAACCATTGATCGCTAGACACTTTGGGAGCCGGATGGCTGGTAATGCATGTGCTTCCATTTGTCATTACTGCTGGTTGAAGGAATGCTGAGCTTTATTAGAGCTTCTGGGAACACCTTCCCACGGATGATGCCAAACTATTGCGGGTCACCTGGCTTTTTCCCTGGTCCAAAAAATCGGGCTACCTTAGCTCAGTGTCGAGTCAGGCGCGCAATCAGTTAAAGAGAACTGTAGCAATAGACAAGAGATGTTTTGATGTGTAAAACCTGAAAAGTGTGAAAAACCACATGACTGAAACTGTGTCAAGCAAAAATCTACTAGCTTCTCGGAGCATTAAAAGGATTAGTTTTATCTCGGAGGGCGACAGGCTGCTACTCTATTTCAAGTACGGTGAGTGAGAAAAAATAATGAAGTCCTCAAAGCCTCGATGGAATAGATCTGTGTAACACCCATATCCATCATGTAGGATATACAGAAGGTCTGGTCGGGGATCCACACTATATTTCACTGACAGTCAGTGGAGTTACGTATTGAGACCATAATCTAATAAACCATTTATGCATCCTAACTACTAGTGCATTGTAGCATAAGTAATTGAACTTGCTTGGAACCAAACACAGGAATGTCCACTATCGCAAATTAGGAATGATAACTAAATACACAAATCATTTTGTCCTAAAGGCCTTACATTTGTTTTCTCAAAATAAGTATTTTACAAACATCGACACGCAGACCGACCACACATGAATAGTAAAAACACTCTTCTCTTGGCCTTCGAGAGCCAGCACAGCAGATAGGGCTTAAGCCACTACTTTACACTTGGCTCAGCTACACATGCACAAAAGCATTCCACCCCAAAGGCGACAAACAAAGCAATGGTCAGCATTAGCTGACCAATTTATAACGACCCCTCCCCTCTCTAAGGCGGAGATGCTCCTTCACTGCAGGCAGAACATCATATACAATAATGGAAATAAAACACGCAATTTAACCACAATTCACCACAAACGTTGACAAAGCCGTCCACACATCCCGTGCACTCAGGCCACATTTTTGGTGTGCAGAGATTCAAGCCCCACCACTATTCTCAAGATGACACCTTTGAGCATTACTAGTCTTTCCAGCACAAAGCCTAAGACTCTCTATTGCTACGACAAAGTCATGCTAAGATTCAAGCCACTGACTCACTCCAATCCAATTACTATAAGGTGGGCACAGGTCAGCAATAACCCATTGCTCAAACTGTCAGGCTCGCAAGCCACGACACGGGTCTGTTGGAGTTACCATTGTGATCTGGAAGTGTTCAAACATGTAATCTGACTGCCAACGCGATATGAGCCTGCAGGGTCGCACATAAGAGATGTGGAGAAGTTGGATAATTGACTGTGTTGGTAAAGGTTGCCAATCACCGACCTGAATGGGGTTGTGGGCAAAGTGTTGCCTTAAAGAATCATCGGGTTGGGCAAATGTTGCCTCGAAGGATTGGTAAGTATAGTCGGCCGAGGGTCGACGAGAATCGTCGAGAATAAGTCTCTGATTCTAACTGATCGACGAGAATCGTCGAGAATAGTTCTCTGATTCTCGCCGATCGGCGTGTATCGTCGACCCTGTTCGACGTGTATCGTCAGTGATTCTCGACGATCGACGAGAATTGTCAATCTGCGATTCGACGTGAATCATCGGGCATTCTTGCCGATTGATACTCGCCGAATCTGCTTGGTGATTCTCGCCGACCGATTCTCGCTGACTGGTTCTCGCCGATTCTAGCCGATACTCGCCGATCCTTAGTGATTCTCGACGATCGATTCTCACCGATCGGCTGGTCATTCTTGCCGATTCTGGAACCCTTATTCTTGGGTGGTCTGCGGATAGCGAAGTTTCTAAGTCTTTTATGCTTTTGGTATAAAAGGGATACTTAGGGTTTTATCGGGACTTAAGCTTTTGGCTGCTGTGCGAATCGAACCCGACGGAAACCGTTCCGCGATCGTTCCGCCGATCCCGAATCCTGCCGCCGACGAAAGGGTTCCGCCGCCGCCGTGTTCGCTCCGCTGACCTCCTCTTCTCCGGCGACCGTCGCTGGTGCTGCTCTTCCTGGCGCGGACCTAGCAGTCCGTGGAATAGCAGAGGTGCGGTCTTCTCCTTCCCGATAATCCGTGCGACGGATAGATCGACGTTCTCCCGCTCGTGTGGACTTCTGTAGAAGCGTGGACATTATTCTACGTAGAACTCGCCACTAGCACGCAGAAGAAATTTGGAGCATCACCGTTGAGTTGTGACTCAACGCCACCGAGGTAATTTTTGCCTAGTTGTTTGCTAACTTCTTGATTCAACGTTCATGGCCCGATCCACATCTCTTTGGGTTTTTCTTGATGTTTTTCTTTTCCGCTGCGTGCACAAGCATTGTGCCATCCTTATAGAGAAACCCAACAGTGGTATCAGAGGCAGGTTACGGCCATGATCGTTGTTTTGGAAGTTTTGTTATTCCAGTGCGTGTAAACCTAGGGATTTAGAAGTGTTCTAAATGTCTAGATTTAGTCTTGGTTTCCCGCCAAGAACCTCTGGAATTGTGTGGAATTTCTAATTGTTAGAAATTGTTGTCTCCTTAGCAGTAACCATCCCTCGATTTTGTTTTGGATTTTGGAATCCAACAAAGAGAGATGAGCTTGTCTACTGCTTTAAGTTGAGCTGTCTTTGCCTTTGTCCAATGCATGTAAATCTGAGGATTTGGAAGTTTCCAGATGTTCAGATTTATCCCTTCCTTCTATCAATTGTTGATGGTGTTAGGATGTGCACATAAGGGATGCATGTGGTTTAGAATTGTTTTTCTTTGGATGTGCACATTGATCAAATGTTGATCATGGTTAATTGTTAACCTATAATTGAAAAAAAATCCCTTCATCTAATATTAAGTGTTCGGATGCCTTCCGATGGATGACACTCTTCCTGCCTCGATCGATGAAGTGTGGGCTTGCCAAAGCAAGGTGCATTAATCTATCTTGGTAAAGGTGCGAGCGGATAATTGTGATGTCCCACTGTCGACATCGGGTCATACTTAACTAGGTGACCTCAAAGGTTGAGTGCCTAGAGGCATAGGGTTGGCATGCACCATATGATGGATGCAAATAAGGAGTTATTCACCAACCATACAAGAATTGCATGAGGATGCAATTGGCAAGCGTTGCCTATCTAAATAACTGCATCGTGAGAGGAACGCCAAAGCGGACTCATAGTGTTGGTGAAATACGGATCTTGTCCACTAAGAGAGTAGCTCGCATGAACTCTCTGAATTGTTAGTGAGGGCTATCATTTCGAATAAAATAGTGGGAGTATTTTAATTGAAGTCCAAATTAAAATAAATTGTATTTGAAATTTTGGTACTGATTTTATTCTGCATAAATTCTTATAGAATTCCATGGCAAGTGTTTCACACTCCACATTGTCTCTGAGAGCCATCCTTGAGAAGGATAAGCTCAGTGGGACTAATTATATGGACTGGTACAGGAACCTGAGAATTGTTCTTAGGCAAGAGCGAAAGCTCTATGTCTTGGAAGAAGAAGCCCCCGAGGTGCCGACCGGGAACTCTTCCCGTGCTGAGAAAGATACTTATAAGAAGTATACTGACGATGCTTTAGATGTAGAATGCCTTATGCTTGCCACTATGAACTCTGAGCTTCAGAAGCAACATGAGAACATGGGGTGCAAGGAGATTGACGAGCATCTCAAGAAAATGTTTCAAGGGCAGGCTCGTCAAGAGAGGTTCGACATCACAAAAGCGTTGTTTCAGTGCAAGATGGGAGTTCGAGACTCAGTAGGGACTCACGTACTCAATATGATTGGGTATATAGAGAACCTTGAAAGGCTGGGTTTTCCTCTTGGTCAAGAGTTGGCCACGGATCTGATCTTGCAATCGTTGCCGGACAGTTATGAGCAGTTTGTCTTGAACTATAACATGAATGAAATAGACAAGACACTGCCCGAACTCCTAGGCATGTTGAGAACTGCCGAAATCAACTTGAAGAAGGCCAAGCCTGCCAGCCCCATACTGATGGTGCATAAGGGCAAGGGCAAGGCCAAGGGCTCTAAGAAGACGAAGGTGGGACCTAAGTCATACCTTGAGCCCAAGTCTTCTGCACTGATGAAGAAGAAAAGCACGGTGAAGGAAGGGAAATGCCACCACTGTGATAAGGCTGGTCATTGGAGGAGGAACTGTCCTTCGTACATTGAGGGTCTGCAGAAATTGAGGGGAGGTATGACTTCCGCTTCAAATGTTTACGTTATAGAGATAAACCTTTCTGCTCCTTCATCTTGGGTATTGGATACCGGATGTGGTTCTCACATTTGTACAAATGTGCAGGAACTGGGAAGGAGAAGATTGCTGAGTAAAGGGGAGGTGGACCTCCGCGTCGGCAATGGAGCAAGAGTTGCTGCTGTAGCCGTAGAGGTTTATCGTCTTTCTTTGCCCAGTGGGCTTGTAATAGAACTTAATAATTGTTATTTTGTTCCGGCCATAACTAGAAACATTATATCTATTTCATGTTTGGACATGATTGGATTTTCTTTTATAATTAAGAACAATTGTTGTTCTATATTTAAGAATGATGTTTGTTATGCTGTAGCCCAATTGTTTAATGGTCTTTATGTTTTGAACTTGGACCATCTGATCTGTAATGTAGAAAACAATAAAAGACTAAGAACAAATGACTCAAACCCTACGTATCTCTGGCATTGTTGTTTGGGCCATATCAACGAGAAGCGCATATCCAAGCTTCATAGAGATGGACTTTTGGACTCATTTGATTATGAATCATTTGAGCGATGCGAGTCTTATTTGTTAGGCAAGATGACTAAAGCTCCTTTCACTGGTTATACTGAGAGGGCTGAGGATCTCTTGGGTGTTGTACATAGTGATGTATACGGACCCATGAGTTCCATGACTAGAGGTGGGTATTTCTACTTTGTTACATTTACTGATGATTTCAGTAGATACGGATATGTGTATCTTATGAAGTGCAAATCCGAGACCTTTGAAAAGTTCAAAGAGTTCAGGAATGAAATAGAAAACCAGTTGGGTAAAAGGGTTAAAGCACTCCGATCTGATCGAGGTGGCGAAGACCTGAGTCATGAGTTCCGTGATCATCTGAAAGAGTGTGGTATTGTATCACAGCTCACTCCACCTAGAACACCACAACATAATGGTGTGTCTGAGAGGAGAAATCGTACTCTGTTAGACATGGTACGTTCGATGATGAGTCATGCAGACTTGCCTGTTTCCTTTTGGGGTTTTGCTTTAGAGACTGCTGCAATGACATTGAATCGCGCTCCAACGAAAACGGTTCTGAAGACACCATATGAGATATGGACTGGGAAGCGTCCTAGTATGTCGTTCATTAAAATTTGGGGCTGTGAGGCATACGTGAGACGTCAAATGCCTGACAAGCTGGAACCCAAATCGGATAAATGTTATCTGGTGGGATATCCTAAGGAAACGAAAGGGTATTACTTTTACCTACCGTCTGAGGGCAAAGTGTTTGTCGCAAGGACTGGTGTCTTCTTGGAGAAAGAGTTCTTATCAAGAAAGACTGAAAAGGTAGAGCTTGAAGTAGTTCAAGAACCACATGTAGTGAATGAACCGGAATTGGATTTTGAGACAGGACTACAAGATGTTGTAGCTAGAGAACCTGCTCAGGGAACACAAGTCCTACGTAGATCTGGTAGACCAAGGTTTGAGCCTGAGAGATATGGATTTCTCGTGTCTCAAATAGGTAATGTGTTGCTTATGGATCATGATGATGAACCAACAACCTACCAAGAGGCTATGAATGGACCGGACTCCGACAAATGGCTTGAGGCTATGAAATCCGAAATGGACTCCATGTATGCAAACCAAGTTTGGAACTTGGTGGAACCACCTGAAGGGGTTCGACCCATAGGGTGCAAGTGGGTCTTCAAGAAGAAGACCGACATGGATGGGAATGTATAGACATTCAAAGGGCGACTGGTGGCTAAGGGTTTCAAGCAAATTCATGGTATTGACTATGATGAGACCTTTTCCCCTGTTGCTATGGTGAATTCCATTAGGATATTTCTTGCTATTGCTGCGTATTATGACTACGAGATCTGGCAGATGGATGTCAAAACTTCTTTCCTTAATGGAAACCTCCTTGAGGAAGTGTATATGACACAACCCGAGGGTTTTGTATCCCCAGATGAAGCCACTAAAATATGCAAGCTGAATAAGTCCATTTATGGACTGAAACAGGCCTCTCGAAGTTGGAATCTTCGTTTTGATGAGAAAATCAAAGAGTTTGGTTTCATCAAGAATGAAGATGAGCCTTGTGTTTACAAGCGAATCAGTGGGAGCATTGTTGTCTTCCTGATATTGTATGTAGATGACATACTGTTGATTGGGAATGACATTCCTACCCTGAAAGTTGTTAAGAACAACCTAGGGAACTGCTTTTCAATGAAGGATTTGGGTGAAGCGACTTATATACTCGGTATTAAGATCTATAGAGATCGATCGAAGAAGTTGCTTGGTTTGACCCAGAGTACGTACATCGAAAAGGTGTTTAAGCGGTTCAACATACTTGAGTCCAAGAAAGGATTTTTGCCCATGTCTCATGGTGTGAATCTCTCTAAGGACCAGTGTCCAAAGTCTTGTGAAGATAAGGACCGCATGAAGTTGATTCCATATGCTTCGGCAATTGGATCAATCATGTACGCGATGTTATGTACTCGACCCGATGTCTCCTTTGCTTTGAGCATGACTAGCAGGTATCAGTCAGACCCCGATGAGTGTCACTGGATTGCAGTCAAGAATATCCTGAAGTACTTGAGAAGGACTAAGGATGTGTTCTTGGTGTATGGTGGAGAGGAAGAGCTCGTTGTAAGTGGTTACACAGATGCTAGCTTCCAAACTAATAGAGACGACTCCATGTCTCAGTCAGGTTTTGTGTTTTGCCTGAATGGAGGAGCTGTGAGCTGGAAGAGTTCCAAGCAAGAGACAGTTGCTGATTCTACAACAGAGGCCGAGTATATCGCAGCAGCTAATGCGGTGAAGGAGGATGTATGGATTAGGAAATTCATCGGCGAGCTTGATGTAGTTCCTAGCATTGTTGGTCCCATAGTTCTTTACTGTGATAACAATGGTGCAATTGCACAATCTAAGGAACCTAGATCTCATCAGCACTCCAAGCACATACTTCGGCGGTTTCATCTTATTCGTGAGATTGTCGAACGAGGAGATGTGAACATCTGCAGAGTGCCGACTGAGGAGAACATTGCGGATCCACTGACAAAGCCTCTCGCGCAGAGAAAGCATGATGGTCATACTAGATCGATGGGTATACGATACCTAAATGATCAACTCTAGCGAGAATCTTGTGGGTTGCATGTTATCTTGTATTTTGTTGGCTGTTTGTTCATATGATGAACATTGTACCTAATTTTTCGTTTACAATTAATGGCAAGTTCTTTTATTATGTCTTTTTCTATATGATAGTTAAATGTTAACACAATAGATACCCTTAGAATGTTCGCTTCCATGGGACATCAAGTATGTGACTTGAATGTGAGAACCCATGATTTATTTGAAGCTTCATTCTTAAAGGTCCCTGGTCGAGTATCATCATAGAAGCTAAGGGTGATGATGGTACATGGAGACTAGCATGTGTGTTGACTGATGACCGGTTCTCACAGGTCATGATATTGTGATATCAAGTCATCACGTGGGTACTTGTTAGTGAACAAGTTGTACTGAACAGACCCAACCTGAGACTACTCTGTGGATTGTCATCCAATCGTGTCACGAGTAGGTCTCAATTGACAATGGTGTTGTGATCCTTTGACCTGAAGTCATAGCATTCATCAAGTGAGGAAGAGCGTGCTTTGATGCCATCTAAAGTCTTCCTTCAGAAAGGTTGATGATAAGGGTGGTTGTTGGGCATGTTACGAATCATTTGGGTGTTTGTGTGTGAGCAGATATGGGATTTGTCCTCCTGTATGACAGGAGTTGCATCCATGGGCCCCTTGATGGGACTGGACTGAGAAATGCATGGCCATGCTTGGTTGAGTCAATATGTGATATTGGACTCACCATTCTCTGGAAGTCCATCCTGGATCAAGAAACTTGGATTGAGCTATTACGAGGGTGACACGGTCCATGCCTCTAGTTCTTTCCGGATGTAAGGGACAAAGACAACGCTGATACATTGGTCATAAAGGCTTATGAGTTATGAACTCTTATTGCTTGGGGAGCAATGATGCATTGCTAGATGCCGCTCATTGTTTGTGAGGTTTTTGCTTTGATACTTTCGAGATCAAGTGGGAGTCTATTGGAGTTACCATTGTGATTTGGAAGTGATCAAACATGTAATCTCACTCCCAATGCGATATGAGCCTGCAGGGTCGCACATAAGAGATGTGGAGAAGTTGGATAATTGACTGTGTTGGTAAAGGTTGCCAATCACCGACCTGAATGGGGTTGTGGGCAAAGTGTTGCCTTAAAGAATCATCGGGTTGGGCAAATGTTGCCTCGAAGGATTGGTAAGTATAGTCGGCCGAGGGTCGACGAGAATCGTCGAGAATAAGTCTCTGATTCTCGCCGATCGACGAGAATCGTCGAGAATAGTTATCTGATTCTCGCCGATCGGCGTGTATCGTCGACCCTGTTCGACGTGTATCATCAGTGATTCTCGACGATCGACGAGAATCGTCAATCTGCGATTCGACGTGAATCATCGGGCATTCTCGCCGATTGATACTCGCCGAATCTGCTTGGTGATTCTCGCCGACCGATTCTCGCTGACTGGTTCTCGCCGATTCTAGCCGATACTCGCCGATCCTTAGTGATTCTCGACGATCGATTCTCACCGATCGGCTGGTCATTCTCGCCGATTCTGGAACCCTTATTCTTGGGTGGTCTGCGGATAGCGAAGTTTCTAAGTCTTTTATGCTTTTGGTATAAAAGGGATACTTAGGGTTTTATCGGGACTTAAGATTTTGGCTGCTGTGCGAATCGAACCCGACGGAAACCGTTCCGCGATCGTTCTGCCGATCCCGAATCCCGCCGCCGACGGAAGGGTTCCGCCGCCGTCGTGTTCGCTTCGCTGACCTCCTCTTCTCCGGCGACCGTCGCTGGTGCTGCTCTTCCTGGCGCGGACCTAGCAGTCCGTGGAATAGCAGAGGTGCGGTCTTCTCCTTCCCGATAATCCGTGCGACGGATAGATCGGCGTTCTCCCGCTCGTGTGGACTTCTGTAGAAGCATGGACATTATTCTACGTAGAACTCGCCACTAGCACGCAGAAGAAATTTGGAGCATCACCGTTGAGTTGTGACTCAACACCACCGAGGTAATTTTTGCCTAGTTGTTTGCTAACTTCTTGATTCAACGTTCATGGCCCGATCCACATCTCTTTGGGTTTTTCTTGATGTTTTTTTTTCCGCTGCGTGCACAAGCGTTGTGCCATCCTTATAGAGAAACCCAACAGGGTCTGCCTTCCCTTTCCCATTCACACAATACATAATCATGTTATGTACCAAGGCTGGCTCTCACAGTCACCATAAAGGATCAATCTAAGCTCACTGTTCAACCGACAGGCCCGCAAGTCTCCACGATACAGGCCTCACAACCATTGCTCACTATGAGCTACTGTCGGCGGTAGTGCTACCGTTGTGCGGTAGGGGACAAATTACCATTTCTTCCCCAAAACGTGTGTTTTCCTGGAGACCTATTCCGGTACTCTCATTGTAGCAACCTGCACACCCTGCGACTCCATAAATTACACGTTTACCATGGATTATTCTCCGAAATACAAAACAATCATCACCAATCCAGGCCAACATGTCTGAATTGGATTCATACAATATGCCTATTGTAACGTACCAATTCATGTTACACCCCTCGCACGCATTTTTGAGTCAAGAGAGTTGACTCGGGCTCGAGGTGCACTAGTAGGAAGGTGGGAAAAAGGATAGGTCATGGGTAGGCTGCGAGAAAAGTGCAATTCGATGAATATCGTCGAGTTGGACTCGACAAATTCGTAGGATTTACTTAGAAGACTTAGTCGATTCGTCGAGATTATACGGAGGTTCTTTGTGGTTCATCAGATATCTTCGAGCAAACAACTCATTTACTTAGAGGATTTTCGGTCAGTGCAATTTCGCAGGATTTTGCTGGATATACCCGACGAATTCGTTGAGTCATACTCGATGAATTCGTCGAGAATGACTTGGACACTTCTGGTGATAAAAGTACAATTCGTCGAATATCGTCGAGTTGGACTCGACGAATTCGTCGGATTTACTTAGAAGATTTAGTTTATTCATCAAGAGTGACTTGGACACTTCTGGTGAGACAAGTACAATTCGTCGAATATCGTCGAGTTAGACTCGACGAATTCGTCAGATTTACTTAGAAGATTTAGTCGATATGTGGAGATATTGCGGAAGATTCCTATGTTTCGTTGAGTATGTATGTGCATATTCGACAAATTTGACCTAGTAGATTGTCGGGCGGGCTGTGTTTATTGACTAATACGTACGAGCTAAACCGGGTTTCAGGATCAGTGTTGAGTGACTCTTTGGACCAATCTTTTCAACAAAAACTTGTTTAATGTAATAAAGGGTGGTCCAATGAGGAAGTGACATGTGGCAAAGTAATCTTAAGCCTACTTCTTCCTTATAAAAAAGGAAAGATCAAAACCCTTGTCGTCTTCATTCTCTCTGGTTGAATCGTGCTAGCTTGATGAGAACGAAGAAGACTAATGGTGGTAGATTTCCGGGAAGGATGATTGTTGGACTTTTTGGTAGGGCTCCGATGTCATTACCCTTGGTATTCCTTTCCTACCCAGAATGATCCGAAAGAAGTCGGACACCACCATGCCACTAAGACAAAAAAACCCGATCTATGGCCAAAAATGAGGTGAGCTTAATACCCTCTCCCTTTGTGCGAGATCTTTAGATATATTACAGGAGAGATGTCTGTCACAACCCATATTTTGTCCGTATTTAAACATTATATCAGAATAAGAGAAGACACGCGTCATAATGTCACGCCGTGCAAGGGATAACTACAGGCACTCATTAAAGAACTCGAACCTAACACTTTAGGAAATCCTCAAGTTTATTATGAAGAAAACTGTAATTTAAGTTAAGTTTAGATGGTCGTATCTCTCGGCACAGTGGATCAACTAGTCCATAAGTGAAAATATGAATATAGGGTGCCGAAAGTACTTTGTTTTTATAGATTAACATCCTACATGAGCATAAACATCCAAATAGGACCACTCATAACATGCATACCTATAGGCTTAATATAAGTATAGAAATAGTTTTTACATTCGTTAAAAAAAATAGTGCCTTTGGTTTAAAACAATGCTATGAATGAGATAAACAAATGATACTTTTATACTTTTTTTAAAAAATACCTAACATGTAACTCTAGCATAAAACTTTCCCAGAGAGCAAGTAAAACTAACAAGTCATCCAGAAGAGACTAAGCAACTAGCAAGTAACTCAACAGTATAAAACTCTAGTGAGCATCAACAACCAGACACTAACCCACCAAAAAGTAGGTATGTCTGAACCAAACAACAAAACAACAATACTACTTCATAATGGTGAGGAAAGGATGACTGCAATAACTGCAGAATAACAACAACCACAAACTCTAGCCGCTCAACCAGCTACTGCTCCAAAACTGAGGCATTCGAAAGACAAGAATACCTCAGCAAGAATATACAAGTGACAAAGAAAGATTAGTTTAAAAGGAAAGTAAAGGATTCAAAGGGTTACCAACCCAAACAAAATAGCTGAAATGAAAACATCAACACTCAACCACAAGGAAATAAGTAATAAAGAACTCACAAGGGTTAGATATCTCAAGCTATACCAAGTGCGATAAAGATCTTTGCTTTATAAAACGTTTATAAAAGTATGAGTAAATATACATAAGAGTGGCATAGAATGTGCATAAACACCGACAAAATCTGGCACCTACGGTGGTGGGAACCTACCCAACACACCCATAATAAAACTTCACAAGGATCCAAGGAGAGGTGGTCTCATTTATTGATACACTCATACCCGGGTAATAACCGGCACTTGAGGTGGTGGGAACCTACCCAATACACTAACAGTCACAAACCCACATCGGGTTAACCCACCTGGGCAAAGATTCACAAAACAGGTTACTCTGGCGATGGTACATTTCACTAACACCCACATCCCCAAATAGTCCAAATATCCACACAAAAACTATAATACCTCAACCAAAAACATATGTTTACCCTAATGAAAATAAGGAAGAAATGCCCCACCCACAAAAAAATCATCCTAAGGCCATAGTCGACGAATTGGACTCATTTCGGCAAGAAAATTCTAAGTCCACACTAATTCATCGAGTATACTCGACGAATACAACAAACACTCAACGAATTAAACTTAGCAAAAAGTTGGTTAACTTGATACATGACGAATCGACAAAAATAACCCAAGTCCATAGGAAATTCGTCGAGTATACTGGACGCCTCGCTGAGTCCACTCAGCACCTGGACTTAACTTTATGGTTTTACTTCACTCAGCGCCTTCACTCGACGCATAGCTGATTCCACTTAGTGCACTCGATGCCAAAGGAATTAACACTCAAAGCACTCAACACCGTCTAGTTCACGTGATGCTCTCGACACAAAACTCAAAATACTCGATGAATTCATAGAGATTACATGACGAATTAGACTTATCCTCACTGGCACTTGATGCTCTCGATGCCAAAACCAAATCACTCAATGCCTAACATGATACTCGACGAATCTGACTTAGAATCAAATATCACTCGACGCTCTAGACGCCGCCAAGTCAAATTCACTCAATGCCAAGGCTGATACTCGATGAACTCGATGCCTAAACTCAACTAATGTAGAATCTCTCAACGCCGAGACTGATACTCAATGAATTCGTCGAGAATACTCAACAAATCAGACTTTACTCAACGCCTAGGCTATTCGACGATTTTGACTTAATCCTACTTGACGAATTTCACTAAGGCTGACCCCACCATTTTCGACGGATTTAAAATTCAGCTAACTGTCATATTCAACGAATTCCAACTTAGACTAACAGTCAAATAATCGAAGGGTTTTACTTAGGCTACATGCCCTCTAATCGGCGGATGGCCATAAACTGGAAATCAAACACTACGCAGCAAATTAGCATTGTCTGAACCCTACACTCCTCCTAAATACTAAGGAGGGAAGGAAAAGAAATAGGAAATACATAAGGGAAGACATAACAAGGGGAAGAAATCATCACTTGCCTCAAATCGCCCGAAATCCGGCCACGCAAGCGCTCCTCCTCCAAGATCTGGCTGCAAGAACACCTTAGCTACACTTCCTGAAAATTTTTTGGGTAAACGAGGGTTAAAATCGAATAACCTAACGCTCAAAAATCCAAGAAATGAGAAAAACTCGTCGTACAAACGTATATATCGACGAGAGCTATCTGAATCTACCCTCCGACGATGATTTCGAGAACTAGAGCTCCTTCAATCGGCGGTCGTAAGCCTAGTGATGTCAGCCGCTTTCTCCCTTTCGCAAAACAGTCTGATGGCTTAGGGGAGACCATGAATAGGGTTTTCGTCATATCATAAGGGTATTTATACTTATAATATATAAATAATATAATGCTTTATTATTAAACTAAACGTACAAACGAACAGGAATTTCAAATCATCTCGGATTTCCACAAAATTCGCATTGAAACTAAATATCGATTCTACGAATCTAAAGGCAGAATCAAAATCAAAATCTGACAAACCAAACTCGGGTAAAAACTCCCCGAAGTAAAAACACCAAATATCCCAAAAAGGCTCCACCTAGTTCCAAAACAAGCCCGACTCGCAAGGGAAATCTCAAAACACAATAGAAATTAGCGATGCAATATTCTAAGCCAAAACCTCATATACTAAATGATCAAAAGACACGCTCCAGCAATAGTAATCATCAACTATGCGTCAACGTAACGCCCTGACGTCAAAAATACGCCACTAAAAGAATTAAAATAAACATTCAAAAATCAGTGGTGTTACAGCCACTCCCCCTAAAAGAAAGTTTCATCCTGAAACTTGATACACAACTTAATCCACTAAAGAAGGAAAATAACTAAGGGTTATTGAATATAAACACTTACCAAAAGAAAAACATAATAGATGAGGATGAGCCTCCCTCATATCTAACTCCAACTCCCAGGTCGCGCTCTCCACGTCTTGATTTCGCCACAAAACTTTGATCATGGGTATTATCTTCCTCTACAACACCTGATCCTGAGTATCCAGAATACGAACTTGCACTTCAACATAAGAAAGGTTAGGTTGCAACTGGGGCACTGAATCGAGAACATGATGGTCGCTAAGCACACACTTCCTCAACTGGCTCACATAAAACACATCATGCACACCAAGAAACTTTGCGGGCAAACCCAGACTATAAGGTGACACTCTGATGCGTTCAACAACTTGGAAAGTGTTGGGTACATTGGAGAATGTGTAACAGATTTGGAGAAACCTCACCCAACTCAGTGATATACATCAAGGTGTATTTGATGTTGTTTTGAGTTTACATGTGCAGGTTAAGAATATGCAGGAAAAGTTTCTAAGTCCATGAGTCGACACCAGAAGAAGCTGTGTCGACACTTGTGAAGACTTGTGTCGAAACTTGAGAAAAGTTGTGTTGACACTTGGAGTCAATTGTGTCGACACTTGGAAAAGCTGTGGCGACACCAGAAGAAATTGTGTCGACACACAGGACTTGTGTCGACACACAGAAAGTTCAGTCGACATCAATTGTGTCGACACACAGGACTTGTGTCGACACACAGAAAGTTCAGTCGACATCAACTGTGTCGACACAGAGGACTTGTGTCGACACACTCACCAAAATTCTTCAAAGTTAATTGTGCCAAGACAAAAAGTGACTGTGTCGACACACATGACTTGTGTTGACACATTCTTACAGAAGCTATGTCGAGTAGCAGTGTCGACACCATGAGATCTGTGTGTCGACACCACCAAGGATTGTGTCGACACTTAGTCTACTTGTGTCGACACATGTGAAGTTCAGTTTCGACACTTTGCTGACATAGTCAAAGTTTCAAGAAGTGACTAGAGACTTGACAGCTGCCATTCCCAACAAGTCTACTGCAACTGTCAGATCTGTCAGAAGTTGGTTAGCAACCGGATCAGTCGGTAACCTTGGATGAAGTCTATATAAAGACAGATTCTATCAATTGAGGATAACGAGAAAAGAAGACGAAGTACAGAACACATAATTACAACAGAAGATCCAACATACACAAGAAATCCAGTCAGAGATTTCAAGTGGATCTAAGTGAAGAATTTCAAAGTATATTCAGAAAAATTTGTAGACAAGGAGAGCTCCAACAATTCAAGTGAAGAAAGAGACTATCATCAACTAGTCTCTTAAGAGCAGATCCTGAACTAATCTCCAAAGAAGAATTCAGATTAATTTCTGGATTTTAAGAAGGAACCTGATTGAAGATCATCTTCAAGAAATTCAACCTTATTGTGTTCAGATTCAAAAAGTTTTGAAGAAAGCCAAAGACAGGTTGATTTCTGTGTAATCAGATTCTTCAAGAACTGATCAAGAAACCTTTCTACCCATTCTCTCTCAACTTGGGTGAAAGATAAAACTTATTTTATATCATTTTTCTGTAAGATCATTATTGATCTGAGTTGTAAGCCTAATTTATAAAGGCTGAGGTAGGGCTGAGTGCCTGAGGTAGGAGATTACATCTCTGAGTTGTAGGCCTTGGGAAGGCAGAGGTAGGGTTGTGTGCCTGAGGTAGGAGATTTGATTCTCTTAGTTGTAGGCCTGGGTGAAGGTTGAGGTAGGGCCTAATTGCCTGAGTTGTAGGAGTATGGACTCACTCTGAGTTATAGGAACCTTGACTGGGTTCTGAGCTGTAAGATCTGCTGATCTGAGAAGGAAGGAAGAAGTTAGGCCGAATCTAGCACACTGCTAGATAGGCGAAGGGGGAAAGTGGATGTACCCATCATTTGGGGAACCACTATAAATCTATGTGCCATCTGTGATTGTGTGTGATATTGTGATTTTTGTGCTGTGGTAGCTATAGAACTGTTTGATTCTATTTGATTAACTGAATTAATATTCTGCCTTAGAGTAAAAAGGAATTGTACCTATTCACCCCCCCTCTAGGTGTTTAGGTTATCTTGAAACCAATTCTTTCAAGTGGTATTAGACGGAGGTTGATCAAAGATAGACTTAACAGTCTGAGTAAGATCTGTGAGGCAGAATAAATTAGAAAAGATGGGTTCAGGAGAAAATCATAAGGAACTTGGTTCCATGGTGCTGCCCATCTGCAGGAAAGAAATCTTTGGAATATGGAAAGAAAGGGTCAGACTGTTTATGGAAGCATCTGATCCAAGAATATATATAACTGTTAAGGAAGGGCCTTATATTCCAATGGAAGTCTCAGTTCTTGATGCTAATCAGAGGACACCAAAAGACTTTTCAGAAATGACTAAGGAAGAGATTATCTTGGCTACTATGGACAAGAGAGCTCAGAATATTATAGTGAGTGCCATAGATGACTCAACATTCCAAAATCTGATTCACTGTAAAACCTCCAAGGAGATGTGGGACAGATTGATATTCTATATGGAGGGATCAGAAGAAGTTAGGCAAGATAGAAAGTCAATGCTTAATCAGGAATATGAGAGCTTCAAATAAAGCAAACCAGAAAGCAACACTGAATGTTATATGAAGTTCTTCAGGATTGTGAATGGACTAATGTCATATGGAAGGGTCTTTAGTACGTATGAGTTGAATGATAAATTCCTTAGATCTCTGACTAAGGATTGAGACACCAAGAACTGTGTCATCAGGGAAGTGGCCAGACTGGCAGAAATCTCTCCTCCAACACTATTTGGCAAATTGCTTTCTAATGAAATGCAACTCATGGCCAGAAAGGAGGAAGAGAAAAGTACTAAAGTTGACCATAGAGAAAAGTCAGTGGCCTTCAAGGCAGAAGCCACAAAAAAGGACAGGAGGATGTCTCCATCTCCTTCTAAGAAAGCTGCAGAAGTGATCTCTGAAAGTTCTGATAGTCACACCTCAGACAACAATCATTCTGATGAGGACTTTGTTGTATTCACAAGGCAGTTTCACAAATTTTTGAAGAAGAAGCAGTGGAGAACTAAGCCATCCTACTCTCAGTCTAAGGATGAATATTATCAGAAAAGAAAGTCATCTAGAAAGGACAAGAGTAGGTCAAAACCTAGCAAATCAACAACTACAAAGATTGTGTGCTATTGCTGCAACAGACCAGGACATGTAGTAGCTGATTGTCCAGACAAAAGAAAGGAATCTGCAATAAGAAGAAGTCTCAGTGTAAGAACAAGAAGGAGAAATCCTTTGTAGCAAAGAAAGAGAAAAGCTGGATAGATCCATCATCATCAGATTCTGAATCTGATGCTGAAGCTTATATTGGTTTGTTTGCAACAGAAGAAGAGACTAAGTTCTTGCAATTACTGGACTCAATAAATGGAACTGAAGATCATAAGTGCAAAGGGCTGATGACCCTGAATGATGAAGATCACTGTCAGGATCAGCCTAGTCCCAGTATGGTAAAAAGCTTATATGAAGACTTTGATTATTACACTGGCTCAGAATCAGAAGCATCTGTATCAAAAGATGTGGATGGATCTGAATCTGAAGGAGTATTCATCAACTTATAGATGAATATGGTGATTTGCTGTAGGCATTTAAGAGATGCAAAAACCTGACTAAAATTCAGGCTAAGGAAATTGCAGCTCTTAAGTTGGCTGCATCTGATTCAGAAAAACTGCTGGATTAGAAGATGAATGAGATTGCCAAGCTAAAAAATATAACTGTTATTCAGATGGGAACAATCACATTCAAGAGTGATCAAATCAAAAGTCTGGAAGTCAGACTTCAGAAGGAAAGGGATCTAGTGGCTAGTTTATCTAAGCCAGAATATATCCTACCCTTAATTGATGACTTTGTGTCTCAAAAGGGTAAGGCAGGATTGGGTTTTAAGGGAAATACTAGGGCAGCTAATTCCAAAAGAAAAAAGAAAGCCCTAGTTAAGCCACTTGTCTTCAATCCCCCTATTGCTCTTAGAAAAGTCCAACAGCCTACCAAGAGATATGATCATGATATCATACATGGTCATGGTAAGCCTGACATTCTGAATGAGAAGAGGTCTCCAGCACTCAAACAAAGAAACAATGTACCTACAGTATTAAGAACAGCTGACAGCAAAGCTGTTAAAATTGTACCTAAACAGAGGTATAGTAGATATGAGTGCTGTTGTTGTGGCAAGGTGGGACACTTTGCCATTGACTGTTGGCACAACACTAGTGTCAGGATGAATACCAGCTTACCTGGAAGAAGGGCTGCTACAAATTATGCTAAATTTCAGTCTAACCTGAACCAAGGACCCAATAATAATTGGGGTTCTAAGGTTAAGTAATTATTTGTTGCAGATAAGTCCAAGTGGCCATGCCCCTTTATGGTACTTGGACAGTGGATGTTCCAGACATATGACTGGAACAAGAGGATTGTTGAAGGACTACTCACCCATATTGAATGGACCTAAAGTAATCTTTGGTGGTTCTGAAAAAGGAGACATCAATGGGTTTGGTAACATTTCTAACAACTCAATTACAATCACTCAAGTGGCTTGTGTGAAGGGTTTGAAACATAACTTGATAAGCATAAGTCAACTGAGTGATCTTGGATATAACATTTCATTCATTAAGAATGGTTGTCATATTAAAAGGTCAAGTGATCAGAGGATCATGTTGACTGGCTATAGGAAAGGAAATGTGTATTGTATAAACTTTGTGAGTGAGAATAAAGATTCTCCTATTTGTTTGGTAGGTGATGAGAAAGCCTCTCATTGTGTCAAATGGCACAAGAGGCTAGCTCATCTAAGCTACAAGACTATTGGTCAACTCTTTAATAAAGAGTTAGTGAGGAATGATCCTCAAGTTAAGTGCATTAAGGATGGAATATGCTCAGCTTGTCAAAAAGGCAAGCAGACCAGATCCTCCTTTCATAGCCTAGAAACTGAAGACTCAGTGAGGTGTTTTTATCTCTTGCATATGGATTTATTTGGTCCAATGCCAGTTCAGAGCCTAGGTAGGAAAGTCTACACATTTTTGGTTGTAGATGACTATTCTAGATTTTCATGGGTTTTCTTTCTGAGGTAGAAATCTGAAACCCCAAATGTTTTCTGCAACTTTGTTAAGCAAATTCAGAATGAACTAAACAATTCAGTAGTCAACATCAGAAGTGACCATGGAACTGAATTTCAATTTGAAAATATGATAAAGTTGTGTGAGGAATTTGGGATTCATCAGGAATTCTCCTCACCTAGAACTCCTCAGCAAAATGGAATTGCTGAAAGAAAGAATAGGACTCTCATTGATGCAGGTAGAACTCTATTGAGTGGCACTTCTCTCCTAGAATATTCCTGGGCTGAGGCAGTAAACACTGCATGTAATATGCTCAATAGGGCTTCTATCACTAAGAGCCACAGAAAGACACCCTATGAGGTTATGAAAGGCAGAAAACCAAACTTATCCTATTTTAAGATCTTTGGTTGCAAGTGCTATGTGCTTAACAAAGTCAAGTCTTACCTGATAAAGTTTGCTGCCAAATCCCAAGATGGGATATTTGTTGGGTACAACAATAATAGTAAGGCATATAGAGTCTATAACTTGACTACTCAAGTTGTAAAAGAGTCAGTTCATGTTATATTTGATGAATCAAGACTTATTAACAATGAGTTGCCTAGTAGTTCTTTTAGCTCTACAGGTATAAAAGAGAAAATGGACATGTTGACTATCAAGGAAGATCAAACTGCTAGTCTAGATGAAGATAAAGATGCTTGCTGTCCTGGGGGAGAACAAGTCTCTCTGGATGAAGAAGACAATGAAGTACAGCAGAATGAAGAAAAAGCAGAAAGTCAAACTGCAGACAGACTTCCTCCAGCAGTTAGACATTTAAAGGATCATCCTGTACACCAGATTATTGGTGATCCTAGACAAGGGGTTCAAACTAGAAGCAGGAGCTTGAACACTGTACTATGCTCAAGCTTCTTGTCTCAACATGAACCTAAAAGATTTTAAGAAGCTATACAAGACCCATACTGGATTGATACTATGCAGGAGGAGTTGTATCAATTCAGGAGATGCAAGGTCTGGAAGTTAGTTCCTAAACCAAAAGACCACAATGTCATAGGGACTAACTGGATTTTCAGGAACAAGCTAGATGAGAGTGGGATCATAATTATGAATAAGGCAAGGCTGGTTGCCAAAGGATACAGGCAGGAAGAGGGCATACACTTTGATCAAACATTTTCCCATGTGGCAAGGTTGGAAGCAATCAGGCTATTCTTATCCTATGCAGCTTATCAGGGTTTCAAAGTGTTCCAAATGGATGTTAAGTCATCATTCCTGAATGGAGACTTAAAGGAGGAAGTCTATGTAGAACAACCATCAGGTTTTATTGATCCACTCTATCCTAATTATGTGTATAGGCTTAGGAAAGCCCTATATGGTTTGAAACAAGCCCCAAGGGCTTGGTATGAAACCTTGTCTACTTTCCTCATTGAGAACAAATTCTCAAGGGGGAAAATAGACAAAACTCTATTCCTTAGGGAATCTAAAGGGAAGATAATTCTAGTCCAGATATATATTGATAACATAATATTTGGTTCTACTGAAAACAACCTTTGTAGGAAGTTTGCTAAACTTATGCAAGGGAAGTTTAGATGAGCAGTATGGGAGAATTTAAGTTCTTCTTGGGACTCCAAGTATGATAGACTGATGATGGACTGTCCATATCCCAGTCTAAGATCACCCAGGAGTTAATTAAGAAGTATGGTATGGAGTCATACACTACCATGAGAACTCCAATGGGACAAGTATGTCTCTAAGCAAAGATGATGCAGGAAAACCTGTAGATGAGTCTTTGTATAGAGGGATAGTTGGCTCCCTCCTTTATCTGACTATTAGTAGACCTGACATCATGTATGTTACATGTGTCTGTGCTAGGTATCAATCCTGCCCAAAAGAATCTCATTATACTGCTGTTAAGAGGATTTTGTGATATCTTAAGGGCGCACCTAATTTAGGTCTTAGGTACCCTAAGAATAGAGATTTTCTATTGACTGGATATTCAGATGCAGACTTTGCAGGATGCAAAGAAGTTAGAAAAAACACAACTGGCACCTGTCAATTTCTAGGAGGGAGATTGGTGTCTTGGAGCTATAAGAAGCAGACTAGTGTGGCAATCTCCACAGCTGAGTCTGAGTATGTAGCTATAGGGAGCTGCTGTGCATAGCTGTTGTGGATACATCATCATCCTAAAGATTATGGTATCCAGGTAAGTAGAACCCCTTTATTCTGTGATTTTTCAAGTGCTATTTATATTGCTCATAATTCTGTTTCTCATAGTAGAACAAAGTATATAGAAATAAGATATCATTTTCTCAGGGATCATGTAGAAAAAGAGGATATATGTTTAGAATTTGTCAATACAAGTTTTCAAATTGCTGATATGTTCACTAAGCCCTTGGATGAAACTAAATTCAATAATTTTAAAATTGAATTAGGTATGCTAACATAGTATAGATTGACAAATTTGTCTAAGTAATTTTGTGTCAACACAAAAAGAGGTCTATGTCGACACAGAGGAATTGTGTCGACACATCTAGAAAATTGGTGTCGACACTTCAGAGGAGTTGTGTCGACACATCCAGAAGTTGTGTCGACACTTAGAATTAGAGTCAACACAGACTTTCTATTGAACTAATAAGTATGTCTGTGTCAACACATCATTAATCGGTGTTGACACATAGTAGTCAATGTAACACCTCCCCTGTAATGGACGTATAATATGGGTCCGGCCGGGGCCCCACAACATACGAACGCCACAGCTTTAGTATTAAAAGTTGATATAGCTACCCAAACTCAAAACACTTGCACAACACAGCGGAAAACCAAGCACAACTAGAAGTTATCCACTAACCCAAAAGAGTAAACAAATGGCCCTAAGGCCTTACATCAAATGTCCAAAAGGTAAACAGTACAATCAAACATGAATGTGCTCAGCACTCCTAGTCTACCTCGGCATGCAAGCCGGACAAAATAGTCTCAAACATACATCATCAAAAAGTAGTGCTACAAAAGAGAAAACACTTCATGGGCTTAGGCCTTTTTGGCCGGCGTGCTAGCTCCTGCGTGCGATCCTTGCCCTGTAAAAATTATTAGTAACGTGGGTCAGCAAAGGCTGACCTCAAACTGTGTAACAACACATCTCCTCCCGGCCGCCCCTAACGGACCCCGGGGAACCCTCCAACCTGCAAGTCAGCACTTCATATGCAATATAAATTTCTATAAATAGAAAAACATTAAAACAGGCTTGGATGTCTCAATCAACAAACATGTTCTCTACTGGTTGAGCATATAAAGAAAGGGCCTACTATGCAACATGAATGCAACACCCGGGCTTCACCCAAGGTACCCTACACCGTATGCATCTAGCACAACATCACATCAGTTGGGTACTCACATTTCCCCAATTGGCATAAAGCCTTAAACATTGAGGGAGACACAACTCCCTCACACGGCGCACAGGCCGCCACATGGAATTCTTGCCAAGGCCCCACCCGCTCGTGGGCTTAGCCCCGGGCTTGCCTGCAAGCTCTGACGTCTCATGTCAGGATTCCAACAACCACAGACTGACCGATTCTAAGAAGCCTTGCTGGACCCCACCCGCTCATGGCCTCTTTGCCCGGGCTTGCCCCAAGCTTGGCATTCTCGTCAGTCTCACAGAAGGGGACTAGTCTCGCCGGGATACTCTCCACACATGACGCACATGTCACGGGATAGCCAGCCGACCACGGAGACATAGCCACGCCTTGGCACAACACAACCAAGACTAAACACATCGCAATCCCTCTTTGTACCGCAGCGTTCCCGCGCACCAAGGAAAACATCTCCAACTCGTGCGGAGCTAACCTTGTCCACCAAGGAAACCATCTCCATTCTCATACGGAGCTAACCTTGTCAAGGAAACCATCTACCACCACGAGGACTAACCTTGTCCGGGTTCGACTACATGTACTCTTTTCAAGCAAACGGGACAATCACCACCACAACACAAACGACATCTTGCCGCAACAGAAATCTCTACGAATCCCTAGTTCGTATGCAACATCACCGAGTCGGACTAACGGTCGCGACTACGGCTTCACCCACCATGCCTAATCCACTAGCGAAGCGGATCTCTAATGCAAAGATATGCCGGGGACGGACTCAATCGACCCGGAAGTTCCTCTTGAAACTTGGCAAGCCAAAACCCCTCTCATTTGAGAGTTTGGTGCCCAAAAATTAGAGAAAAGAAAACTAGATGATGCTAAAACGTGCATCCTAAAGACCGAGAGGAGAGATGTCGTTACCTTCCGACTCCTCTTCCTTGCCATGGCAAAATAGCCGGATGGAACACTTCGCAATGCTCCAAGCTTCACGGATCCGGACTCGGCTCGCGATTCGGAGCTCCGAAACCCTTCCTACAGTCCAAGAGTTCTTCTTCTTCCTCCTTGCTCTAGTTTCTCTCAAGAACTAAGAAAGAGAGGACTTGGAAAAAAGTGAGGATCTGCAACCCTAACTTCGGACTTTAATCCCCAGGAGATGGCCTGAACCGCTAGATCCCAAAACCAGAAAAAGAATGGCTGCGATTCGCCTGGAAAACAGAAGACCTGGGCCGAACACGGCCTGGCACACGCCCGTGTCCAGGGCCGTGTGCCTCATTCGCCGTCTCAAATCGACGCGCCTGGAATCAGACACGGGCATTCGACACGCCCGTGTTCAATCCGACACGCCCGTGTCCCCAGCGACACGGCCGTGTGGCCTGCCGTGTGTCTCCAACGACACGGCCCCAACACCAACCCGAGAGGTGTCACGGCCTGGGACACGCCCGTGTCCCAAGCCGTGTGCCAAGTCTCAACACCCGTCGACAGGCTTTGTGTCGACACCGCGGAAAAACGTCGAGCGAAGATCGTCGACCAGGCGGGACACGCCCTGTGACACGCCCGTGTCACAGGCCGTGTGCCCCAGTCTCGACACATTGTCGAGCGAAAGTGTCGACACTTGGGCCGAGTGTCGACACGGCCTCGACACGCCCTGCGACACGCCCGTGTCGCAGGCCATGTGCCCCACTCTCGACACTCTATCGAGCACAAAGTGTAGACACTTGGGCCGAGTGTCGACACGGCCTCGACACGCCCTGCGACACGCCCGTGTCGCAGGCCGTGTGCCTCACTCTCGACACTTTGTCGAGCGAAAGTGTCGACACTTGGACCGAGTGTCGACACGGCCTCGACACGCCCTGCGACACGCCCGTGTCGCAGGCCGTGTGCCTCCTTCCAGAAATCCAAAAATTTTCCAGAACTGCAGACTGACCCTGAAGCAAAAACTGGGGTGTTACAGTCAACACTTCTGTTGAGACATTAGCTGTCTGTGTCGACACCATCTCAACAGTGTCGACATATTAAGTAAATTTTGACGCGCCTTTTGACCTTCTATGTTTAGACATATATATATAGGTCAAGAAAAAACCCTGTCGACACGCTCTCCAGATTTTTGTTGAGACTACATTCCTGTGTCGACAAACTCTCTCTTCTCCATTCAAGATTTCTCACCATCCTAATGGTGCCGAAACTTGACGAAAACGTGAACGAGAGATATGAACTGGTACGGAATGCTTTTGACGATGCTGAACCAGTGATTAAAGCTGTGATAGCTCTAATTGCAGAAAATGGCTTGGAGTATTTGACATCAGAACCTACAAAGATATGGAAGAAGGAAATCCTTGAGTTCTATGGAGCTGCAACTCAGGATTCAACTGGACTAAAGATTAGGTCTTTAGTTCATGGTAATAAAATCAAACTCACCATGAAGAGCATACGAAAAATTCTTCATCTACTTAAAAATCAAGAAGATGAAGAAGTTATCTCTTCCAAGACAAGGGAAGCACTCCAGTGGTGTGGATTAGATCCCACCATGAAAATTGGATCATCCATGAATAGAAAAGGAATGAATGTACAAGGAAAATTCCATTCTGAAGTAGTTGGCAAAATAATCTTATGTAAACAAGGTGGACATGTTAGGGTCTCAGCCTCATGACCAGGATTGTCTACAAAATCAACACCAATTGGTCTGCAGTCATATATGAGAAGATTAAAGACAACATCAAGAAACCTAATCTGGGAAGGATATTAAGTTTATACTTGGCTGGAGCAATTCCAGAAGTGATGCAATAGGCTGCTGGATCCAAGATCAATCACATGAGGAGAATGGATCTAAGGATAATATCTAGATGGGATAGAGTACTGATAAAAGACATGGCTGATGTAGAGAGGCCAGAAAATAATGAGAAACCACCTGCTCAAGATATTATGAAAGTGCAGCTAGATCTGATATACTCTAGAGGGGGGGTGAATAGAGTATATGGTGCTTTGAAACTTTTTACAACAACTGTTATAATAAGAGTGAGCAGGGAAGCAATAATAAATCTAATCACAGCACTAAGTTAAACAATAGCTAAGCACAGAAAAATCAAGGCCAGAAACAAAAATGAAAATAAGCAAAACCAGAAGACACAAGGAAATATAGTGGTTCCCCTAAACTTGGGTACATCCACTCTTCTACCACCCTAGGTAGGAATCCACTGCATGATGAGTTGATCAGGTGTCCTGGGCACCAATGAGCTTTTGATAAGGTGCTCAAAAACCAAAGCAGATTTTTTGATCAGGTGTCTTGCCACCAATGAGCTTTTGACAAGGTGCTCAAAAACCAAGCTCAAACCTTTGAAGGGAGTTTGGGAAACCCTTTACAGAGAGGGGGTGAGAGAGTGATGGAAGTCTTCTCTTTCTCAAACAACTGAGAAGACTATGTGGATTGTTGATGTCAAAGCTCCCCCTAAATCCTTGAGATCTTCAGGAAGAAAAGCTTTGCTGAGGGTGATAGGCCTTCAAAGATTGAACTCCAGCAATAGATGATTTCAGCAATAGCTGAAATGTTGAATGTCTGGAGTCTTGAAAATATGTTGGCCTTGAACACTTTGAAAACTAAAGAGATCTGAAGATTTTAGAAAACTTGATCTCCTTGGATGTGTGCTCTTGAGAAATCTTTGAGACAGAATATTTTTGAATGTATCTCTGTAATCTGTTTTCTATATGAGAGATTCAAAAAAATTCTTCTCTATTATTCTCTGGTACAGAATAGAATAACATTCTCTGTCAAGAATAGCCGTTAGCCTGCATTGATTGCATCCTTAATTGCAAAATCTCTTCTGGAGGAAAGTCCACAGAAATATTCCTTGAAAAATCCCTTGAAACTTGGTCCAGAAATGAATGAAAACGGCTAGGAAATCTCTGAATTAATTGCAGAATAACTCCTTAATTGATTTGAATTTGAATTTAGAAACATCCTTGAAGTTATCTGAAATCGTCGAACTGAGCTCTGCTATCGTCGAGCTGAGCTCAGCGATCTGGGAAAATACAGCAGCAAAATATCGTCGATCTGAGCTCAAAGATCGTCGAACTGAACTCAGAGATAAAGATCCAAAGCAGAGTTAAAATCGTCGACCTGAGCTCACCGATCGTCGAATGGAGTTCGACGATATAATGAAGTTGAGCTCAGCGATCGTCGAATGGAGTTCGACGATCTGTCGAAGTTGAGCTAGACGATCGTCGACCGGAGTTCGACGAATCGTCGTGCTGAGCTCGACGATATGACTTAGTATCCAAACACAAAATCTTGGTCTTCAGGGCAGCTTCCAAACCTAGACTTCTAACCCTTAGACTCAATTCTAATTGACCTATTAAGCTATACAGGAGGTCAAGCAAAGGTTCCTAGAGACATAGTGATCCTGACCCAAATTAGTAATAGGGTGTTCCAACAATCTCCCCCTATTTGGGTTAGGATTACTATTTATAGACTTTGGAAGAATTTAATGATAGCATACAATCAGTAAAACATAAAAACAACAGCTAGACATTGCAGAATCACAGAGATATATAGCATCCAGATAGTAATCAGAAATCACAGAAATTGTCACCTTACAATATCATTTCTTCTCTTTGCCTTTAACAAGTTTAATCTGTCTGTTAGGATTGAGGGCTTCTTTGTTTGACCTGGTATCATCTGCTGCACCCAAATATGTTTGCTTTTTAGGCCTGGGAACTACAGCTTCAGGATGTAATTCCATATACCTGTCAGAATCAAAGAATTTACTTGAAGCATATCTCTCTAGCTCTTTCTGTCTCTGTTCAGACATTGTTGAAATGTTGGAAGAATCTATTCCTTGCTCTCTAGCCTTTTTAATCTGATCTAGTGCAGCTAATTCCTTTAATCTGGCAGTCCAAGCAGCTGGATTGTTTTCAGGATCCTCAAAGGGTACAGGTGGTTCATATCTGTTGGAGGGATTATCTTGAGAGGGCATGGCAGACACAGTTTCTTTCAGCTTGTAAGGGAAAGGACCAGATGTTGTATCAGAAGAAATTTGTCCTCCCCTAGAATATGGGTGCTGTCTGGAGTAACCTTTGGAGTAGACTTGAATATCTCTTGGATTACCTCTATATCCTCCTCTCCTAGAATGTGAACCCCTGGATTGGCTTTCCCTGTGGTAAGATCTGGCATGAGGCTGATAGGGAGCCTGACTTCTGGCTCGGGATTGAGCTGCAGAGCTTCCACCTGCACCTGCATCAGGAGGAGGTGGTGGAGGAGGATGAGAGTGCTGGAATTGGGATGAACCCTTCTCATATTTTCTCTTTTTCTTCATTGCTTTCAGCTGGTTCTTAGAGTATTGCATCCAGTGTTCAGTAATTGGGCAGTCATGTAGAATGTAATATGGAATATCATTGTTATCCTTAACTTTGGCAGGAGGTACCCTCTTCATTGCTTTGCTCCTTGCCTTTCTTTTCCTGGCAATGGTAGCAGAAGAGTCATCAAAGTCTGTTCTAAATTCATCACTCTCAGAACTATGGTCATCATAGAGAGCATCTATTTTCTTCATTAAATCCTTCTTGAGTTGTACAGAAGCAGATGAGGCAGAGGTTGAAGAAGCAGGTGTTGAAATGGTAACAGCAGAGACAACAGCAGATATTGAAGCGGAAGCAGAAATGACAGCAGCAAATGGAGTAGAAGTAGTAACAACATCAGCAGCAACAGTAGGCTCTGGAGAGGTGGCAGCAGCAACAACTGTCTCACTAACAGCAATAGAAATAGAAGGAATATCATCAAGGACTGCAGAAGGCTCAAATTCAGGTGCCTCTGTCATAAGAATGTCCTTGGAGATTGGTTCATCAGAAACAACAGGAACTTCAGCAGCAGTAGAAGCAGTAATGTCAGAAGCAACAATAATACATTCTTCAGAAGAAGCAGCAGCATCAACATTTTCAGCAGCAGCAATTACTGAATTTATAAAGGAGGTGATAATGCTAGGGTCACAGCAAGAAAAAGGAACAAGTGCCTTGGATAAATCTTCTGGAGGCTGGACAGCATTGACCTCTGGCAGACAGCTGAAGTATGTAGAATCAAAAACTGATAGCAAAGACCTGAGGTCCATTGCAAGGACTGCAGCAGGAGGAACTTGTCCTTGAGGCACAGCAACAGCAGAAGAAGCAGTAATAACAGCAGCAACAGACATGCTTACAGAAACAGCAGCAGCAGCAACATGAAGAGTCACTTCATATAGCATCTCCCCCTGCCTAGATGCAGACATGTCTGGATCAAGGCACACTGCTGTAGGTGCTGCCTGATGGAAGAGGGAAGAGAGCCTAGCAGAAAGGGCTGCCACTGACAGGTGGAGTGGAGCCAAGGAGGTCTCCAACAGCAGAGAGAGCCTGGGGGCAAGCAGCTCATACAGCCTGTCAGCAAGGGCTGGGAGGTGTACTTGCTCAAGGGCTAGAGCAGAGGTAGAAGTGATAGGACCAGCTGAGGGTTCTGGTAGTGGAGAGCTGGAGAATGGTGGAAGGGATGGTTGAGGTGTTGGTAGGGTGGATATGGAGGACAGGGGAATGGAGATGGATGGGGTGAATGTTGGTTGGTCAATAATTTGGTGTAGAAGGTCTTGAAATGAAGTGGAGGAGGAGGGTAACTCAGGAGGAGATGATGGGTAATCATCCATAAAGGAATCATCAAGTAGGGTGAAGGATGGAATGGGGGGTGATGAGGTGACATCTGGTGGAGGGTAGGAGAATAGTGGGTGGAATTGTTCTTCTGGTGGTGGTAGATTAGGTACTGGAGATGGTGTTGATGTTGGAGATGGGCTGGATATGATGATGGTGGATGGATCTGGAATGGTGGATGGTATGGGAAGGGATGGAATTGGAGGAGGAGGAGAGGCAGCAACAGCAGCCAGGTCATCTGCAGGGGTAGAGACCTGTGGAGGAGTGACTCTTAGAGTCCTTGTGCCTGAAGGAGTACTGGAGGAGGGCTTGCTGGGCTTGCTAATTTGTTTGTCCCACTTTCCAAAGAGGGCACAAGATAGTCTCTTGGAGGCATTTATATGAATTCCAGAGGAGACCAGCAAGGCAGGGCACCTGTTCTGCAGAAATACTCCAATGATTCTCCCAAAGTTAACAAAACTTTTGTTGATTTTCTTTTTGATGAGGTCAAAGAAAACTTCTCCCCAATTCAGATTCTTTCTGTCCACAAGAGCTCCCATGTGGCAGAGCTGATATCTTGAAATTGTATCATGGGCAGAGTGTTTTGCCAGTAGCACTTTCCCAATAACATCTGCCATGAACCTATATTCTACAGACAGGTTCCTTTTGAAGAGCTTGCTAGGGTTTCCCTCTGAATGACCCATTCTGGCAAGCAGTTCATAATACTCATCTCCAGATAACTCAGCAGTATCTTCTCCATTTCTCAACTCAAAAACTTCTGATAGAATTGTTGGGGTCAAGGGTACCTGAGTTCCAGCTATAGACCCAACAATGGTAGAGTTATCTTGATTATGGGCAGTATAAACCCACGCCTTTATTTCATCAGATGCCAGCTTAATCCTGGTGGTCATTATGGCCGTCAAGTTCTGGTCTTGGAATAATCCCAATATATCTTGAAAAACCTGGTCAGTTGTGCTGAATGATTCCAGGTCGATGTCAAAACCAGCATCAAACTTCATAGCAGCAAGAACAACAACTGACACAGCCATGGGTTACTGCAAAAATTCAACAAACAAAACGACCAAGTGTAGAACTGTTTGGAGGGAAAGAAAATTCTTGCAGAGAAATCGAAAGCGCAAGAGAGAACGACGGCGAAAAAAGAGTTTTATATTAGGGTTCGACGCAGAATTGGAAAGATCGTTGAACTCAGTTCGACGATCGAGGCTTCTAAAGGAATCTGAAGAGTCTTCAACATCGTCGATCTCCGTTCGACGATATTGGAGAGCGTCGAGCTCCGTTCGACGATCGTTCAGAGAACATAATCGTCGAGCGCCGTTCGACGATCATTGACCGGAAGAGATAGTTCATACTATCTGATAGACGCTGAACTCAGTTCGACGATTTTTGGAAATCGTCGATCTCCGTTCGACGATCTTGGGGCAAATCGTCGAGCGCAGTTCAGAGATCAGAAAAATTCTAGACAATAAGAAAAATCAGAATGTTTGCCTAGTCTTAGTCAATTTTTAAGCTTTCAAAATCTTGGATATTATTTAAGACTTCCTCCATCTAACATTCCTAACTGATTTTGGAAGAAAGTGTGTTTCTTTTCATCCAAAGGCTTGGTGAAAATATCTCCCCTTTGTAAATCAGTTGGGATATATTGTAATTCAATTTTATTCTTTTCAACATTATCCCTTAAGAAATGATGCCTAATCTCTATGTGTTTTGTCCTACTATGGAGGACTGGATTTTGAGCTATAGAAATAGCACTAGTATTGTCACAAAAGATTTTTGACTTCTCTAAGTTGTAGCCATAGTCTAGGAGTTGGTTTTGAATCCACAAGATTTGTGAACAACAACTGCCTGCAGCCATATATTCAGCTTCAGCAGTTGAAGTTGACACAGATGTTTGTTTCTTACAAAACCAAGAGACAAGTCTGTCACCAAGGAACTGACAAGTTCCACTGGTGCTTTTCCTGTCAATTCTGCATCCAGCATAATCAGCATCTGAGAATCCAGTTAAATCAAATGCTGAATCTTTTGGATACCAGAGACCTAGATTTGGACAACTTTTAACATACCTGAGAATCCTCTTTACTAAAGTTAGGTGTGACTCTGTAGAGCTTACTTGGAACCTAGTACATATATATGTAGCAAACATTATATCTGGTCTACTAGCTGTAAGATACAGTAAAGAGCCAATCATTGCTCTATATGTTGTCTGATCAATAGGTTTCCCATGTTCATCAGCATCCAATACAACATTAGTAGGCATGGGTGTTTTCATACAAGATGCCTTAGACATACCAAATTTCTTAACCAGTTCATTTGCATATTTGGTTTGAGAAATAAAGATGCCTTCAGCATGTTGCTTGACTTGCAATCCTAGGAAGAAGGATAGCTCACCCATGCTACTCATCTCAAATTTAGAATGCATCAGGTTAGAAAACCTTCTGCACAATTTGGAGTCAGTAGAACCAAAAATAATATCGTCTACATAAATCTGTACTAGTAGGGTATGGGACTTATGAGTTCTAATGAAAAGAGTTTGGTCTACTCTACCCCTTATAAATCCATTTTCCAAGAGAAAGCATGCTAGGGTCTCATACCATGCTCTAGGAGCTTGCTTGAGACCATATAATGCTTTGTTCAGTCTAAAAACATAATCAGGAAAAGTTGGAGAGATAAAACCTGGAGGTTGTCTGACATAAACTTCCTCTTTGATGTCTCCATTCAAGAAAGCACTTTTGACATCCATCTGATATACTTTGAAGCCTTTATGAGCTACATAAGCTAGAAATATTCTGATGGCTTCTAATCTTGCAACTGGTGCAAAGGTCTAGTCGTAGTCGATTCCTTCTTCTTGAGAGTATCCCTGAGCAACTAGCCTTGCCTTGTTCCTTATAATTACTCCTTGATCATCCAGTTTGTTTCTGAATACCCATTTTGTTCCAACAATTGAGTGATCCTTAGGCTTTGGCACTAGTTCCCATACTTTGTTTCTCTCAAATTGATGCAACTCTTCTTGCATTGCAATGATCCAGTGTGGATCTTGCTCTGCATCTTGAATGGACTGAGGTTCAATTTGAGATAGGAAGCAGGTGTGCAACAGGTTTTGGTTGACCTGATTTCTGGTTTGCACACCAGCTGAGATTTCTCCAATTATTTGGGAAATTGGATGGTCTCTTGATGTTACTAAATCAACAGGGAGTGTTGATTGTTCACCAACCTGTGTTGTTGTTTCCTCTTGTGGTACAACAACTGGATCTTCAAGTTGTTCTTCAATGTGTTGAGCATTCCCTTCATCTTCACTGCTTTCATCCTCTTGAGTAACCTGTAACTTGTTCAAGTCTTCAACTAGAGAATGTTCCTGCAAAGGTTCTATGGTAGAAGAAATCTTCTCCTTGAAAGACATGTTAGTTTCATCAAATGAAATGTGAACAGATTCCAAAATTTTCAAAGATGATTTATTATAGACCCTATAAGCCTTGCTGATCATGGAGTATCCCAGAAACACTCCTTCATCAGCTTTGGCTTGAAATTTTGCTAAATATTTCTTGTCATTATTGTGAATGTAGCAAATACAACCAAAGACTCTAAAATAGTCAACTTTAGGTTTCTTCCCTTTGAGTAATTCATAGGGAGTCTTTCCCTTTAGTTTATGTATCAGACTTCTGTTCAGCACATAGTTGGAGGTGTTCACTGTCTCTGCCCAAAAGGATAGAGGTAGATGAGCATCTGACAACAATGTGGTGGCAGATTCAATAAGGGTTCTATTTTTCCTTTCAGCTACCCCATTTTGTTGAGGAGTTCTAGGAGCTGAGAAAGTATGTCTGATCCCTTCACTCTAACAGAACTCTTGCATAAGAAGAGAATCAAACTCTGTCCCATGATCACTTCTGATCAGGGCAATGTGAGTATTGAACTCAATCTGTATGCATTTGAGAAACTCTGTCAGACATTTAAAGTTATCAGACTTCTTCCTTAAAAAGAACACCCAAGTGAATCTAGAGAAGTCATCTACAACTACTAAAGTGTAGGATTTCCCTCCTAGGCTTTGTACTGTGATGGGTCCAAAAAGATCCATGTGTAACAGATACAATATCCTAGGTGAATCACTCTTATTAAGTGACTTAAAGCTGATTTTAGTTTGCTTGCCTAATTGACAAGCCCTGCAGAGTCCTTCCTTCTTGTAGGGGCCAGAAGGTAGTCCTCTAACAAGGTTGTCCTTGGATAGCCTAGCAATAGTTCTAAGGTTTAGGTGTCCTAATCTCTTATGCCATAAAATATTTGGTCTACAGACAGAATTAAACAAGCAGATATCTACATCAGTTGAAAGAAAATCTACTAGATAGATGTTACCTTTCCTTTTACCTGTCAACACAGTTGTGTTGTCCTCTGACTTGATTTTGCATAAGGCTTTGCTGAAGGTCACCTGGTAGCCTTCATCACACAGCTGACTGATGTTGATTAGGTTGTGCTTCAGTCCTTCCACATAAGCTACCTTCTTGAAAGTTACTGAACCAATCTAGACTGCACCATATCCTTTAGTCTGTCCAAAGTTTGAATCACCAAAGATAACTTTGGGTCCAAGCTCGGCTCTAAAGGATGTGAGGTTGTCCTTGTTCCCTGTCATGTGCTTAGAGCACCCACTATCCAAATACCATTGCTGGTTAGATGTTGGATAGGTCTTCACCTGCACATAAGATAATTCATTTATTTTTGACCCAGTTTACCTTGGGCCTAGGTTGATAACCTTTAAATTCTGAAATGAAAGACATCCCAGGTTGACTCTTATATCCTTCAGGATGATATCTCATTGGAGGTATAATCCATTCAGTATAAGGGTTAAAGATTTGGGATGAAGGACCCTTTGGATTCAATTTTGATTTGCCTTTGAAAAATTTTCCAGAGCTCTGACCTCTGTTCGTCGATCTTGGAGCTGCGTTCGACGATCTTGGGTCAGATCGTCGAGCTCCGTTCGACGGTCGACTATGGCTGAGGTCAGGTATTTGAGATCGTCGACCTACGTTCGACGACTTTGGCTGAGATGGTCGATCTACGTTCGACGATTTTTCCTGAGATCGTCGAGCTGCGTTCAACGATCGTCAATCTTCATTCGGCGATCGTCGATCTCCGTTCGACGATTTCTGCTGGGACTTGGTTTTCTGAGGCAAATCAGAATTTTTCCTAGCAACCTCTACAACTCCCTTTCCTTTGTCAGAAATGAATTTGATTGGAGTTGTTAGGACTATAGGTTGGCTGGATGAAACACCCAAGCCCAGTGTACTGTTAAATCTAGAGTTCACTGTGCTTGTGATGTCCATCAGCTTGATGCTTCTCCCATTAAGGGATTCTTCAAGCTTCTTGGCCTCAGAGAGCTCACTTTTCAGTGTAGCTATCTGTTCACTACAGCACTCCAACTCCTGAGAGAGTTTGAGTTTTTCTGACTTTAAAGTATTGTGTTCAGATAATTGATTTCTGAGAGAGATAATTTCTTTCTCAGACTTTAGCAGGTCTAAACACAGTACTTTAAATTCAGATTTAAAATCCTCTGAACTAAAATCAAAAGAACCAATTACCTGATCTTCTTCAGGTTGAGTCTCTGAATCTGACTCTGACTCCTCTTCTTCTGAATTATGTTGTGAGGTATTGATTGCCATCATGCAGAACTCCTTTTCTTCTGCATCATCCTCATCATCACTGGAGCTGGATGAGGCTTCTGACTCTTCTTCAGTCTCACTCCAGGATTCAGCAACAAACCCTTTTCTTGTATGTTTGTTTTTGCTTGAAGAGGGTTTGCCATTGTCATTCCTCTTGGAGTCTTTCTCCTTTCTTCTTTCTTTCCTGTCCCTTCTGTCCTTGTTTTTGTTCTCTGGACAGTCAGGAACTATGTGCCCTGGTTTCCTGCAACCAAAGCAAATAATGTCTTTATTATTGTTAATGGACTTGTCATACCTTGGCTTATCCTGCTCCTTGTATGATCTCCTTCTGAAGTCCATTCTGGCCATTTTGTAAAATCTTTTGGCCAACAAGCTGAGTAGTTCATCATTGCCTGTGGCTTTGTCTTCAGGCAGATCTTCAGTTCCCTTAAATGCTATGGTCTTCTCTTTTCTTGTGGCTGGTGAGGCAGCCTTATGTTCTTCCTCTCTATTTTTGATGAGTAGCTCATAAGATTTGAGCTTACCCAATAGAGCTTCAGTAGTGATCTCATTCAGACTTCTGGCATCCTTAATTGGCCAGATTCTTGAATCCCAAGTGCTAGGGAAGCACATTAGGATCTTGTCATTAAGTTCAGTTAGTGAGATCTCTTTGTCCAATGTCCTGAGCTCACTGACAATTAGACTTAGCCTGTTGTACATGTCTCCCACTGACTCAGTTTCTCCCTTTTTGAAATTCTCATATTGAGAGATGAGATGAGATCTTCTATCCTTTCTCTCATCAGCTGAGCCTGAGACTATTTCTGAGAGTTTGTCCCAAATTTCCATGGCTGAATTACATTCAGCTACCTTTTGAAATATGTCATCAGACATTGTCTGGGTTAGGATGTTCATAGCCTTAGCATCAGCTACCTTTCATCTCTTGATGTCAGCATCTGTTCCTGATGGTGGTGGAACAGTATTTGTACTTGTGTTCTCTGGGGGTCTTGGACATACTGTCAAAACAGAGTTAAACATATCTTCGTCAATAGAATTCATGTACAGTCTGATCCTTGCTTTCCAAAGTGCAAACTTGGATAGATTGCACACTGGAGGTCTGGTGCTAGCATAATCTTTGTTTTGGGCCATGATTTGTGAAAACAAAATCTAATAAAAAAATACCAAAGAAAAACAGATCTAACTTGGGAACTTTGGGTTCAGGTGTTAGCCTGTACAACCAATCAGGTATGGTATGTTTAACCAACCTGGCTTTGATACCAATTGAAAGTGCAGCTAGATCTGATATACTCTAGGGGGGGGGTGAATAGAGTATATGGTGCTTTGAAAGTTTTTACAACAACTGTTGTAATAAGAGTGAGCAGGGAAGCAATAATAAATCTAATCACAGCACTAAGTTAAACAAAAGCTAAGCACAGAAAAATCAAGGCCAGAAACAAAAATGAAAACAAGCAAAACCAGAAGACACAAGGAAATATAGTGGTTCCCCTAAACTTGGGTACATCCACTCTTCTACCACCCTAGGTAGGAATCCACTGCAGGATGAGTTGATCAGGTGTCCTGGGCACCAATAAGCTTTTGATAAGGTGCTCAAAAACCAAAGCAGATTTTTTGATCAGGTGTCTTGCCACCAATGAGCTTTTGACAAGGTGCTCAAAAACCAAGCTCAAACTTTTGAAGGGAGTTTGAGAAACCCTTTACAGAGAGGGGGTGAGAGAGTGATGTAAGTCTTCTCTTTCTCAAACAACTGAGAAGACTATATGGATTGTTGATGTCAAAGCTCCCCCTGAATCCTTGAGATCTTTAGGAAGAAAAGCTTTGTTGAGGGTGATAGGCCTTCAAAGATTGAACTCCAGCAATAGATGATTTCAGCAATAGCTGAAATGTTGAATGTCTGGAGTCTTGAAAATATGTTGGCCTTGAACACTTTGAAAACTAAAGAGATCTGAAGATTTTAGAAAACTTGATCTCCTTGGATGTGTGTTCTTGAGAAATCTTTGAGACAGAATATTTTTGAATGTATCTCTGTAATCTGTTTTCTATATGAGAGATTCAAAAAATTCTTCTCTATTATTCTCTGGTACAGAATAGAATAACATTCTCTGTCAAGAATAGCCGTTAGCCTGCATTGATTGCATCCTTAATTGCAAAATCTCTTCTGGAGGAAAGTCCACAGAAATATTCCTTGAAAAATCCCTTGAAACTTGATCCAGAAATGAATGAAAACGGCTAGGAAATCTCTGAATTAATTGCAGAATAACTCCTTAACTGATTTGAATTTGAATTTAGAAACATCCTTGAAGTTATCTGAAATCGTCGAACTGAGCTCTGCTATCGTCGAGCTGAGCTCAGCGATCTGGGAAAATACAGCAGCAAAATATCGTCGATCTGAGCTCAAAGATCGTCGAACTGAGCTCAGAGATAAAGATCCAAAGTAGAGTTAAAATCGTCGACCTGAGCTCACCGATCGTCGAATGGAGTTCGACGATATAATGAAGTTGAGCTCAGCGATCGTCGAATGCAGTTCGACGATCTGTCAAAGTTGAGCTAGACGATCGTCGACCGCAGTTCGACGAATCGTCGTGCTGAGCTTGACGATATGACTTAGTCTCCAAACACAAAATCTTGGTCTTCAGGGCAGCTTCCAAACCTAGACTTCTAACCCTTAGACTCAATTCTAATTGACCTATTAAGCTATACAGGAGGTCAAGCAAAGGTTTCTAGAGACATAGTGATCCTGACCCAAATTAGTAATAGGGTGTTCCAACATATTAGACATGATGATCAGATGCAGGGGGAGCCTCATCTTGAGGAAGAGCCAACACACTTAGAAAGTGAAATGGCTAATCAAACTATTCTTGAGGTAATCCAAGAAGTTAATCAAACAATTTTCAACGATGAGTTTGAAATACTAACTGTGCCCTTGATTGATGTTGACCAGACCACTTAACTCAACAATCAAGCACAGGATGTTATCATGAAGGATACATCTACAACTGCTGATGCTCCAGAGTTAGTGGTGCCTCCAGTCCATACTCAACAAGAGTTTACTCTTGAAGAGTTATTCCCTGATATAGAGCAAGCCAGAACTGAGGAGGAGCAAGCTAGGACTGAGGGGGAGTAAGTTAGGACTGAGGGGGAGCAAGCTGAAATTGAGGGGGAGCAAACTAGGACTGAAAAGGAAGTGCCTCCTAGTCCTCAGGAAAGAGTTGATATAGCAAGTACCTCAGCTTCAGAAGATGAAGTAGAATCTCAAGCAAAGAAGAGAAAGCTGATGGTTTTCAGAAGAAGAAGACAAAGCTATAAAAGGGCATTACAAACTGCTCCACAACCAGTTCTTGCACATGATTATAGCTCCTTACTGGTATCTTTGCAAGTAAAATTAGATGAACAAAGAATAGCCATGGAAAAATATATGGATGAAACTCACAAAGATTTGCAATTCTCCTTGGCTCAAGATATCAAATCAATTAGATTAGAGGTAAACCAGAATAAGAGGGAGATGACAGATTGCTTCCATAAAGGAGGTAATGCTGTAGTTTTTCTGGCTAAACAGCAAAAAGAAGCAAGGAAACAGATTGATGACATAGTAATAAAGCAAGGTTATGTCATTGAAAATCAAATTAGAATGAATGACAATCTTACTAAATCACATAATGTGATTGTTACAGAATTAAAGAATACTGCAACTGCCCTGACTAAGGCAAGGGCTAAAGACAAATCAGAGTTTGATAAGAAACTTCAAGAGGATTTAGCCACTTTCCAATTTTCCCTTCAAGCCTCTCAGAAGATTATATCTGCTCAGCTTCAAAAGTTGAAAGCCTATTATACAGAGGGAACAAATTATCTGGATACTCAAATCAGGTTCCACAAGAATGATCTTAGAGATCATATTGAAAGAGAAGTCATAAAGGGGGAGAGGTTGATAGTCAATGCTAGCTCAGAGCATGCCAAATAGATAACAAATGTTATTAGAGCAACTCTGGGATATCCACCCCTATGTGATGATGACAACACAGCTGAGTCAGGAATTCAAGCTGCAGGAATTGAAGGGGGGTCTGCAGGAAATAGCTCAAATCATATATCCCCCTTCTAAGTTTGAGCAAATTCAACACCTGGTTCATCAGATATACAGCCCTCCTGAGGGTACTAAAAATGTTATCATTGAGAAAGTATAAATGTCAGAAGCAACTTTGAATAAAGAGCAAGAAGCTCAACTTTCGAAGAAAAGATTTAGAGAGCAGGCTCAACTGAAGCCTGATTTTGAGCAATGGAGTCCTACTTCCAGGAATATTATATTGACTGCCTGGAAAGCTGTATAGGACAAGACCAATGAATGTGGTAAATGGTATACTGAGAAAGAATGGAACAAGTATAAAGCCAGGCAGGAAGCCATTCTTCAATACAGAAGCAAAACAAAAGCTGGGAAGTTACCTGCTAATGCTCTGGAGCCTAGCAAGTACTTCCCAAAGCCTTTTCATTATTTTGAAAGGCAAAAGATAAGGGCTGAAGAATAGAAAAGGAAAGATCTGAAAGGGAAGAAACCTGCTGATGATGCTGAATCCACTGTGCAGGCTCAGATCAAAACAGGAAAAGGCATAGTCATCAAGGAGCCGGATCAACCTTAGAATAGATTAACTAGATTTTACAACAATGTAATCTTTAGTTGTTAAAAAAATCTATGTAAACTAATTGTTGTCAAACTTTTGATAGTTTAAACAAACAATGATTCATGCTCACTGTGTTTGCATCATTCTGTAATGACATATTATATATGTTTTGTTTATATGTTACCCTGTCATGTAATGTTTATATACATCATAATGTGTGTTTATTATAAATGGTGTATATCATTGACTATGGGTTATGACGTCCCCAAATAGGGGGAGATTGTTGAGTACATTGGAAAATGTGTACCAGATTTGGAGAAGCCTCGCCCAACTCAGTGATATACATCAAAGTGTATTTGATGTTGTTTTGAGTTTACATGTGCAGGTTAAGAATATGTAGGAAAAGTTTCTAAGTCCATGAGTCGACACCAGAAGAAGCTGTGTCGACACTTGTGAAGACTTGTGTCGACACTTGAGAAAAGCTGTGTCGACACCTGGAGTCAATTGTGTCTACACTTGGAAAAGCTGCGGCGACACCAGAAGAAATTGTGTCGACACACAGGACTTGTGTCGACACATAGAAAGTTCAGTCGACATCAACTATGTCGACACACAGGACTTGTGTCGACACACAGAAAGTTCAGTCGACATCAACTGTGTCGATACACAGGACTTGGGTCGACACACGCACCAGAATTCTTCAAAGTTAATTTTGCCAAGACAAGAAGTGACTGTGTCGACACACAGGACTTGTGTCGACACATTCTTACAGAAGCTATGTCGAGTAGTAGTGTCGACACCATGAGAGCTGTGTGTCGACACCACCAAGGATTGTGTCGACACTTAGTCTACTTGTGTCGACACATGTGAAGTTCAGATTTGACACTTTACTGACAGAGATAAAGTTTCAAGAAGTGACTGGAGACTTGAAAGCTACTATTACCAACAAGTCTGCTGCAACTGTCAGATCTGTTAGAAGTTGGTTAGCAACCGGATCATCCGGTAACCTTGGATGAAGTCTATATAAAGACAGATTCTATCAATTGAGGATAACGAGAAAAGAAGATGAAGTACACAACACACAATTGCAACAGAAGATCCAACATACACAAGAAATCCAGTCAGAGATTTCAAGTGGATCTAAGTGAAGAATTTCAAAGTATCTTCAGAAAAATTTGTAGAGAGAGAGAGCTCCATCAATTCAAGTGAAGGAAGAGACTATCATCAACTAGTCTTTTAAGAGCAGATCCTGAACTAATATGGAAAGAAGAATTCAGATTAATTTCTGGATTTTAAGAAGGAAGCTGATTGAAGATCATCTCCAAGAAATTCAACCTTATTGTGTTCAGATTCAAGAAGCTTTGAAGAAATACAAAGACAGGTTGATTTCTGTATAATCAGATTCTTCAAGAACTGATCAAGAAACCTTTCTACCCATTCTCTCTCAACTTGGGTGAAAGAAAAAAACTTATTTTATATCATTTTTCTGTAAGATCATTATTGATCTGAGTTGTAAGCCTAATTTATAAAGGTTCAGGTAGGGCTGAGTGCCTGAGGTAGGAGATTACATCTCTGAGTTGTAGTCCTTGGGAAGGCAGAGGTAGGGCTATGTGCCTGAGGTAGGAGATTTGATTCACAGAGTTGTAGGCCTGGGTGAAGGCTGAGGTAGGGCTTAATTGCCTGAGTTGTAGGAGTGTGGACTCACTCTGAGTTGTAGGAACCTTGACTGGGTTTTGAGCTGTAAGATCTGTTGATCTGAGAAGGAAGGAAGAAGTTAGGCCGAATTTAGCACACTGCTAGATAGGCGAAGGGGGAAAGTGGATGTACCCATCATTTGGGGAACCACTATAAATCTGTGTGCAATCTGTGATTGTGTGTGATATTATGATTTCTATGTTGTGGTAGTTGTAAAACTGTTTGATTCTATTTGATTAACTTAATTAATATTCTGCCTTAGAGTAAAAAGCAATTGTACCTATTCACCACCCCTCTAGGTGTTTAGGTTATCTTGAAACCAATTCTTTCAGAAAAGTACCACATACCTGGGATGCAACTTGCGGTTCCTTCCAAACCTCGTAACTCCAGACATCGGAGAAACCTTGAGAAAAACCATGTCCCCAACTACAAATTCCAGATCAATCATTCTCTGATTAGCGTTCTTCTCATAACGCTCCTGAGTTATTCGAAGCTTCTCTCGAATATGCGTCGCAGAAGTATTCATTTCTTCTAAGTATTCCAGACCCAACAATGGCCCTTCACCAACTTCGGCCCAAAAAAAGGAAGTTCTGCAACGTATCTCATACAAAGCCTAAAATGGGGCCATCTACAAGCTCTCCTGATAACTGTTATTATAGTTGAGTTCCATCAATCTCAGACACTCGTCCCATGCTCCACTGTGGTCCAAGATGTAACATCTTATCATATCTTCCTCAATTTGATTTACTCTCTCCATCTGAGCATTGGTCTGCGCATGATAAGTGGATGAATATCTGAGGTCGGTACCCAACCCTTCCTGTAAACTTTTACAAAAACGAGACGTAAACCTAGAATCTCGATCTGACATAATACTAACAGGTACTCGATGTAGTCTGATGATCTCATACAAATATAACTCTGCTATTTTCTTCAAGGAGTAATCAATCTTGAATGGCATGAAGTGGGCACACTTCGTCAATCTATCAACTATGACCCACATAGAATCATGTCCTCGGGGAGATCTTGGCAAACAAGTAATAAAGTCCATAGATATACTCTCCCACTTCCAATTTAAAATATTCAAAGGCGTCAACTTGCCACCAGGCCTTCTATGATCTGCCTTAACATTCTTGCAGTTTAAACACTCGGATACAAACTTGGCTATATCATTCTTCATTCTATACCACCAAACGAATTGCCTCAAATCTTTATACATCTTAGTATAACTAGGGTGGTAGACAACACTAGAACCATGCACCCGACTACATAATTTAGCTCAAATATCCTCAACTGGGGGGATAAGATATCTACTGCGGTAGTTCAAAGTACCTGCATCATCAATTGAAAAATCCGGTAATTCCCCTTTCTCAGTTCTACTATGAATGTGTTGCAAATTAGGATCGTCCTTTTGATGCATCCTTGTAACTATAATCCATGAAGGCTCTGTGTTGGGTACATTGGAAAATGTGTACTAGATTTGGAGAAGCCTCACCTAACTCCATGATATGCATCAAATTGTATTTGATGTTGTGTTGAGTTCTTATGTGCAGGTTAAGTAAATGGAAGGAAAATTTTCTAAGTACAAGTGTCGACACTTGGGAATGGCTGTGTCGACACCAAGGGCCAGATTGTGTCGACACCAAGAATTTGTGTCGACAAACAGAAAATCTATCGACAACACTGTGTCGACACCAAGGGCCAGATTGTGTAGACATCATCAGGATTTGTGTCGACACACAGAGAAGCTATCGACACATTCCAGAATTCTATCGACACCGACTGTGTTGACACACAGAACTTGTATCGGCACACACACCAGAATCCTGTCGACACCAACTTTGTCAAGACAAGGAGTGTTTGTGTCGACACACAGGACTTGTGTCGACACATTGCACAGAAGCTGTGTCGAGAAGTAAAAGTGAAATTGTGTCGACATCATCAAGACTTGTGTCGACACATGGAATATATGTGTCGACACATGTGAAGTATTCACTCGACATTCTCTGCTGCCGAGTCAAAGTCCAATGAAGGTTGAAGTAATACAACTGGAGACTTGACAGCTATCATTACTGACATTGCTGTCACATCTGTCAGAGGTGTCAGAAGACTGTTTGAAACCGGAACAGCCGGTAACCATGGATGAAGCCTATATATAGATATGCTCTCTCAACAATTGGGACATACAACAGATAGCTAAGAAATTATAATCTGTGAAGGATTGAGGATCTATAAGAAGAGAAAGAAGAAACAGTCAATAGATTATAGAGAGAGAAAAATAAGAAGGAGAGAAGTTCTCATCCAGTGAAGGCAGATCCTAAACAGTCTACCTGAAGAATTCAGATCAAGTCTCAAGAATAATTCAGATTAATTTCTGAAGGAAGCTGATTGAAGATCAACTCCAACACCAAGAAGATCAACCCAACTTTGTTCAGATTCAAGAAGATTTGAAAAAAGCTAAGACAGGCTGATCCTTAAGTAATCAGTTCTATCAAGAACTGATCAAGAAGCCTTCAACCAATTCTCTCTCCATCTGGTTGAATATATTATTATCTTTTTCATCAAATAACTTTTGTAGGATCTGTAATAGATCTGAGTGTAGGAGATTTACTTCTCTGAGTTGTAATCCTAAATTATAAAGGCTGAGGTAGGGCTGAGTGCCTGAGGTAGGGGAATCTATTCCCTGAGTTGTAGGCCTGTGAAAGAGGGTGAGGTAGGGATTTTGCCTGAGTTGTAGGAGTGGGGTGTCACTCTAAGTTGTAGGCCTGTGGAAGAGGCTGAGGTAGGGCTTGTGCCTGAGTTGTAGGAGTGTGGATTCACTCTGAGTTATAGGAACCAGTCTTGGTTCTGAGCTGTAAGATCTGCGGATCTTAGAAGAAGGAAGGAAGTTACACTGAATCTAGTACACTGCTAGATAGGCGAAGGGGGAAAGTGGATGTACCCATCATTTGGGGAACCACTATAAATCTGGTGTGCAATCTGTGGAATGCTATCTATATGTGAATGCTGTGCTGTGTTTTCTACTAAATAAATTGCTAAATTAGGTGGAATTATCTGCCTAAGTCAGAAAAAGAATTGAACCTATTCACCCCCCCCCCCCCCCCGCCTCTAGGTGTTTAGAACATCTTGAAACCAGTTCTTTCAAGTGGTATTAGAGGAAGGTTGCTCAAAGAATAGACTTAATAGTCTGAGTAGATCTCCAAGGTAGAAATCTATTAGGCAAAATAGGTTCCATTGAGAATCATAAGGAGTTTGGTTCCATGAAGTTACCTATATGCAGGAAAGAGATTTTTGGCATATGGAAAGAAAGAGTTAGACTGTTTATGGAAGCATCAGATACAAGAATCTATATGACAGTCAAAGAAGGGCCATTCATCCCAATGAAAGTTTCACTTCTTGATGCAAATCTCAGGACACCAAAGGAGTATTCTGAAATGACAAAGGATGAGATCATCTTGTCTACTATGGATAAGAGAGCACAGAATATAATAGTCAGTGCTATAGATGATTCAACATTCCAAAATTTGATTCACTGCAAGACCTCCAAAAAAATGTGGGACACCCTGATTTTCTACATGGAGGGTTCAGAAGAGGTGAGAGAAGACAGAAATTCTATGCTGAATCAGGAGTATAAAAGTTTTAGGCAATCTAAAACAGACAGCATAACTGAATGTTACAAGAAGTTCTTCAGAATAGTTAATGAACTGATGTTATATGGAAGAGTATTCGGCACATTTGAGTTAAATGATAAGTTTCTGAGATCATTAACTAATGACTGGGACACCAAGATATGTGCCATTAGGGAGGTGGCCAGAATAGCAGAAATCTCACATCCAACATTATTTGGTAAACTTCTTTCATATGAGATGCAGCTGATGGTTAGAAAGGAGGAGGAGAAAAGTAATAAAGTTGATTACAGAGATAAGTCAGTGGCTTTCAAGACTGAATCCATAATAAAGGATAGGAGGATGTCTCCATCTCCTCCTAGGAAAGCTGCAGAAGTAGTTTCAGAAAGTTCTGACAGTCACACATCAGATAGTCCAAATTCTAATGAGGACTTAGCTGCTTTCTCAAAACAATTTCAAAGGTTATTGAAGAAGAAACAGTGGAGATCCAGGCCATCCTCCTCACAATCCAAGGATGATTACTATCAGAAAAAGAAATCCTCTAGGAAGGACAGGTATGACTCTAAACCTAGTAAATTATCTTCAATTAAGATTGTTTGCTATTGTTGCAACAGGCCTGGACATGTGGTAGCTGATTGTACTGAAAAAAAGAAAAGAATCTAATGACAAGAAGAAACTAAAAAACAAGGGCAAGAAGGAGAAATCCTTTGTTGAAAAGAAGCAAAAAAGCTGGCCAGATTCTTCATCATCAGATTCTAAGGCTGAAGTTGAAGCTGAAGCATACATAGGACTGTTGGCAACTGAAGAGGATGAAGAAGAGGCTGAGTTCTTGAAATTGTTGGACTCAGTAAATGGAATTGAAGAACATTATTGTAAAGGATTGATGGCCTTTACAGAAGAAGATCAGTGTCAGGATCAGCCTAGTCCTAGTAAGGTAAACAATTCTTCAATAGTTTCTGATTACTATATTAGTTCAGAATCAGAAGCATCTACATCAAAAGATGTGGATGAATCTGAATCTGAAAGAGATGTTCATCAACTTATTGATGAACATGGTGATCTGCTGCAAGCACTTAAGAAAAACAGAATCCTTAACAAAGCACAGGCCAAGGAAATTGCTGCTCTTAAGCTGGCTGCATTAGATTCATAGAAAATGCTGGATCTAAAGATGAATGAAGTAGCCAAACTGAAAAACATAACTGTTATTCAGATGGGTACTATTACATTCAAGAATGATTAAATCAAAAGTCTGGAAGTCAAACTACAGAAGGAAAAGGATCTGGTGGCTAAATTCTCTAAGCCAAAATTAGTCTTACCTTTAATTGATGACTTTATTCCCAAAAAGCGTAAGACAGGATTGGGCTTTAAGGGAAATGCAAGGGCTACCAATTCCAAAAGAAAAGGCAAAGCCCCAGTAAAACCTCTAGCCTTCAAACCCCCCATTTCCTTCAAAAATGTGTGGCAGCCAACTAATATATATGATCATGATATCATACATGGTTATGGTAAACCTGATATTCTGAATGACAAGGGTGTAGCTCTAGCACTCAAGCAAATAACCACTGTACCAACTGTGTTAAGAATAGCTGACAGCAATGCTGTTAAAACTGTACCTAAAAAGAGGTATAATAGATATGAGTGCTGGTGTTGTGGTAAGATAGGGCATTATGCCATGGATTGCTGGCACAACACCAGTATCAGGAAGAATGCCAGCTTACCTGTGAAAAGGTTGCTGGTAAGAATATCAAGTTTCGATCTAACTTGAACCTAGAAACCAATAAACATTGGGGTTCTAAGGTAAATTAATTTTATTTGTTGTAGGTGGGTCCAAGTTACCATACCCCTATATGGTACTTGGACAATGGATGTTCCAGGCACATGACTGGAACAAGAAGAATATTAAAGGACTATACTCCCATAGAGAATGGACCCAAAGTGATCTTTGGTGGATCAGAAAAAGGGGTCATAAAAGGGTTTGGTAACATTTCTACTAGTTCTATAACAATCACTCAAGTGGCTTATGTAAAAGGTTTGAAACATAACTTGATAAGCATAAGTCAGCTGAGTGCTCTTGGGTATGACACTTCATTTATTAAGAATGGGTGTCAAATTAAAAGGACAAGTGATCAAAAGGTGATCTTGTCTGGATATAGAAAAGGAAATGTTTATTGTTTAAATTTGGATTATGAAAACATGAACTCTCCTGTATGTTTAGTTGCAGATGAGAAAGCATCTCAGTGTGTCCAATGGCATAAGAGGCTAGCTCATCTGAACTATAAGACTATAGGCCAACTCTATAGTTTAGAGTTAGTGAGGAATGGTCCTCAGTTTAAGTGCATAAAAGAGGGTATATGTTCAGCTTGTCAGAAAGGCAAGCAGACCAAATCCTCTTTTCATAGTTTTGATACCAAAGACTCTGTGAGGTGTTTGTACCACTTACATATGGATCTATTTGATCCTATGCTAGTTCATAGTGTAGGTAGGAAAGTCTATACTTTTGTCGTAGTAGATACTATTCTAGATTTACATGAGTTTTCTTTTTGAGGCAGAAATCTGAAACCCCTACTGTCTTTCATAACTTTGTTAAACAAATTCAGAATGAACTTAACAATTCAGTGGTCAAAATCAGCAGTGACCATAGAACTGAATTTCAGTCTGAGTGTATGACAAGGTTTTGTGAAGAATTAGGGATTCATCAGGAATTCTCCTCACCTAGAAAACCTCAGCAAAATGGAATTGCTGAAAGAAAGAATAGGACTCTTATTGAGGCAGGTAAAACTCTACTAAGTGATACTTCTCTCCCAGAATATTTCTAGGCTGAGGCAGTAAATACTGCTTGTCATGTTCTCAATAGAGAATCCATAACTAAGAACCACAAAAAGACACCCTATGAGATTATGAAGGGCAGAAAACCAAACATATCCTACTTTAGGATCTTTGGTAGCAGGTGTTATGTGCTTAATACTGGCAAGTCTCACCTAACTATGTTTGCTGCCAAATCCCAAGATGGGATATTTGTTGGGTACAACAATAATAGTAAGGCATATAGGGTCTACAACTTGACTACACAAGTTGTAGAAGAATCTGTTCATGTAGTGTTTGATAAATCTGAGCTAATTAACTGTGAGTTGTCTAGCAATTCTTGTAGCTCAACATGTTTAAAAGAAAAGTTGGACATGCTTACCATTAATGAAAACCAAACTGCAAGGCAGGATGAGGAAAATGATGGTTGCTGTCCACGGGGAGTACAAGGTCCACAAGCTGACATTGAAGACAATGAAGTTCAGCATGGTGAAGAAATTAAAGAAGTTCAAATTGCTGATAGAATGCCTCTAGCAATAAGGAATCTAAAGGATCATCCAGCACACCAAATTATTGGTGATCCCAGACATGGTGTGCAAACCAGAAGCAAACACATGAACAAAGTGCTTTGCTCAAGTTTCCTGTCACAGTTGGAACCAAAGAGATTTGAAGAAGCCATACAAGACTCCAACTGGATTGATGCAATGCAGGAGGAGCTGAATCAATTCAGAAGGTGTAAAGTATGGGAGCTGGTTCTAAAACTAAAGGATCATAACATTATTGAGACAAAGTGGATCTACAGGAACAAACTAGATGAAAATGGAATCATAGTGAAGAACAAAACAAAACTGGTTGCCAAAGGTTATAGACAGGAAAAGGGCATTGACTTTGCTCAGACATTTACCCCAGTGGCAAGGTTAGAAGCAATAAGGCTATTCCTTGCCTTTGCTGCTTTCCAAGGGTTCAAAGTGTACCAAATGGATGTCATGTCAGCATTCCTAAATGGTAATTTGAAAGAAGAAGTCTATGTTGTACAGCCCCCAGGTTTTGTTGATCCACTTTATCCTGATTATGTTTATAGACTTAGGAAAGCCTTATATGGTTTAAAATAAGCCCCTAGGGCTTGGTATGAAACATTAACTACCTTTCTCATTGAAAATAAATTTTCAAGGGGGAAAATAGATAAGACTCTATTCCTTAGGGAGTCAAAGGGCAAGATGATCATAGTACCGATTTATGTTGATGAAATAATCTTTGGATCTACAGAAAACAACCTTTGTAGGAAGTTTGCAAAACTTATGCAAGGGAAGTTTGAGATGAGCATTATGGGTGAGCTCAAATTCTTCTTGGGACTCCAAGTAAGATAGACTGATGATGGCTTATCCATATCACAGTCTAAGTTCACCATGGAGTTAATTAAGAAATATGGTATGGAGTCATCCACCACCATGAGAACTCTAATGGGGACAAGTTTGCCTTTAGGCAAAGATGATGCAGGAAAACCTGTTGATGAGTCTTTGTATAGAGGGATAATTGGCTCCCTTCTATACTTAAATGCAAGTAGACCAGACATTATATATGCTACATGTGTCTGTGCTAGGTACCAAGCAAGCCCTAAAGAATCTCATTATACTGTAGTTAAAAGAATTTTGAGATATCTTAAGTGCACACCTAATCTTGGTCTTTGGTACCATAAGAATAGATACTTTCTACTGACTGGTTTTTCAGATGTAGACTTTGTAGGTTGCAAAGAAGATAAAAAGAGCACCACTGGCACATGTCTGTTTTTAGGTGGTAGACTGGTGTCATGGAGCAGCAAGAAGCAGGACAAGTGTGACAATTTCCACTGCAGAGTCTGAGTATGTTGCTGCAGGCAGCTGCTGTGCTCAGCTTTTGTGGATTCAACATCAACTTGAAGACTATGGTCTCAAGGTAAGTAGAACTCCACTATTTTGTGATTCTACAAGTGCTATTTCTATTGCTAAAGACCCTATATCACATAGCAGAACAAAGCATATAGAAATTAGATTTCACTTCATTAGAGAGCATGTTGAAAAAGAAGATATTTGTTTGGAATTTGTCATCACAAATAATCAAATTGCTGACATGTTTACTAAAACACTAGATGAAACTAAATTCAATTATTTCAAAATTGAATTAGGCATGTTAAACCTAGAGTAACTTGGTAAATCTGACTAAGTATTTCAATGTCGACATATAGTAGTAGGTGTCGACATAAAAGGAAATTTGTGTCGACATATAATAGTTTGTGTCGACACATAAGGAAAGTTGTGTCGACACAACAAAATAGTGGTGAGATAGTGGTGTCGACACTCAGAGTTTGGTGTCGACACATAGAAGTTCTATCATTTAGATAGTAGTGTCGACACATACAGAAGTCTGTGTCGACACACGGATATTAGAGTCGACTATTAAGAAGTCTGTGTCGACATATCACAAACTGTGTCGACACATAGTGTTGTCTGACTCTGTCAAGACATTAGAAGTCTGTGTCGACACAATCTCTACTGTGTCGACACATTAAGTATCTATTACCCCGCCTTTTGACCTTCTGTGTTGACAAACATATAAATAGGTCATAGAACAACTTTGTCTACTACGCTCTCAACATTTTCGAGACCAAATATTTGAGTCGACAAACCTTCATCTCTCTTCTCCTCAAATTTCTTGTCACCAATGGCGTCAAAGTTGGAGAACAACATCAACAAAAGCTATGAGTTAGTTCGCAATGCTTTTGAGAGTGATGCGACTGAGGTTAGAGATGTGATAACCCTAATCCAAGAAAATGGTTTAGAATATCTAGTTTCAGAACCTACCAAGATCTGGAAGACGAAGGTTCTTGAATTCTATACAAAAGCAACCCTGGATTCAACTGTATTGAAGTTTAGGTCATCAATTCAAGAAGCAAGGTGAAACTTACCCAAAATCATCTGAGGAAGACACTCCATTTGCCCAAGACTCAGGAAGATGATGAAGTCACATCTTCAATGACAAAAGAAGCTCTTCAATGGTGTGGCCTAGATCACACCACTAAGATTGAATCATCAATGCAGAGGAAGGGGATGAACTCACAAGGAAAGTTTCTCTCAGAGATTATGGGAAAAGTAATTCTCTACAAACCAGGAGGACATGATAGGATATCAGCCTATATGTTCAGCTTGATGACCAGAGTTATTTTCAGAATAAAAACTAACTGGTCTGCAGTGATTTTTGACAAGATTAAGGAAAGCCTGAAGAAACCTAATCTAGGAAGAATACTGAGTCTGTATCTAGCAATGAATATTCCTGAAGTGCTGAACCACACAACTGGATCTAGAATAAACCATATGAGAAGGATGGATATGAAAATACTATCCAAGTGGGAAAGAGTTCTAACAAAGGATGGTTCTACACCGCAGAAATAACCACATCTGAAAAAGAAAAAGTCAACCCCCAGGAAGCCTGAATCTTCTAGTGATTCAGAAGAACAAGTGATCTTCAGTTCAGATGAAGATCAACAAGAATCTGCAAGGAAATCTTCTGCTCCTAAGAATGTAGAAGTCAGTCTGATGCAGGGGGAGCATATTCCAGAAAGCATCATCCAACTGGATCAAGTTCAGGATGTGCTTCCTCTAGGGAGAGCCAATGAGCCTTCACTAGCTCAACAAGAGACCTTGCCTCCAGAAGTTTCTCAAGAGATAGAGCAAGTTGCATTAGAGAGTGAAACAGCCACTCAAACAATTCTTGAGGTAGTAGATGATATAAATCAATCTATACTAGATACTAAGCCAAATACAATAACTGTGCTTCTAACTGATGTTGAACAGACACACCATGACAACATCCCTGCACAGGGTGTATCAATGGATGATACATCTGCATTAGATGATGCTCCATTAAATGTACAAGATACAGATGTTCCTCCAGTTCAACTACAACAAGAATTCACTATTGAGGAATTGTTTCCTAACTTACAAGAAGATAGAACTGAGGAAGTAGTGCCAAGGACTAAGGGGGAGGAGCCAGGGACTAAGGGGGAGTTGCCAAGGACTGACAAGGAGCTGCCCTCTAGTCCAAAGGACACAATGAACCTTGGAAGTTCTTCTAAATCTGATGATGGAGAAGCACTCAAAGAAAAGAAGAGAAAACGGATGGTTTACAGGAAGAAAAGCTCAATCTATAAAAAAAGCTTTACAGGCTGCCTCACAACTCTCAGCTCCAACAGTTGACTTCAGTTCACTGTTGGTTGCTCTGCAAATTAAAATGGATGAGCAAAGAGCAGCCATGGAGAAATATATGGATGAAAGCCATAAGGAACTTCAGTTCACCATGGCTCAAGACATTAAATCCATAAGGTTTGAAGTCAACCAGAATAAGAAAGAGATGACAGATTTCTTCCATAAAGGGGGTAATTTTGTAGTCTATCTGGCCAAGCAGCAATAAGAGGCAAGAACACAGATTGATGATATAGTGGTAAAGCAAGGATATGTTCTGGAAAATCAGCTAAGGATGAATGATAATCTTACTGAATCACATAATGTGATTGTTACTGAGTTAAAGAATAATGCAACTGTATTAACTGAGGAAAGGGCTAAAGAGAAGTCAGAGTTTGATAAGAAACTTCAAGAAGATTTCGCCACTTTCCAATCTGTCATTCATGCCTCTCAGAAGATCATATCTGCTCAACTACAGAAGTTTAAAGCTTATTATATAGAAGGAACCAATTATCTTGTTAATTAGATAAGGTTCCAAAAGGTTGATCTCAGGGATCATATTGAGAGAGAAGTCATAAAGGGGGAGAGGTTGTTAGTCAATGCTAGCTCAGAGAATGCTAAATGGATAACAAATTCTGTTAGAGAAACTCTTGGATATCGTCCCCTATGTGATGATGATAATACATCTGAGTCAGGTATTCAAGGTGCAGGAATTGAAGGGGGTCAGCAGGAGGTAGCTCAAATCATATACCCCCCTTCTAACTTTGAGGGAATTCAACAACTGGTTCACCAGATGTATAGCCCTCCAGAGTCTACTAAGAATGTTATAATTGAGAAAGTGGAAATGTTAGAGGTAGCATTGAATAAAGAGAAAGAAGCTCAACTCTCAAAGAAAAGGTTTAGAGAGCAGGCTGAACTGAAGCCTGATTTTGAAAGATGGAGTCCCACCTCCAAAAATATAATACTCACTGCCTGGCAAGCTGTCAAAGACAAAATGCATGATAGAGGCAAGTGGTATTCTGAAGTTGAGTGGAACAAATATCTGCAAAGACAAGTTGTGATACATCAGTTCAGAAGGGATCATAAGGCTGGGAAAATACCAGCTATAGCTGTGGAGCCCAGTAAATACTTTCCTAAGCCTTATCACTATTTTGAATGGCAAAACGTTAAGGCTGAAGAACTTAATAAGAAGGATCTCAAAGGCAAGATGCCAGCTGAAGATACTGAAGCACCAGTACAAGCAAGAGTCCAATCTGGCAAAGGCATAGTCATCAAGGAGCCTGATCAGCCTTAGGATAGATTGACTAGATTTTAGAACATTGTAATCTTCAGTTTTAAACTCTATGTAATCTGTTGTCAACAAACTGTTATGAAGTTTAAACAAAACAATGATTCATGCTTATTATGTTTGTATCATATTCTGTGATGACATAATATACTTGTTTTGTTTATATGTTTCCCTGTCATTCAATGCTTTTATACATCATATTGTTTATTTTATTATAAGTGATGTATATCATTGACTAAGGGTTATGACTTCTCCAAATAGGGGGAGATTGTTGGGTACATTGGAAAATGTGTACCTGATTTGGAGAAGCCTAACCTAACTCAATGATATTCATCAAATTGTATTTGTTGTTGTGTTGAGTTATTATGTGCAGGTTAAGTAAATAGAAGGAAACTTTTCTAAGTACAAGTGTCGACACTTGGGAATGGCTGTGTCAACACCAAGGGCCAGATTGTGTCGACACCCAGAATTTGTGTCGACACACAGGAAATCTGTCGACAATGATGTGTCGACAGCAACAGCTAGATTGTGTCGACATCATCAGGATTTGTGTCGACACACAGAGAAGCTGTCGACACATTCTAGAATTCTGTCGACACCGACTGTGTCGACACCGACTGTGTCGACACACAAAACTTATGTCGACACACACACCAGAATTCTGTCGACACCAACTTTGTCAAGACAAGGAGTGTTTGTGTCGACACAAAGGACTTGTGTCGACACATTCCACAGAAGCTGTGTCGAGAAGTAAAAGTGAAGCTGTGTCGACATCATCAAGACCTGTGTCACACATGTACTATATGTGTCGACACATATAAAGTATTCACTCTACATTCTCTGCTGCTGAGTCAAAGTCCAATGAAGGTTGAAGTAATACAACTGGAGACTTGACAGCTGTCATTACTGACATTGCTGTCACATCAGTCAGATTTGTCAGAAGACCGTTTAAAACCGGAACAGCCGGTAACCATGGATGAAGCCTATATATAAATATGCTCTCTCAACAATTAGGACATACAACAGATAGCTAAGAAATTATAATCTCTGAAGGATTGAGGATCCAGAAGAAGAGAAAGAAGAAACAGTCAATAGATTGTAGAGAGAGAAAAATAAGAAGGAGAGAAATTCTCATCCAGTGAAGGCAGATCCTGATCAGTCTACCTGAAGAATTCAGATCAAGTCTGAAGAAGAATTCAGATTAATTTCTGAAGGAAGCTGATTGAAGATCAACTCCAACACCAAGAAGATCAACCATACTTTGTTCAGATTTAAGAAGCTTTGAAGAAAGCTAAGACAAGTTGATCCTTAAGTAATCAGTTCTATCAAGAACTGATCAAGAAGCCTTCAACCAATTCTCTCTCCATCTGGTTGAAGATATTATTATCTTTTTCATCAAATAACTTTTGTAGGAACTATAATAGATCTAAGTGTAGGAGACTTACTTCTCTGAGTTGTAAGCCTAAATTATAAAGGCTGAGGTAGGGCTGAGTGCCTGAGGTAGGGGAATCTATTCCCTGAGTTGTAGGCCTGTGAAAGAGGCTGAGGTAGGGCTTTTGCCTGAGTTGTAGGAGTGGGGTGTCACTCTGAGTTGTAGGCCTGTGGAAGAGGCTGAGGTAGGGCCTGTGCCTGAGTTATAGGAGTGTGGATTCACTCTGAGTTGTAGGAACCAGTATTAGTTCTGAGGTGTAAGATCTGCGGATCTGAGAAGAAGGAAGGAAGTTAGGCCGAATCTAGTACACTGCTAGATAGGCGAAGGGGGAAAGTGGATGTACCCATCATTTAGGGAACCACTATAAATCTGGTGTGCAATCTATGGAATGTTGTCTGTATGTGAATGTTGTGTTGTGTTTTCTGCTAAATAAATTGCTAAATTAGATAGAATTATCTGCCTAAGTCAGAAAAAGAATTGAACCTATTCACCCCACCCCCCTCTAGGTGATTAGAACATGTTGAAACCAATTCTTTCACTCTGCCACTTCCAGGCTGCTTGGCGAGTCGCTACTCCTAATAAAAATACCCATTAACAAAAACTCTTCCACCAAGGATTCCACGAAAAGATTAAAGATTTGCGCGGTATTTTTACTCAAGGCATCAACTACCACATTAGCTTTGCTCGGATGATATTGGATCTCGACATCGTAATCCGTGACATATACTAACCATCTATGCTGGCGCAAATTTAATTCCTTCTGAGTGAAGACGTAGTTCAACTCTTATGGTCTGTGTAAATCTTACACAATTCGCCATACAACAAATGTCTCCACAACTTCAAGGCATAAATCACTACTGGAAACTCTAAATCATGAGTAGGATAGTTCCTTTCATGTATCTTTAATTGCCTCGACACATACACAATTGCCTCGCCTTCTTGCATCAAGACACATCCAAGCCCGACGTACGATGCATCCACAAAAATAGCATACTCTAATCCCTCAGAAGGCAAAGTCAACACTGGTGCATTGCACAATCTCTTTTTCAATTCCAGAAAAGCTTCATCCACTTATCGCTCCAAACGAATGCTGCATTCTTCTACGTAAGCTTAGTCAGCATCGCAGACAACGTAGAGAATCCTTCCACAAAACTTCTATAATAGCCTGCCAACCTTAGTAAACGTCTTATCTCTTTGGGTGTGGTAGGCCTTTTCCAATCCATTACATCAGCTATATTTTCTGGGTTAATAGAAATTTCATCCCTATTCACAACATGACCCAAAAAGGAAACATTAGGTACTCAAAACTAGCACTTACTCAACTTTACATACAACTTATGCTCTCTCAAAGATGATAGAACTAAGCGCAAGTGTTGGGCATGCTTCTTAGAAATCTGGGAAAAAACTAGGACATCAACAATAAACACGACCACAAAATGGTCCAGAAAATCTTTGAACACTCTGTGCATCATGTCCATGAAGGCAAATGGTGCATTCGTCAATCCAAAGGACATTACCAAGGACTCAAAATGTCCATGCAGAGAACGGAAAGCAGTCTGCGGAACATCCGACTCACTGATTCTCAATTGATGGTAGCCTAAATGAAGGTTAATTTTCAAAAACATTATACTACCATGCAACTTATCAAACAAATCATATGTCTGCGGCAAGTGATACATGTTCTTTATTGTTACCTTATTCAGTTCCGTATAATCGATGCACAATCTCATAGATCCATCCTTCTTCTTTACAAACAACACTGGAGCACCCCAAGGTGAAGAATTGGCCTAATGAATCCACACTATAGAAACTCATCCAGCTTGGTACGCAACTCTTATAGCTCATGTGGGGCCATACAGTACGATGCCTTAGCAAAAGGGCGAGTACGCAGCTCTAAATCAATAACAAATTCCACATCTCTCTTATGAGGAAGACCAGGAAGACTATTTGGGAAGACATCAGGAAACTCTCGCATTACAGGAATATCCTCGACACACGGTAAACTACTAAAGGTTTCTAAAATGGAATCCAAACAACCAAAACCACCAGAATTCAAAAGTTTTCGAGCATATACCACAAAAATAATCGGGGAATTTGGGCGCGGAAAATCATAAACACTCCTGGGGTGGCCGTTGTCCATCTTGAAGTACAAGTGCTTAACCTTGCATTGTATAACCACATCGTATCTGGACCACCAGTCCATGCCCAAGATCACATCAAAGTCCTCCAGGTCGAACACCTTCAAATCAGCAAAAGCTAGGAAACCACATAAAAGGATCAGACAACTCTTGATACCTTAGTCTGACACCACCGAATCACCGAAAGGAAACTTAACGTGAAATGAAATGCTAACTAGATCGAGAGTCGGATGATGATGGTCTACGAAATTCCTAGACACGGACGAGTGGGTAGCAACAGAATCGAAAAGAATATGTGCCCAACGGTTCTTTACCTTAAATTTCCCTATAACGCCGCATACGTAACTAGGCGAACAAACATCGAAACTAAAGCTAAAAGCTAGAAACTAGATTAGAATCAAACCTGAGATCACACTGGTGGACGTCTGCGCTTCTTCCACAGTCACCACATTTAACTTACCCTTCCCTTTATCCAAATGTTGCAGTGGCGGAAATTCTTGAAGTGGAACTGGCTGCAGCGGGGGCTGAGACCACAGGCAACTTGACTTAAAATTACCTTTCTGTCTGTACTAGAAATAGGCCTTATCCTTACCCCAATAATGGGCAGCATTGTGCCCTTTCCGCTTGCACGAAGCACAACCAGATCTTCTTTGGGAGCGCTCTGAATTGCATGCACTTGCTGCTGCTTTTGAGCTCCCAACCTCTTGAAACACTTTTTGAACGGATGGTCTGGTCGGCCACAGAAACTACATATTGGGTATTGCATCCACAATAACCTAAATTTGTGTGAAGTCACTTTTGAACTAAGTTTAATTAATTATGTATTTGATGTTATTCTTTAGTTGAGTGCTTGCTGGTCATTGTTGTTAAGTGTAGACCAATGTCAGTTTACAATGTGTCACTAAACACAGGACCATGCAATATAATCCTTCATTATGTGACCCATGGTGTTGATTGATGTATAACCTCTCTATTCGAATGCACTTCATTTCCAAGTACTAAAGCAATGGAAGAAAGGAAGGGTTGCTGAATTTCAACAAAAAAGAATCAGTTTTTCAGATAAAATTTTCTAAGTACTTTTCTCGAGAAGATGAAGTATATTTCTCGTGAAGTCCAAGTAAAGTTCTCGAGAAAGCAAAGTTGTTCTTGAGAAACCTTAAGACTTCAAGAAAAATTCTCAGAAACAATCTTTACGTCTTTTTCTCAAGAGAGCCCTGAAGAATTGTCGAGAAACCAAGTAAAGTTCTCAAGAAAGCAAAGCAATTCTTGAGAAGTCAAAATTATTTCTCGAGAAGCTAAGTACTTTTTCTCGAGACGTTAAGTTCTTTCTCGAGAAATTAGTTCAACAATTCAAAAAATATATGTTAAGTATTTTCTTGAGAAGGCTATGCTATTTCTCGAGAAATCAAAACATTCTCGGGAAATTTTATGTCTTCTCGAGGAATTTGGTTGCAGAAAACTTCTTTTTAAACCGTCCGACGGGATTTTGAAATAACTTAAGTTTCTCATGATTGGTCCACGTGGATCCTTCCTTAATGATTTCAGACCATTAGACGAGGTACTATAAGAAGTACTTTCAGAGTAATCTCTAACCCTAATAACAGTATTTAGAATCGCGCCGTAATTTCATAATAGGGAGAAGCCGCGCAGTCATCATCGTTCTTCATTGTCTCTCCTCTCTCGATCCAGCGATTCCAAGAAGAACAAATTCGACAGATCATAGATTCAAGTTCTTCAATCATCTACTTGATCGTGTCAGGTCCTAAGCTTTTTCAGATCAATGTTTTCTCGGGATTTCTTCCCCAAATACTTCACAGAGATTTTCAGTTTCCAAGAAGGAAGAACCTTGAAGATTTCAGATCTGAAAGTATAAAGTATTTATTGTTGTTGTAATAATTATTTTAACTCTTATAGGAGCTTTGTCTCCGAGTTTGTAGGAGCTTTGCTCTCCGAGTTTGTAGGAGATTTTTTCTCCAAGTTTGTAGTAGCTTTGTTCTCTGAGTTTGTAGGAGTGTGTCATCTCTGAGTTGTAGGAGTGTTGCTCTGAGTTGTAGGATTGTTGTAATCTGAGATTTAGTGAAGTTGCTGAGGCTAGCCATGGTGCTAGATAGGTGTTAGATCCCTAGTTTGATTTGGGCTAGGTTCGCTAAGTAGGATTATTGACCCAACATGTATAGCAAGGGTCATGTCTCTATCCTAGAGTTTAGGCTATGTCCTTAGAGTCAACATTGCATGGACCAGCCAACAGAAGATAGTAGAAGACTCAAGACTTAGAAGAAAATCATGTTCAGGAAAGTGAGTTCGACGTTTGTCGAACTCAGCTAGACGAAAGTTGTGCTCAGCTCGACGAACTCAGAGACAATTCTTTAAGTAGAGGTGGACGAAATTCGAGCTCAGGTCGATGATTTCTGGAAGTTCAACTTCAACATTCTAAGTCAAGAAACCTTTCTCTAAACTCCAGTCGATGAAGTTATGTTATCAGCTCGACGAACTTAAAGCACAAAATTGGCAAGTTTTATCAGAAAGTAGTTAGCTATTCTCAGGTCGACGAAATTGGTGCTCAGGTCGACGAACATGAATTATCTGGTCGACGAACATGATTTCTCTGGTCGACGATCTCTGAACTCAGGTCAACGAAATCTGTTCTTTGCTCGACGAATTCTGTGCAGATCCAGACTTGGATTTTTTCTTCCTTTGTCCTTATTCTATTGCAATAATTCCTGAATAATCAATGCTTAATATTCTCTGAATATAACCGTTAGAAGTAGCATTTATTATGGTATTCATCAGGATTACTACTTGTTGCTTTTCATTAGGACAGTTGGGGAAATCCATTAATGCAGATATTCTATCCAGTCATATTTCATTCTCCAGGCCATCAACATTTAATGAAGAAGGAATTCAAAAATTCAAAGGAGAAATTTGACTGATCATATAAAATTAATTTTTCTTTTCTTCTCTAAGAACAACAGATACACAAGTGAACAAGATAGTCCAGACCAGAAAGAGAATACAAGGCACGTAGAGAAGATCAACAGAAATCACTGTAACGCCCCAAAACTCAAAAGAGCGATGAGGGTCGTTTTGGGCCAGTTTTGGGTTCTGGCAGCAGGCACATGGCCTGGGACACAGGCGTGCCCCAGGGCATGTCAAGCTGTGTCGACACTCAGCCGGGAAGTCGACATTTTGAGCTCGACATTGTGTCGAGACTGGGCACACGGCCTGCGACACGGGCGTGTCGCAGGGCGTGTCGACCCGTATTGACACTTAGCCCGCGAAGTCGACACTCTGCGTTCGACGAAGTGTCGAGACATGGCACACGGCCTGCAACACGGGCGTGTCGTAGGGCGTGTAGACCCGTGTCGACACTCGTCCCGGGAAGTCGACACTCTGCTCGACGTTATTTCGAGACAAGGCACACGGCCTAGGACACGGGCGTGTCCAAGGCCGTGTCATTAGGTCGACGATCTTCGCTCGACGAAGCGTCGAGTGTCGAGACCGTGTACATAGCCTGGAGCCCAGGCGTGTTGAGGTGACACGGGAAAGGACACGGGCATGTCCTAGAACCCGTGGAGTGCTCGGGTTGTTTTCGGGGAAAAATGATAGGGGTACACGGCCGGCCACACGGCCGTGTCAGGTGGAACACGGGCATGTCAGGTCGAACACGGGCGTGTTCAATGCCCGTGTGAGGTTCCAGGCGAGCCGATTTTGATGGCGAATGAGGCACACGGCCCTAGACACGGGCGTGTGCCAGGTCGTGTGCGGTCTAGATTGGGCATTTCAGTCCCGAATCAAAGCCGTCCATTTCTTTAATTGATGATCCAACTGCTGGGGGTTGTTCCTGAAGGGATATACCCGGGATTGGACTTAGAAACCCTCACTTTTCATAAGTTATCATCTTTCTAAAAGCTTAGAGAGAGAGGAGAGCCAAAGAAGGAAGAAGGAGCTAGATCCGGCCATTGGAGGAGCTTCGAAGCTCCAAATCGCGAGCCGACTCCGGATCCACGGAGGCAAAGCTAGTGCGGTGCTTTTCATCCACTTAATTTTCCATGGCGCCAAAGAGGAACGCTAGGGTAATGATTCTCTTCTTGAGCATGAGTATCTCTTCTTCTTTGCATAGGAAGCCCGCTCTCGCGAGTTTACGGAGAGTTGGAGGCGTTCCTTCGGGTAGATATGTGAAGTCCCCGTTGTTTAGAGTCCGTAAGCGAGAACAGACATAGGCATGATTTGTGAAGACTACCCGGACATATTGGTCTGGATCAGTGATGTTGCATTGCATAAATGCCGGAGAAGACTCCGTGCAATTGATTGTTTTTCGGGTTTTCTACGCGGTAGATTGCAGCAGGGAGACTTGGGGATTAACCCAAAAGTGCACCCGGAAAACTGGGCGGATGCGAGATCTTGCCAACTTGGTGGCCTAAGAGCCAACTTGAACATAACCGGGTTATGTGAATTGTGATGGAAATGAGACTCGGTGGAAGTTTGACCCACGTAAATGCCTTAAATTATCGTTGCGATGTGAGCACGGGTTAGATGGAACCGTACCCGTTCTATGTCGTTTGGTTAAAGAGACCTAAAGGCACGTGGCACTTGCCGTTGGCATAAATTAGGGTCTTCGGCGGTCAATGGCTTAAATTGTCGTGACCCAAGCCAGGAAGACAAATTTCTCATAGGTTTGGCCGTCTAAGTGGCAGTGGTGAGTCCGGAATGTCTATGACTTTAATTGACGTGACATCGACCGGTTCACCGAGAATGTGCCCTGAGAGCACGGGGCGTGTGGCCGTGCGAGCCAACTTATCTGGTGAAATGATTATGGTTATATATTGCTCGCTTATGCTAATGAAATGGAGGGAAGGAGCATCGCCGCCCCGAGTTGGGGGCGGGATCGTTATAATTTGGTCAGCATTGCTGACCGTTGCCTTGTTTTGCCACCGTGCAGTGGTTTGTTGCTTGCAGGTGCTGCTGGACCAAGCGGTCAATAGCGGGCTAAAGCCCAAGTGCGAAGCCGGCCCTCGAAGGCCTAATTGGAAGTGTTTACTGTTTTATTCATGTATGACCGGCCTGTGTACCGTGGTTTATAAATCATGTAATAACAAGTGAAACATTTTATAAGGCCTTAAGGCTTGTGTTAGTTTATGTATAACATTCCTATTTTGTATTAGTGGACATTCATGCTTTAATGCTGGGTTCTTATTTGCAACTTTTATAAACTTCTTCCGCTAGAATGCTCTGTGTAGGACGTTGAGATTGGTTGGATGGTTTCAATGAGTAACCACCCGGTCTGTCAGTGGCATACGGCGTCGGGCCCCGGCCGGAACCTACTGCTATATGCTATGCGACGGATAGGGGGGTGTTACAATTTGGTATCAGACTACTGGTTTTGGTCGGGCTTAATGTGAATTCGTGGGTGCATTCTTTTTAAGGGGTGGTGAGCACATTGTGTGCGTCATCATTATAACAGTAAAAGAACCCATGAATTTCCACTTAGGAATGAAAATACATGTGTTTGAGGAACCTGCGTGTTCTTATAATTGCTGTTTGCAATTTATTTGGTCGCTTAACGGTGTTTTGTACCACTATAGGTGACCAGAAGTGGTGTTGGGCCGTCAGAACGCCGAGTTTCTGAGGCTAGCAGTGCACCAGATGTTGCTCCTGCAACACCTCTATCAGCTGATAATATACGATTGGTAGCTGAAGCGGTGTTGGCCGTGATAAATGCGCAGCCTGCAAGGCAAACGCAGCAGCCCGCTCCTGTGATGGAGCAGGAACCTCTTCAAGAGGCTGAGCCGAGGAGAGTGGAGCAAGTGTTTGTGGAACCGGTGGTGCCAAGGAGGGCAACCGAGAGGCAGCTTAAGCATGTAATGAGCTTTAACCCTCCGTTATTCTCGGGGTTGGGAACCCCATCTCAGGCTGAAGACTGGCTCTCCAGGGTGAAGAGAGTCATTACAGCAACGGAGACGGAGGAGTGGCAAATGACCACCATTGCTACGCTCCTTTTGGACGGTGAAGCGAGATTATGGTGGGAAGGTTTGGAGCTGCATCATTTGAGAGGTAGACAACTGACAGACGTCCCGATGGAAGAGTTGTCGGGATTGTTCTTAGCAAGATACCTCCCTTCTACTCAGAGGATTTCAATGGAGAACGAATTTCTGAAGTTGGTTCAGGGTGAGAAGAGCGTGGATGAATATCTCCACGAGTTTACTCGTTTGAGTCGATATGCTAGCTCCACCATCGCGGATGAGGAGCGTAAGACGAATCGATTCTATGAAGGCTTGAGAGATGAGTTGAGATTGCTACTCTTGTGGCCGACGACGCAGGGTTTCTTAACATTGGTCAACACTGCCCGGTCCTTGGAGAAGGACATGAAGAATGTACAAGCAAAGAAAAGCTTGGGTGAGAAGAAATCTGAATTTAAAGTGCCGACTACTTCAAAGTCTGGCTATCGGAGGTCTTTCAAGAAGCATAGGACTTCGGGTCCAGCTCCTTCTGGTGCTTCTGGGGCGACTACTGGTCGGACCACGGGCGCGTGTTTTACTTGTGGAATGACGGGGCATTTTGCCCGTGACTATTGGAGTGGACGTCCTAAGTCTGAGAGAAAGTCGGGAGCTACTTATGAAGAGAAGGGCAAGGCGGTGGAGTCGACCGCATCCCACTATGCTCCGACCCAACCGAGGGTCTATAATCTTGGCCAACATGAGGCCATCAAACAAGCTGATGTGGTGACAGGTACGGTTTAATTTATAGCAAGTCAATTTCCTTAAATACTTGTTATGCACATGTTACCTTACCACTGCTTGTTTAGGATTTGTATTGATTTGTGAAAATCCAGCACGAGCACTCTTCGATACGGGAGCTTCACACTCCTTCTTGTCCGAAGGATTTATATCACGCATCGGAGTCCCTTCTTCGATGGCGAATGATAAGTTGGATGTGTTGTTGCCCAATGAGTGTTCGATGCGAGCGGATTGGATCTGCGATGTTAAGATTCATATTGGGGATCACGAGTTAGACCTGCAGGCATCTTTACTTCCGTTGGTGGAGTTCGACGTTATATTTGGCATGGACTGGCTCTCGGAGCAGCAAGCCTATATTGACCGCGGTCGCAAGGAAGTCAAGCTGGGAGCAAGTCATGAGATGACTTTTAAAGGCTTAAAGGGGTCGAGCAAGACGTTGATGTCTGCTCTTCAGGTGGTGAAGGCGGTTCGTGCCGGTGCAGAACTGTTCTTTACACTAGTGGAGGTTGCAAAGCCGAAGCCCGCGTTGGATTGTATTTTAGTGGTATCGGAATACCCTGATGTGTTCCCCACAGATCTTCCTGGAGCCCCGCCTCAGCGAGAGATAGATTTTACGATTGAGCTAGTACCAGGTGCAAAGCCTTTGTCACGATCTCCTTATCGGCTAGCGCCTAAGGAAATGGCGGAGCTGAAAGTTCAGCTGCAAGAGCTGTTGGAACAAGGGTATGTACGCCCGAGTTCTTCGCCTTGGAGCGCACCGGTCCTCTTTATTAAGAAGAAGGACGGAAGCTTGAGGATATGTATTGATTATCGGGAGCTCAACAAGCTGACGGAGAAGAATAAGTACCCAATCCCCCGGATTGATGATCTTTTTGATCAGTTAGTCGGGTCGACGGTGTACTCGAAGTTGGATCTCAAGGCTGGGTACTATCAGCTGCGAATAAGGGAGAGTGATATCCCGAAGATAGCGTTTAGTACGAGATACGAGCATTATGAGTTTACGGTCATGTCGTTTGGGCTGACTAATGCGTCGTTAGTGTTCATGGATTTGATGAACAGGACTTTCAGGGAGTACTTGGACCATTTTGTGATCGTCTTCATCGACGATATTTTGGTGTACTCGCAAAGTGAGGAAGATCACTTCAAGCATCTTCACTTGGTTCTGGAGACACTAAGGAGAAATCAGTTGTATGTCAAGTTCTCGAAGTGCGAGTTTTGGTTGTCCTCAGTGGTGTTCCTCGGTCATATAGTGAGTGGAGAGGGTATTGTTGTGGATCCGGCGAAGATTGTTGCGATACGGGAGTGGCCTGAGCTTGCTACTGTAGCGGAAGTCCGGAGTTTTCTGGGGCTTGCCGGCTATTATAGGCACTTCGTAGAGAACTTCTCGCGGATAGCGTTACCTCTCACTACTTTGACGTGGAAGGAGCATATGTTCGTTTGGACGCCGGAGTGCGCGTGAGCTTTTGAGGAGTTGAAGTGTCGGTTGACCACGGCGCCTGTGCTGAGTTCGCCATGTGGGACCGAAGGCTATGAGATTTACAGTGATGCTTCGGGCAGCGGTTTGGGTTGCGTGCTACTACAACACGGAAGTGTAATAGCTTATGCCTCGAAATAGCTAAAAGTGCATGAAAGGAACTATCCGGTCCATGACCTGGAGTTAGCGGCCGTGATTTTTGCCTTGAAGCTGTGGAGACACTACTTGTACGGTGTGAAGATTGATATCTACACCGATCACAAGAGCCTGAAGTATCTTATTGATCAGAAGGATCTGAATATGCGGCAGCGTAGATGGATGGAGTTCCTGGGGGACTATACATTCAAGATCCATTACGTGACTGGTAAGGGGAATGCAGTTGCGGACGTGTTGAGTCGCCGAGCCCCAGCTCAAGCCAATTGGCTATCGGTGCATGATGAGCGGTTGGTGTGGGAGTTGGAGGCGTTGGAGATTGTTTGTGTGGACAAGCAATCAAGTGTTGAAGCAGTTCTGAATTGGACTGAAGTCCAATATGACCTGGCTGATCGTATTCGGCAGGCTTTGGATATGGATGCTCATATGAAGCAGTTCATGGTAGAGGCTCTGGATGAGTCAAATTCCCAATTCGTCGTGGAGGACGGATTACTTTGGAAAGACGGTCGTCTGTGCGTCCCAAGTGTGGGTAATTTGCGGGTGGAGTTGTTGTACGAGGCACACCATACCAAGTACTCGATTCACCCGGGGAGAACGAAGATGTACCATGATGTGAAGAAACTGTTTTGGTGGCCGGGTTTGAAGAAAGATGTGGCGCTCTATGTAGCGAAGTGCCAAACTTGCGCCTTGGTGAAGGCGGAGTGCCAAAAGCCGGGAGGATTCCTTAAGTCCTTGCCTATTCCGGAGTGGAAATTTGACGACATCTCTATGGACTTTGTGCACGGTTTGCCAAGGTCGCAAAAGGGGAACGACGCCATTTGGGTGGTTGTTGATCGGTTAACGAAGGTGTCGCATTTCATTCTGCATAGGAAGGATGATCCGGTGGAGAAGTTGGCAAAGCTTTATGTGGATAACATAGTACGGCTTCATGGTGTGCCTCGCAACATCGTGAGTGACCGAGATGGGCGGTTCACGTCCAATGATTGGAGGCTTGTGCAGCAAATGTTGCGAACAAAGCTGAAATTCAGCACAGCCTTCCATCCGCAAACGGATGGGCAGACCGAGAGGGTCAATAGAACCATGGAAGACATGCTCCGCATGTGTGTCTTGGATTTTGGAAAGCAATGGGAAGACCACCTGTATTTGGTGGAGTTCGCATACAACAATAGCTACCAAGCAAGTATTCAGATGGCGCCTTTCGAGGCCCTATATGGTAGAAAATGTCGCACGCCGTTGTGTTGGTTAGAAACGGGTGAGTCAAAGTTGTATAAGCGATCGGAAGTGGACGATGCTACTTCTTTGGTGAGAACCATTCGGGAGAGGTTGCTTATCGCTCAGGACCGGCAAGCGAAGTACTATAATGCCAAGCACAGGAACGTGGAGTTCGCTGTGGGCGACTATGGGTACTTAAAGATCAAGCCGTTCAAGGGTGTCTCGCGGATGCGGCGATTGAAAAAGCTAAGACCGAGGTACCTTGGGCCGTTTGAGGTTCTGGAGCGAGTCGGTGAAGCGGCCTATCAGTTGAAGCTTTCAGTGGAGCTTAGTGGTTTACATGATGCATTCCATATTTCGGTGCTTCGGAAGGCAGTACAAGAGCCTACACAAGTGATCGCGGTTGATCAAGTGCCGGTGGATAGTGTGCTGACGACAAAGGTCTGGCCCGTGCGGATTGAGGACTCAGAGCTCAAGCGGCTACGCAATAAAGAGATCAGGATGGTCAAGGTCCGGTGGGACAATTGCGGTCGTGAGGAGCTCTCTTGGGAGAGAGAGCAGACTATGCTTGACGAATATCCGGAGTTGTTCCGCTCAGGTACAAATTTTGGTTTTGTACATGTCTTTCCTTAAAAAAATTTCGAGAACGAAATTCTTTTAAGAGGGGGATAGTTGTAATGCCCCAAACCTCAAAAGAGCGACGGGGGACGTTTTGGGCCAGTTTTGGGTTCTGGCAGTAGGCACACGGCCTGGGACACGGGCGTGTCCCAGGGCGTGTCATGCTGTGTCGACACTCAGCCGGGAAGTCGACATTTTGTGCTCGACATTGTGTCGAGACTGGGCACACGGCCTGCGACACGGGCATGTCGCAGGGCGTGTCGACCCGTGTCGACACTTAGCCCGTGAAGTCGACACTCTGCGTTCGACGAAGTGTCGAGACATGGCACACGGCCTGCGACACGGGCGTGTCGCAGGGCGTGTCGACCCGTGTCGACACTCATCCCGAGAAGTCCACACTCTGCTCGACGATGTGTCGAGACAAGGCGCACGGCCTAGGACACGGGCGTGTCCAAGGCTGTGTCATCAGGTCGACGATCTTCGCTCGACGAAGTGTCGAGTGTCGAGACCGTGTACACGGCCTGGAGCCCAGGCGTGTTGAAGTGACACGGGCAAGGACACTGGCGTGACCTATAACCCGTGCAGTGCTCAGGTTGTTTTCGGGGAAAAATGATGGGGGTACACGGCCGGCCACACGACCGTGTCAAGTGGAACACGGGCGAGTCAGGTCGAACACGGGAGTGTTCGATAGCCGTGTGAGGTTCCAGGCGAGCCGATTTTGACGGCGAATGAGGCACACGGCCCTGGACACAGGCGTATGCCAGGCCGTGTGCGATCTAGATTGGGCATTTCAGTCCCGAATCAAAGCCGTCCATTTCTTTAATTGATGATCCAACGGCTGGGGGTTGTTCCTGAAGGGATATACCCGTGATTAGACTTAGAAACCCTCACTTCTCATAAGTTATCATCTTTCTAAAAGCTTAGAGAGAGAGGAGAGCCAAGGAAGGAATAAGGAGCTAGATCCGGCCATTGGAGGAGCTTCGAAGCTCCAAATCGCGAGCCGACTCCGGATCCACGGAGGCAAAGCTAGTGCGGTGCTTTTCATCCGCTTACTTTTCCATGGCGCCAAAGAGGAACGCTAGGGTAACGATTCTCTTCTTGAGCATGAGTAGCTCTCCTTCTTTGCATAGAAAGCCCGCTCTCGCGAGTTTGCGCAGAGTTGGAGGCGTTCCTTCGGGTAGATATGTGAAGTCCCCATTGTTTAGAGTCCGTAAGCGAGAACGGACATAGGCATGATGTGTGAAGCCTACCCGAACATGTTAGTCTGGATCGGTGATGTTGCATTGCATAAATGCCGGAGAATACTCCGTGCTATTGATTGTTTTTCGGATTTTCTACGCGGTAGATTGCAGCAGGGAGCCTTGGGGATTAACCCAAAGGTGCACCCGGAAAACTGGGCGGATGCGAGATCTTGCCAACTTAGTGGCCTGAGAGCCAACTTGAACATAACCGGGTTATGTGAATTGTGATGGAAATGGGACTCGGTGGAAGTTTGACCCGTGCAAATGCCTTAAATTTTCGTTGCGATGTGAGCACAGGTTAGATGGAACCGTACCTGTTCTATGTCGTTCGGTTAAAGAGACCTAAAGGCACGTGGCACTTGCCGTTGGCATAGATTAGGGTCTTCGGCGGTCAATGGCTTAAATTGTCGTGACCCAGGCCAGGAAGACAAATTGCTCATAGGTTTGGCCGTCTAAGTGGCGGTGGTGAGTCCGGAATGTATATGGCTTTAATTGACGTGACATCGACCGGTTCACCGAGAATGTGCCCTGAGAGCACGGGGCGTGTGGCCGTGCGAGCCAACGTCTGTAGTGAAATGAAGGTTATATATTGCTCGCTTATGCTAATGAAATGCAGGGAAGGAGCATCGCCGCCCCGAGTTGGGGGAGGGATCGTTATAATTTGGTCAGCATTGCTGACCGTTGCCTTGTTTTGCCACCGTGCGGTGGTTTGTTGCTTGCAGGTGCTGCTGGACCAAGCGGTCAATAGCGGGCTAAAGCCCAAGTGCGAAGCCGGCCCTCGAAGGCCTAATTGGAAGTGTTTACTGTTTTATTCATGTATGACCGGCCTGCGTGCCGTGGTTTGTAAATCATGTAATAACAAGTGAAACATTTTGTAAGGCCTTAAGGCTTGTGTTGGTTTATGTATAACATTCCTATTTTGTATTAGTGGACATTCATGCTTTAATGCTGGGTTCTTATTTACAACTTTTATAAACTGCTTCCGCTAGAATGCTCTGTATAGGACGTTGAGATTGGTTGGATGGTTTCCATGAGTAACCACCCGGTCTGTCTGTGGCATACGACGTCGGGCCCCTGCCGGACCTACTGCTATATACTATGCGACGGATAGGGGGGTGTTACAATCACATTCTAATCCTTCTCTGTACTGAAAAAAAAGCTTGTTTTCACCTTGACATTGCTGAAGAAGAAGAAGAACATCTATTCCAAATCAAGAGTCTTCTTCAACCTTCACTCCAAGATTCTTCAAGGACAACAAACTTCTATCTGTTAAGAAGTTCCTGGATCTGTTCAAATCAAGGCTGAAGATAGAAGACCTACACCCTAAAGCAAAGCTCCAATCTTCCTGAACAATTCAATATCTCAGGAGGAGCTTTGACAACATCTAGATCGACTTGTCTTCTAAGTTGTTTTGAGAAAGAGAAGACACCATAAATCTCTCACACCCTCACTGTATAAAGGGTTCTATAACTCCCTTCAAAAGTTATTCCTTAGTTGCAAGTCTCCTGATCAAAAGACTTGAGTTGGTTTTTGAGCACCTGATCAAAAGCTCATTGGTGGCAGTCACCTGATCAAAACCTGCTAGTGGATTCCTACCAGGGTGGTAGAAGAGTGGATGTACCCAGGTTTGGGAACCACTATAAAAGTTCTTGTGTTGTCTGTTTTCCCTCTTTCTTTTTGTTCTTGCTATGCCTGTGTTAGTTTTGTTTTGATGTTACTGTGTTAGATTAATCTTAGGTTGCTCATTTTGCTTTCTGTTAATATTGGTATCTATTATTTTCTTTACTCTGAAAATCTTATAAACAACAAAAATTTTTCAAGATAATTTATTCACCCCCCCCCTCTAGAGTATATCAGGTCTAACCCTCAATTTCAATAGATATCAGAGTAGTGTTCCTTTGGCTGTACAAGCTAACCCTTGAGCCAAACGATCCTATGTTAGATCTAATATTTTATTTCTCTTAGGATTATTCTCATAGCATGGCACAGAACAAAGATTATGCAAGCACCAGACCTCGAGTGTGCAACTTAAATAGGTTTGCCAACTAGAAGGCAAGAATAAAACTTCATATGATTTTCATTGATGAGGACATCTAGAATTCTATTTTGACAGGTCCTCCTCAACCAACTGCATCTAATTCAACATCAAGCACACATGTTGTTCCACCACCTGAGTGGACAGATGCTCAGAAGAAGGCTAAGATTACTGTTGCAAAGGCCATGAATATTCTGGCTCAGACTATGTCTGATGACATCTTCCAAAAGGTGGCTAAATGCACCTTAGCCAAGGCTATTTGGGACACTCTTAACCAAATGGTAGCTGGTTCTACTAATGAGAGGAAAGATAGAAGATCAACTCTCTTCTCCCAATATAAGAACTTCAAGAAGGATGAGTCAGAATCTATTACTGACATGTACAACAGATTGAGCTCAATAATCAATGAGCTGAAGACTTTAGACAAGGACATCACTCTTACTGATGTGAATTATAAGATCCTCATGTGCTTCCCAAGCTCATGGGATTCCAGGATCTGGCCAATCAAGGAGGCCAGGAGTTTAAATGAGATTTCCACATAATCTCTGTTGGGAAAGCTCAAATCCTATGAGTAGCTAATAAAGTCTAGAGAAGCTGTAGAACAAAGGACTCCTCCACCAGCTAGAAAGGAGCAAAATATAGCATTCAAAGCTGCTGAAGAGACAGTAGCTTCAACAGTTAATGAGGAACTAATGAGTCTCTTTATCAAGAGATTCTACAAAATGGCAAGAAAAGACTTCAGGAGAAAATTATCTAGGCAGGATGATAAGCCCAGGTATGATAAAACTCGCACTAAAGAAATAGTGTGGTTTGGGTGCAGGAAACCCGGACACTTTATCTCAGAATGTCCAGAGAGTCAGAAGAAAGAAAGAAGAAAAGAGAAGGACTCCAGAAGATAACAATACAGCAGGCCTACCTCCAGCAAATAGAAAAGAAAGGAGAAGGGATTTGTTATTGATACCTAGAGTGACACAGAAGATGAATCAACATCTTCCAGTTCTAGTGAAGAGGAAGAAGAGGCAAAGGCCAGGGAAGTCTGCCTCATGGCCATCAATGCCTCTAGCAGCCCATCAGATGATGAAGAAGTATTTGATAATGAAGAGGCTTCAGAATCAGAAGCTGATCAGGTACTATCATCTTTTGATTATAGTTCTGATAGTTTCAAAATTGAATTTAAAATCATGTGTATTGACTTAATTAACTCTGAAAAAGAAATCAAAATACTTAGGGAAAGTCTGACTAATCAAGAAAATTTGATTTCTGAAAATACTAGATTAAAAGATGAGCAAACCGTAACAAATGAACAAATTATGTCTTTAAGATCTGAACTGACTGAGGCAAGGAAACTTGAAGAATCCCTGAATAGGAGAAGTATCAAGTTGATGGACATCACTAGCACAGTGAATGCCAGACTTAATGGCCAGCTGGGCTTAGGTGCTTCATCAAGCCTACCCCCACTCATTCAGAAAAACATATTAACCACCCCAATAAAATTTGTTTCTAAAAAGGGTAAGGAGAAAGTAGAAGATAACAATCTTAATCAAACTGAAATTATACACAAGAATAAGAAAAGAAGAAAGAATAAGTAAAATAATAACCAGACCAATGTTCAGCAGTTTTCATCGAACTCCAATTGATGAAACATGTACAGTTCATCGAACTCAAGTCGAAGAACTCCGAACGCAGATCTATATTATAATAATTCATTGAACTATAATCGACGAAACCAGTATGGTTCGTCGACCAGAGATCGACAATTTTGGGGCTCAGAAATGACTTTTATCATTCTCTGAGTGCAATTCGACGAACTTATCCCAATTTGTTGAACTCAGGTCGACGAACTCACCAGAATTCATCAAACGCAGATCAATTTAACTGAAATTTAAATTTATCGAAAACTTATAAGCAACCAAGAATATTCAGTAATTAGTTTAATCAGTGGATAATTCCTCCTAGAAGATATCACCCCTTAGGGTATAAAAGCCAGCCTAAATATTCTTACATTTCAAGTTTTTCTTATGAAAAGAAACAAGGACCCAAGGTGACCTGGGTCAAGAACATCTGAATTGTTTCCTTGCAGGTGAAAACTATCCTATCACTCAAAATAAGTGTTATCTGGATAGTGGGTGCTCAAAGCACATGACTAGTTGCAAGGATAGCCTAATCAATTTCAAAGCAAAGCTGGGTCCAAGAGTGATCTTTGGAGATTCCAGCTTTGGACAAACTGAAGGCTATGGAGACTTCAATAGTGGAGCTGTCACTTTCAGAAAAATGGCATATGTAAATGGTCTCAAACATAACCTAATATCCATAAGTCAGTTATGTGATCTAGGTTATCAGGTCTGCTTTACTAATTCCAAATGTATCATTTCTTCAAATAACCAAACTGTTTTAATAGGTTGTAGATAAGGGAACATATACCTAGTAAACTTTAACTCTGCTAATTCAGAACTATGCTTATTCAATCAAGTTAGTAATAATAATATTATTTGGCATAAGATACTAGGTCATGTTAACCTTAAGAACATATCTAAGCTATCTAGGGACAACCTTGTGAGAGGATTGCCTTCTAGCCCTTATAAGATGGAAAGCCTATGCAAGGCTTGTTAAGAAGGCAAGCAAACTAAAAATAGCTTTAAGTCAATTAATAAGAGTGATTCACCTAAGATTCTGTACTTGCTACATATGGATCTCTTTGGACCCATTGTTATACAAAGCTTAGGACGGAAGTCTTACACTCTACTTATTGTAGATGACTTCTCTAGATTCTCTTGGTTGTTCTTCTTGAGAAATAAGTCAGATAACTTTAAAGTCCTTACAGATTTTCTTAACGACATAAGGATTGAGTATTATACTCCAGATGCATTGAGCAGAAGTGATCATGGTACTGTGTTTGAATCCCTTCTCATGCAAAGATTTTGTGAGGAGGAAGGTATCAGGCATTGTTTCTCTGCTCCTAGACTCCTCAACAAAATGGGGTAGCAGAAAGGAAAAACAAAACCCTCATTGAATCTGCAGGAACATTGCTTGCAGATGCACACATGCCCCTATCCTTTTGGGCAGAGGCTGTGAGCACACCAAACTATATGCTCAATAGAAGTTTGATACACAAACTTAAGGGTAAGGCCCCCTACGAATTACTCAAAGGGAAGAAACCTAAAATTGATTACTTCAGAAATTTTGGGTGTAGATGTTTCATTCATAACAATAACAAGAAACACATTAGAAAATTTGAAGTTAAAGCTATAGAGGGAATTTTTCTTTGATATTCCCAAGTTAGTAAGGCTTATAGGGTTTTCAAAAAATCATCCCTAAAAATGGAAGAATCTGTACATATTTCTTTTGATTAAGCTAGCATGTATTATATGGAGAAGGACTCTTCTACCTCAGATATTTTGCAGGTACCTCACTTGTGTGAGAAATTGGGTGAGTTGAACCTTACACAAGAGGTTATATCACCTCCTCCTCCACAAGCTGATGAAGACAGTGAAGAAGAATTTTTGGAAGTGGAACTTCCAAAACAGCAAACATTATTCCACAAGAGGAATTAACTCCAAATGTTGTTATTGAACCAACTCCACCCACTGACCTTGTCACACTAAGGGATCACCCTAGATCTCAAGTGATTGGGGACATGTCAGTAGGTGTACAGATAAGGCATCAACTTAACCAAGATGTGATGCATGCATGTTTAATCTCTCAAGTTGAGCCTCAATCCATAAATGATGCAGAATAAGATCCCCACTGGATTATTGTTATGCAAGAGGAGCTCAATCAATTTGAGAGATGCACAATTTGAGACTTGGTTCCAAGGCCCATAGGCTATCTAGTAATTGGAACCAAGTGGGTATTTAGAAACAAACTTGATGCCCAAGGTGTAATTGTGAGAAACAAGGCTAGGCTTATTGCTCAAGGCTATAAGCAAGAAGAAGACATTGACTATGATCAAACCTTTGCTCCTGTTGCAAGGCTAGAAGAAATCAGGATTTTTCTTACATATGCTGCCTACAAGAAGTTTAAACTCTATCAAATGGATGTCAAGAGTGCCTTTCAGAATGGATTACTTAAAGAAGAGGTTTATGTTGAACAACCTTCAGGTTTTATCTCTCCAACTTATCCTTCATATGTCTTTAGATTGCATAAAGCTCTCTATGGTTTAAAGCAAGCTCCAAGAGCTTGGTATGTGACCTTAGCTAGCTTCTTGATAGAGCATAAATTTACTAGAGGTATTGTAGATAGGATATTATTCACTAGGCATCATAAGGATCAAATATTGTTAGTACAAATTTATGTACATGATATTATATTTGAATCTACAGATTCCAAACTATGCAAAAGGTTCTCTGACCTCATGCATTCAAAGTTTAAAATGAGTAGTATATGTGAGCTCTCCTACTTCCTTGGTCTCCAAGTGAAGCAGTTTCCTGATGGCATCTTCATATCCCAGGCTAAGTATGCTAAGGAGCTTCTCAAAAAGTTTGTGATGGCTGATGCCTCAGCAAAGAAAACACCCATGACCACTAATGCTGTAATAGACTCTGATGAACATGGGAAACCTGTTTATCAGAAATTATATAGGGGCATTGTTGGGTCCCTACTATACCTTACAGAAGCAGACCTGACATAATGTTTGGTACATGTCTTTGCGCTAGGTTCCAAGTGAACCCTAAAGAATCTCATTTAGTTTTCTTAAAAAGAATTTTGAGATATATAAAGTGTTGTCCTAGTCTAGGACTCTGGTATCCTACTGAGTCAGAATTTGAGTTAACTGGATACTCAGATCCTGAATTTGCTGGATGCAGAGTAGACAGAAAAAGTACCTCAGGAACATGCCAGTTCCTAGGTATGAGATTAGTCTCATGGTTTAGCAAGAAGCAGTCATCTGGGTATACATCAACTGCTGAAGCAGAATATATAGCTAATGGTAGTTGCTGCTCCCAGATGCTGTGGATTCAGAGCAAACTCCTAAACTATGGGTTCAACTTAAATAATTCAACTCTATTATGTGACAACACAAGTGCTATATCCATAGCACAAAATATAGTTCATCACAGTAGGACCAAGCATATAGACATTAGGCATCATTTCATTAGAGAGTGTGTAGACAAAAATAAAATTAATCTTGTCTATATCTACACTGATATACGCAGATATCTTCACCAAACCTTTGGATGAGAGGAATCATCTGTTCTTCATAAATCAGCTTGGTATGATAAATAGAGAAGACTTAACTTGTTTTCTGTCTATGGTCGACGAATTTTTCAAAGTTCGTCGAACGGAGATCGACGAACTGGGAAAAGTTCTAGAGACATTCGTCAAACGGCGTTCGATAAACTCTCTGTGAGTGAAGTTATTTTCGTCGAAAGAAGATCGACGAATCTGCTTCAGAAAATTTTCGTCGAACGGAGCTCGACGAAATGTTTTCAAATCTTCTGATTAAGATCGACGAATTTTTTTAACTATAGAATATTTCGTCGACCTCAGGTCGAAGAATTTTTTTAATTTTTCATTGAACGGAGTTTGTCGATTCATATTCTAAAAACCTTATATCTACTTTTTCTTCTACCTTCGTCCTGCGCTTTCAGTTCTCTTGCACTTGATCTCTTTTGTGTTTGTTGCAGGTGAACTCATGCCGATTCCAGCAGGCATTCCTGGAGCGATGAAATTTGATACATGTTTTGATATCGACTTCGAGTCGTTCCAACACTCTGATCCCATCCTCCTGGACATTCTGCAATTGTTTGAAGATCAACAGTTAAAGCATCTGATGACCATAAGAATAAAGATAGTTGGTGCAGAAATACCAGAATGGGTGTACCCCTCCTCCTCCCCAAATGAGAATACCATGACGGGAACCATATCGGGTAATGAAATATCTCTTACCCCCGCCGTCTTAACAGACATTTCTGGATTGGTTAATGGTGAAGAAGAATTGAAGATTGATAGTGATGAATTTGATGAGATGTTGAATAAGATGGGTTATTCTGGAGACACACCCAACAAACTGCTGAAGAAACATTTGTCTGCTGAATACAAGTTTCTAGCAGATGTCGTCGGTAAGGTACTGCTGGGAAAACACACAGCCCATGACTACATCACTAGGCATCAATTCCTTGTGATGTGTGTTGTTGTGAATAAGAAGCCTGTGGACTGGGCTAGTGTAACGCCCCGAAACTCGAAGGAGCAAAGGGGGACGTTTTGGGCCAGTTTGGGTTCTGGCAGAAGGCACACGGCCTGCGACACGGGCGTGTCGCAGGGCGTGTCGACCCGTGTCGACACTTAGCCGTGAAGTCGTCGAGTTATACTCGACGATTCGTCGAGAATGGGCACACGGCCTGCGACACGGGCGTGTCGCAGGGCGTGTCGACCCGTGTCGACGATCGTCCCGAGGAGTCGTCGAGATTCACTCGACGATTGTCGAGACAAGGAACACGGCCTAGGACACGGGTGTGTCCAAGGTCGTGTCATCAAGTCGTCGTTCTTCCCTCGACGAAATGTCCCGTGTACACGGCCTGGGGTCCAGGCGTGTCAATGTGCCACGGGCAAGGACACGGGCGTGTCCTAGAACCTGTGCAGTGCTCGGGTTGAAAATGGGGAAAAATCATGGTGTACACGGCCGGCTACACGGCCGTGTCAGGTGGAACACGGGTGTGTCAGCTAGAACACGGGGGTGTTCGATACCCGTGTGAGGTTCCAGGTGATTCGATTTTGATGGCGAATGCGGCACACGGCCCTGGACACGGGCGTGTGCCAGGCCGTGTTCGGCCCAGATTGGGCATTTCAGCCCCGAATCAAAGCCATTCGTTTCCTTAGGTTGAGATCCGACGGCTGGGGGATGTTCCTGAAGGGATATACCCGTGAGTTGACTTGGAAAACCTCACTTTTCTTCACTTGTTCTCTTTCTAAATCCTTGGAGAGAGGAGAGCTAAGGCAAGAAGAAGAAGAGCTAGATCCGCCATTGGAGGAGCTTCGGAGCTCCGAATCGCAAGCCGACTCCGGATCCACGGAGGCAACGCTAGTGCGGTCATTTCCATCCGATTACTTTCCGATGGCGCCAAAGAGGAATGCAAGGGTAACGATCCTCATCTTGAGCATGAATAGCTCTCTTTCTTAGCATAGGAAGCCCGCTCTCGCGAGTTTGCGGAGAGTTGGAGGCGTTCCTTCGGGTAGATATGTAAAGTCCCCGTCGTTTAGAGTCCGTATGCGAGAACGGACGTAGGCATGATGTGTGAAGCCTACCCGGACATGTTGGTCTGGATCGGTGATGTTGCATTGCATAAGGCCGGAGAAGACTCCGTGCTATGGTTTGTTTTTCGGGTTTTCTACGCGGTAGATTGCAGCAGGGAGCCTTGGGGACTAACCCAAATGTGCACCCGGAAAACTGGGCGGATACCAGATCTTGCCAACTTGGTGGCCTGAGAGCCAACTTGAACATAACGGGGTTATGTGACTTGCGGTAGAATGGGACTCGGCGGAAGTTTGACCCGCGCAAATGGCTTAAAGTGTCGTTGCGATGTGAGCACGGGTTAGATGGAACCGTACCCGCTTTATGTCGTTCGGTTAGAGAGACCTAAGGTTACGTGGCACTCGTCGTTGGCATAGATGGGAGTATTCGGCGGTCAATGGCTTAAATTGTCGTGACCCAGGCCAGGAAGACGAATTGCTCATAGGTTTGGTCGTCTAAGTGGCGGTGGTGAGTCCGGAATGTTAATGGCTTTAATTGACGTGACATCGACCGGTTCACCGAGAATGTGCCCTGAGTGCACGGGGCGTGTGGCCGTGCGAGCCAACGCCTGTGATGTAATGGCTATGGTTATATAAATTGCTCGCTTATGCTAATGAAATGCAGGGAAGGAGCATCGCCGCCCCGAGTTGGGGGCGGGATCGTTATAATTTGGTCAGCATTGCTGACCGTTGCCTTGTTTTGCCACCGTGCGGTGGTTTGTTGCTTGCAGGTGCAGCTGGACCAAGCGGTCAATAGCGGGCTAAAGCCCTTTTTGCGAAGCTGGCCCTCGTAGGCCCAAGTAGAAATGTTTCTGTTTTATTCATGTATGACCGGCCTGCGTGCCGAGGTTTGTAAATCATGTATTATTCAAGTGAAACACTCTGTAAGGCCTTAAGGCCGATTTTGAGTATTTTTGTATAACATTCCTAATTATGTAATAGTGGACATTCGTGCTCTAATGCTGGGTTCTTGTTTACAACCTCTTTTATAAACTGCTTCCGCTAGAATGCTCTGTGTAGGACGTTGAGATTGGTTGGATGGTTTCCATACGTAACCACCCGGTCTGTCTGTGGTATATGGCGTCGGGCCCCGGCCGGACCTACTGCTATATACTATGCGACGGATAGGGGGTGTTACAATTTGGTATCAGACTACTGGTTTTGGTCGGGCTTAAACTGAATTCGTGGCCGAATTCTTTTTAAGGAGTGGTGAGCACATTGCGTGCGTCATCGTTATAATGGTAAAAGAACCCATGAATGTCCACTTAGGAATGAAAATACTCGTGTTTGAGGAACCTGCGTGTTCCTATAATTGCTGTTTGCAATACAATTTGGTCGCTTAACGGTGTTTTGTACCACTATAGGTGACCAGAAGTGGTGTTGGGCCGTCAGAACGCCGAGTTTCTGAGGCTAGTAGTGCACCGGATGTTGCTCCTGCAACACCTCTGTCGGCTGAAAATATACGATTGGTTGCTGAAGCGGTGTTGGCCGTGATTAATGCGCAGCCTGGAAGGCAAGCGCAGCAGCCCGCTCCCGTGATGGAGCAAGAACCTCTGCGAGAGGCTGAGCCGAGGAGAGTGGAGCAAGTGGTTTTGGAACCGGTAGTGCCAAGGAGGGCAACTGAGAGGCAGCTAAAGCATGTAATGAGCTTTAACCCTCCGTTATTCTCGGGGTTGGGAACCCCATCGCAGGCTGAAGACTGGCTCTCTAGGGTGAAGAGAGTCATGACGGCGACGGAGACGGAGGAGTGGCAAATGACCACCATCGCTACGTTCCTGCTGGACGGTGAAGCGAGGATGTGGTGGGAAGGCTTGGAGTTGCATCATCTGAGAGGTAGACAATTGATAGACGTTCCGATGGAAGAGTTCTCGGGATTGTTCTTAGCAAGATACCTCCCTTCTACTCAGAGGATTTCAATGGAGAATGAGTTCCTGAAGTTGGTGCAGGGCGAGAGGAGCATGGATGAATATCTCCACGAGTTTACGCGGTTGAGTCATTATGCTAGCTCCACCATCATGGATGAGGAGCGCAAGACTAATCGATTCTACGAAGGCTTGAGGAATGAGTTGAGACTGCTACTCTCGGGGCCGATGACGCAGGGTTTCTTAACCTTGGTCAATACTGCCCGGTCCTTGGAGAAGGACATGAAAAATGTACAAGCGAAGAAAAGCTTGGGTGAAAAGAAATCTGAGTTCAGAGTGCCGACTACTTCAAAGTCCGGCTATCGGAGGTCTTTCAAGAAGCATAGGACTTCGGGTCCAGCTCCTTCTGGTGCTTCTGGGGCGACTACGAGTCGGACCCCGGGCGCGTGTTTTACATGTGGAAAGACGGGGCATTTTGCCCGTGATTGTTGGAGCGGACGTCCTAAGTCCGAGAGGAGGCCGGGAGCCACTTATGAAGAGAAGGGAAAGGCGGTGGAGTCGACCGCATCCCATTATGCTCCGGCCCAACCAAGGGTCTACAATCTTGGCCAACAGGAGGCCATTAAACAAGCTGATGTGGTGACATGTACGATTTAATTTATAGCAAGTCAATTTCTTTATATGCTTGTTATGCACATGTTACCTTACCACTACTTGTTTAGGATTTGTATTGATTTGTGAAAATCCGGCACGAGCACTCTTCGATACGGGAGCTTCACACTCCTTCTTGTCCGAAGGATTTATATCACGCATCGGAGTCCCTTCTTCGATGGCGAAGGACAAGTTGGATGTGTTGTTGCCCAACGGGTGTTCGATGCGAGCGGATAGGATCTGCGATGTTAAGATTCGTATTGGGGAGCAGGAGTTCGACCTGCGGGCGTCTTTACTTCCATTAGTGGAGTTCGACGTCATATTTGGCATGGACTGGCTCTCGGAGCAGCAGGCCCATATAGATTGCGGTAGCAAGGAAGTTAAGCTGGGAGCGAGTCGTGAGACGACGTTTACGGGCTTAAAGGGGTCAAGCAAGACGTTGATGTCTGCTCTTCAGGTGGTGAAGGCGGTTCGTGCTGGAGCAGAACTGTTCTTTACACTAGTGGAGGTTGCAAAGTCGAAGCCCGCGTTGGATTGTATTTCAGTGGTATCAGAATACCCTGATGTGTTCCCCGCAGATCTTCCTGGAGCCCCGCCTCAACGGGAGATAGACTTTACGATCGAGCTAGTGCCAGGTGCAAAGCCCGTGTCACGATCTCCGTATCGGCTAGCGCCTAAGGAAATGGCGGAGCTGAAAGTTCAACTGCAAGAGTTGTTGGAGCAAGGGTATGTGCGCCCGAGTTCTTCGCCTTGGAGCGCACCGGTCCTCTTTGTTAAGAAGTAGGACGGAAGCTTGAGGCTATGTATTGATTATCGGGAGCTAAACAAGCTGACTGAGAAGAATAAGTACCCGATCCCCCGGATTGATGATCTCTTTGATCAGTTAGTCGGGTCGACGGTGTACTCGAAGTTGGATCTCAAAGCTGGGTACTATCAGCTGCGAATAAGGGAGAGTGATATCCCGAAGACAGCGTTTAGTACGAGATACGGGCATTATGAGTTTACGGTCATGCCGTTTGGGCTGACTAATGCGCCGTCAGTATTCATGGATTTGATGAATAGGACGTTCAGGGAGTACTTGGACCATTTCGTGATCGTCTTCATCGACGATATTTTGGTGTACTCGCAAAGTGAGGAAGATCACTTCAAGCATCTTCATTTGGTGTTGGAGACGCTAAGGAGAAATCAGTTGTATGCCAAGTTCTCGAAGTGCGAGTTTTGGCTATCCTCAGTGGCGTTCCTCGGGCATATAGTGAGTGGAGAGGGTATTGCGGTGGATCCGGCGAAGATTGTTGCGATACGGGAGTGGCCTGAGCTTGCTACGGTAGCAGAAGTCCGGAGCTTTTTGGGGCTTGCCGGCTATTATAGGCGCTTCGTAGAGAACTTCTCGCGGATAGCGTTACCTCTCACTACTTTGACGAGGAAGGAGCATAAGTTCGTTTGGACGCCGGAGTGCGCGCGAGCTTTTGAGGAATTGAAGTGTCGGTTGACCACGGCGCCTGTGCTGAGTTCGCCATGTGGAACCGAAGGCTACGAGATATATAGCGATGCTTCGGGCAGCGGTTTAGGTTGCGTGCTACTGCAGCACGGAAGCGTGATAGCTTATGGCTCGAGACAGCTAAAAGTGCACGAGAGGAATTATCCGGTCCATGACTTGGAGTTAGCGGCCGTGATTTTTGCCTTGAAGCTGTGGAGGCACTATTTGTACGGTGTGAAGATTGATATCTACACCGATCACAAGAGCCTAAAGTATCTAATTGATCAGAAGGATTTGAATATGCGGCAGCGTAGGTGGATGGAGTTCCTGGGGGACTATACATTCAAGATCCACTACGTGCCTGGCAAAGGGAATGCGGTTGCGGACGCGTTGAGTCGCCGAGCCCCAGCTCAAGCCAATTGGCTATCGGTGCATCATGAGCGGTTGGTGCAGGAGTTGGAGGCGTTGGAGATTGTTTGTGTGGACAGACAATCAAGTGCTGAAGCAGTGCTGAATTGGACTGAAGTCCAATATGACCAGGCTGATCGGATTCGGCAGGCTTTGGATATGGATGCTCATATGAAGCAGTTCATGATAGAGGCTCTGGATGGGTCAAATTCCCAATTCATCGTGGAGGACGGATTGCTTTGGAAAGACGGTCGTTTGTGCGTCCCAAGTGTGGGCAATTTACGGGTGGAGTTGTTGTACGAGGCACACCATACCAAGTACTCGATTCACCCGGGGAGCACAAAGATGTACCGTGATGTGAAGAAACTGTTTTGGTGGCCGGGTTTGAAAAAGGATGTGGCGCTATACGTAGCGAAGTGCCAAACCTGCGCCTTGGTAAAGGCGGAGTGCCAAAAGCCGGGAGGATTTCTTAAGTCCTTGCCTATTCCGGAGTGGAAATTCGACGACATCTCTATGGACTTTGTGCACGGTTTGCCAAGGTCGCAAAAGGGGGACGACGCCATTTGGGTGGTCGTGGATCGATTAACGAAGGTGTCGCATTTTATTCCGCATAGGAAGGATGATCCGGTGGAGAAGCTGGCAAAGCTTTATGTAGATAATATAGTACGGCTTCATGGTGTGCCCCGCAGCATCGTGAGTGACCGAGATGGGCGGTTCACGTCCAATGATTGGAGGCTGGTGCAGCAAATGTTGGGAACTAAGCTGAAGTTTAGCACAGCCTTCCACCCACAAACGGATGGGCAGACCGAGAGGGTTAATAGAACCATGGAAGACATGCTTCGCATGTGTGTCTTGGATTTTGGAAAGCAATGGGAAGACCACCTTTATTTGGTGGAGTTCGCATACAACAACAGCTACCAAGCAAGTATTCAGATGGCGCCTTTCGAGGCCCTATATGGTAGAAGATGTCGCACGACGTTGTCTTGGATAGAAACGGGTGAGTCAAAGTTGTATAAGCGATCGGAAGTAGAGGGTGCTACTTCTTTGGTGAGAACCATTCGGGAGAGGTTGCTTATTGCTCAGGACCGGCAAGCAAAGTACTATAATGCCAAACACAGGAACGTGGAGTTCGCTGTGGGCGATTATGTATACTTAAAGATCAAGCCGTTCAAGGGTGTCTCGCGGGTGCGGCGATTGAAAAAGCTAAGCCCGAGGTACCTTGGACCATTTGAGGTTCTGGAGCGAGTTGGCGAAGCAGCCTATAGGTTGAAGCTTTCAGTGGAGCTAAGTGGTTTACACGATGTATTCCACATTTCGGTGCTTCGGAAGGCGGTGCAAGAGCCTACGCAAGTCATCGCGATTGATCAAGTGCCGGTGGATAGTGGGCTAACGACAAAGGTCAAGCCCGTGCGGATTGAGGACTCGGAGGTCAAGCGGCTACGCAATAAAGAGATCAGGATGGTCAAGGTCCGGTGGGACAATTGCGGTCGTGAGGAGCTCTCTTGGGAACGAGAGCAGACTATGCTTGACGAGTATCCGGAGTTGTTCCGCTCAGGTACAAATTTTGGTTTTGTACATGTCTTTCCTTTATTTAATTTCGTGGGCGAAATTCTTTTAAGAGGGGGAGAGTTGTAACGCCCCGAAACTCGAAGGAGCAAAGGGGGACATTTTGGGCCAGTTTGGGTTCTGGCAGAAGGCACACGGCCTGCGACACGGGCGTGTCGCAGGGCGTGTCGACCCGTGTCGACACTTAGCCGTGAAGTCGTCGAGTTATACTCGACGATTCATCGAGAATGGGCACACGGCCTGCGACACGGGCGTGTCGCAGGGCGTGTCGACCCGTGTCGACGATCGTCCCGAGGAGTCGTCGAGATTCACTCGACGATTGTCGAGACAAGGAACACGGCCTAGGACACGGGCGTGTCCAAGGCCGTGTCATCAAGTCGTCGTTCTTCCCTCGACGAAATGTCCCGTGTACACGGCCTGGGGTCCAGGCGTGTCAATGTGCCACGGGCAAGGACACGGGCGTGTCCTAGAACCCGTGCAGTGCTCGGGTTGAAAATGGGGGAAAAATCATGGTGTACACGGCCGGCTACACGGCCGTGTCAGGTGGAACACGGGTGTGTCAGCTAGAACACGGGCGTGTTCGATACCCGTGTGAGGTTCCAGGTGATTCGATTTTGACGGCGAATGCGGCACACGGCCCTGGACACGGGCGTGTGCCAGGCCGTGTTCGGCCCAGATTGGGCATTTCAGCCCCGAATCAAAGCCGTTCATTTCCTTAGGTTGAGATCCGACGGCTGGGGGATGTTCCTGAAGGGATATACCCGTGAGTTGACTTGGAAAACCTCACTTTTCTTCACTTGTTCTCTTTCTAAATCCTTGGAGAGAGGAGAGCTAAGGCAAGAAGAAGAAGAGCTAGATCCGCCATTGGAGGAGCGTCGGAGCTCCGAATCGCAAGCCGACTCCGGATCCACGGAGGCAACGCTAGTGCGGTCATTTCCATCCGATTACTTTCCGATGGCGCCAAAGAGGAACGCAAGGGTAACGATCCTCATCTTGAGCTTGAATAACTCTCTTTCTTAGCATAGGAAGCCCGCTCTCGCGAGTTTGCGGAGAGTTGGAGGCGTTCCTTTGGGTAGATATGTAATGTCCCCGTCGTTTAGAGTCCGTATGCGAGAACGGACGTAGGCATGATATGTGAAGCCTACCCGAACATGTTGGTCTGGATCGGTGATGTTGCATTGCATAAGGCCGGAGAAGACTCCGTGCTATGGTTTGTTTTTCGGATTTTCTACGCGGTAGATTGCAGCAGGGAGCCTTGGGGACTAACCCAAAGGTGCACCCGGAAAACTGGGTGGATACCAGATCTTGCCAACTTGGTGGCCTGAGAGCCAACTTGAACATAACGGGGTTATGTGACTTACGGTAGAATGGGACTCGGCGGAAGTTTGACCCGCGCAAATGGCTTAAAGTGTCGTTGCGATGTGAGCACGGGTTAGATGGAACCGTACCCGCTTTATGTCGTTCGGTTAGAGAGACCTAAGGTTACGTGGCACTCGCCGTTGGCATAGATGGGAGTCTTCGGCGGTCAATGGCTTAAATTGTCGTGACCCAGGCCAGGAAGACGAATTGCTCATAGGTTTGGCCGTCTAAGTGGCGGTGGTGAGTCCGGAATGTTAATGGCTTTAATTGATGTGACATCGACCGGTTCACCGAGAATGTGCCCTGAGTGCACGGGGCGTGTGGCCGTGCGAGCCAACGCCTGTAATGTAATGGCTATGGTTATATAAATTGCTCGCTTATGCTAATGAAATGCAGGGAAGGAGCATCGCCGCCCCGAGTTGGGGGCGGGATCGTTATAATTTGGTCAGCATTGCTGACCGTTGCCTTGTTTTGCCACCGTGCGGTGGTTTGTTGCTTGCAGGTGCAGCTGGACCAAGCGGTCAATAGCGGGCTAAAGCCCTTTTTGCGAAGCTGGCCCTCAAAGGCCCAAGTAGAAATGTTTCTATTTTATTCATGTATGACCGGCCTGCGTGCCGATGTTTGTAAATCATGTATTATTCAAGTGAAACACTCTGTAAGGCCTTAAGGCCGATTTTGGGTATTTTTGTATAACATTCCTAATTATGTAATAGTGGACATTCGTGCTCTAATGCTGGGTTCTTGTTTACAACCTCTTTTATAAACTGCTTCCGCTAGAATGCTCTGTGTAGGACGTTGAGATTGGTTGGATGGTTTCCATACGTAACCACCCGGTCTGTCTGTGGTATATGGCGTCGGGCCCCGACCGGACCTACTGCTATATACTATGCGACGGATAGGGGGTGTTACAGCTAGTATCTTGTTGGAGATGATCAGGAAGAAAAACACCAAGAAAGAGGTGTGTTTTGGAAGGATTCTGGGCATCTTCCTTCAAGCCAAGGCTGTTTAATCCCTGGTCACACCAACCATATTCATTAATACCTCCAAGAGGATTACTTGTGCCCTCTTTGGCAGGTGGGAGAGGACTATCACCAAGCCATCCAAGGCTCCCTCCTCTTCCTCCAGACCTTTTGAGAGTATAAGGGCTATTCCAGCCACTCCCCACCCTGCTGAAGATGTTCCACCTTCACCTCCTCCAGCCTCCCCAATTCATCTCTCTTCACCAGTTCATACCACAATACATACTCCTACACCTTCATCATCTTTAGTGCATCATCCACAAACTCATATTCACTCTCATACACCAACTCCATCACAATATGGTACACCAACTCCATCACAAACTCATATTCACTCTCATACACCAACTCCATCTCCACCCTTATCTCCTCTACCACAACATCTAGCTAACATCCCTATTTCCAATTGACATCCCTACCATCATTCAATCTGCTTTCATCCCCCATTTATATCTCATCTTCCCCAGATGAGCCAATGCCAGATTCTCTACCTTCCCCTCCACCATCATCTTCCATCCACCTTTCTGTATCCACTCAGACACCTTTTGAGTTCATGCAACTGGACCCCTCCTTCACTACACCTCTTCTGGCAATCCTCACTCCCCTCATCAAAAACCTCATAGCAGAGGCTATTTCACCTCTTGCTTCTTCAATCTCATCCCTTGCTGCTTAAAGTTCTGCCCTCTCTATCACTCCTTCTTCAGTCAGGGGCCTGGCTCCAGTGCCTACTGAAACCAGTCAGGGGGAGATACTCCATGAAGAAGTAGCTCCAGTCCCAACAGAAGTAGCAAAAACAGCAACAGGATCAATATTAGTAGTAGTAGCAGCAATAGCAAAAGCAGCAACAAACTCAGCTATTCCTGCTGATTTGATTGATTTTATTGAATCTGATATGGATATGGATGAGAGAGTTATAGATGAAATAAACACTATTGGTGATTACATTATAAATCCCACTGTAAATATTTTAAGTCTGTTAAATACTTTTGATACAGTTTATTTAAACTTTCTTCCAGAAGAATGCCCTAAGCCTTCTATGGCTATAGTTTCTTATACTTCTCCAATAAGCCACAAAGTTGTCATCCAACTCAAGGCCAATTTTGCAAATATAGAGGCTCCAGTTATTCCATGTCCACCAAGAGAAGATCCTTTCATTGTTTCATCTCCTCCCAAATCCATCTCTCATCCAACATTCAAGATGGATGATAGTCTCATTCCTGATCTAGATGAGTTGATCATGTCAGATATTGAACAAGAAAATAAATTAGTTGCTGAAAGCATTGTTGTACATAGTCATCCAACTCCAGCTCCAGCTCCTCCTCAAGCTGAAAAATTATTGATATCTGCAGAAGCTCTAAAGGAAATAAATGCCTTATATGATAATCCCCAAGGATCTTCAGATGATGATGATTCAGTTGACAGTCCTTCTGCAAAGAAGAAGGAAATCTCTAATAAAAGGAAAGCCCCTCCAGCTGCTGCTCAAAAACCAAACCAAACTCATGATACTCCATATTATATTCTTCAGAATATTACTACTTACAAGGGCATGCTAGCTTGGATGTGGCTGTCCAAGAATCAACAGAAGGACACGAAGAAAAGTAGAAAGTATTCTCCTCCTCCTCAAAGATACAGGAAAGATCCTCCTCCTCCTCCACCTGCTGCTGGTGCTTCAGGCACTTCTTCTCAGAGATCTACAAAATATCAAACTTATCAGAGACAAAAGTGTAGATCCTTTACTCATTCTAGAAGCAACCAGCACAGGTAATCCTCAAGCAGGCAACATCAACAACATCAACATCAACAACCTCAGCAACATCTACAACAAGCTTCAGAATCTCAGAAAGCTGAAAGTCCAAAGAAGCCTGAATCTCCTCCTGTTCCATTTGGGGATCCTGAAACAGTACTACTGCTAGAATGGCCAGATTTCAAGAACTGGTTGGATTATCTATGATAAATAAGGCCAAAGATGAAGGAAGGATCCCTCACAATATTCAACAATGTCAAAATACTAGGAAGAGGAATTAAACAGGTTTGCAAAATCTAATAAGTTTTTAATGTAGATGATTATATGAAATTACATCCAGAGGTTGTTGTGCCAAGGGCTACTTCCCTCAACATCATTAGAGCTGCTGATATGACTATGATAAAGAGTCGAGCAACTAATCCTAATAGGGAGATCAAATTCACTCAGCCTGGTGATAAAGCAAAGGATGATAAGCAAAAGGAGATAAAGAGGAAGAAATGAGTATAAACTGTTCAGTTTTTTCATATGTTTTAAATTGTTTATGTCCTGTCACAAAGCTACACTGTATAAATATCTACTGCATATTTTCAATTTTCCTGCTAGATATATTTTCCTGCTTTGTGATTGTTTTTATTTTTGTTTGTATTAGTGACCTCACCCAAATAGGGGGAGATTGTTACATCCCTAATTTGATTTGGGCTAGGTTCACTAACTAGGATTATTGACCCAACATGTATAGCCAGGGTCATGTCTGTGTCCTAGAGTTAGGCTATGTCCTTAGAGTAAACATTGCATGGACCAGCCAACAGAAGACAACAGAAGACTCAAGACTTAGAAGAAAATCAAGTTCAGGAAAGTGAGTTCGACGTTCGCCGAACTCAACTCAACGAAAGTCGTGCTCAGCTTGACGAACTCAGAGACAATTCTCTGAGTTGAGCTCGACGAAATTCGAGCTCAGGTCGACGATTTCTGGAAGTTCAACTTCAACATTCTAAGTCCAGAATCCATTCTCTGAACTCCAGTCGACGAAATTATATTATATGCCCGACGAACTTAAAGAACATAATTGGCAAGTTTTATCAGAAAGCAGTTAGCTATTCTCAGATCGACGAACTTGGTGCTCAGGATGACGAACAGGAATTATCTGGTCGAGGAACATGATTTATCTGGTCGATGATCTCTAGATTCAGGTCGACGAAATCTATTCTTTGCTCGACGAATTCTGTGCAGATCCAGACTTGGATTTTTCCTTCCTTTGTCCTTATTCTATTGCAATAATTCCTGAATAATCAATGCTTAATATTAACTGAATATAACCGTTAGAAGCAGCATTGATTATGCTATTCATCAGGATTATTACTTGCCGCTTTTCAATAGGACAGTTGGGGAAATCCATTAATGTAGATATTCTATCCAGCCGTATTTTATTATCCAGGCCGTCAGCAATTAATGAAGAAGGAATTCAAAAATTCAAAGGAGAAATTCGACTAGTCATATAAAAGAGATTTTTCTTTTCTTCTCTAAGAACAACAGATACACAAGTGAACAAGGTAGTCCAGACCAGAAAGAGAATATAAGGCACACAGAGAAGATCAACAACAATCACATTCTAATCCTTCTCTGTAATGAAAACAATCTTGTTTTCACCTTAACGTTGCTGAAGAAGATGAAGAACATCCATTCCAAATCAAGAGTCTTCTTCAACCTTCACTCCAGGATTCTTCAAGGACAACAAACTTCTATCGGTCAAGAAGTTCCTGGATCTGTTCAAATCAAGGCTGAAGATAGAAGACCTACACCATGATGCAAAGCTCCAATCTTCCTGAACAATTCAATATCTTATGGGGGAGCTTTGACAACATATAGATCCACTTGTCTTCTCAGTTATTTTGAGAAAGAGAAGACACCATAAATCTCTCACGCCCTCACAGTGCAAAGGGTTCTTTAACTCCCTTCAAAAGTTATTCCTTGATTGTAAGTCTCCTGATCAAAAGACTTGAGGTGGTTTTTGAGCACCTGATCAAAATCTCATTGGTGGCAGTCACCTGATAAAAACCTGCTAGTGAATTCCTACCAGGGTGGTAGAAGAGTGGATGTACCCAGGTTGGGGAACCACTATAAAAGTTCTCGTGTTGTCTCGTTTCCCTCTTTCTTTTTGTTCGTGGTGTGCCCGTGTTAGTTTTGTTTTGCTGTGACTGTGTTAGATTAATCTTAGGTTGCTCGTTTTGCTTTTTGTTAATATTGGTATCTATTATTTTCTTTACTCTGAAAATCTTATAAACAGCAAAAAGTTTTCAACATATTCTATTCATCCCCCCTCCCCCCCTCTAGAGTATATCAGGTCTAACCCTCACTTTCAATAGGCAAGGTTGAAAATGGACGTACCCAAGAATGGGGAACCACTATAAATTTTTTGTGTCATCTGGGTTATGCTTAGTTATTTTTTGTGTTGATTACTCTCAAGTTTTTATATCTCAAAAGACACAGATCTCAACTATTCACCCCCTTTAGGTGATTTAGGTAGGCAAATAGATACTTCAATTGGTATCAGAGGGTGAGGTTGTTCACACAAAGGTTCACACCTTGAACAGATCTAGATCTAGTTTTCGTAGAGATTATCAAGCATGGATAGATCCAAGGATTTTGCAAAGCTTTTAGTGTGCACCAAGGCTAACTTTCCATTATGAAAAGAGAGAATAAGATTCTTCATGGAAGTTGTTGATCCTCGCATCTTCATGATAGTGGAAGGTCCCTATGTTCCAACCAAGAAGGTATCGAAGAAACTAATGGATCTCGACCCAGATGAGATTGCCCTTATCTCTCTAGACAATAAAGCCAAGAACATCATCACAAGTGCAGTCGATGATTCGATGTTGTGGAACCTGATACACTGCCAATCTGCGTAGGAAATGTGGCAGTATCTGATCGTCCGGATAGAAGGCACTGAAGAAGTAAGGAATGACAGAAGATCGCTTCTGAACCAGAAGTATGAGGCCTTCAAGCTAGGCCAAAAGGACACAATAGTTGATACCTATGAACATTTTTTCAGGATCGTCAACGACCTGAAGAACTACGGTCGGATTTTCACAAATGGAGAGCTTAACGATAAGTTCCTAAGATCCTTAACCAATTAATGGGACAATAAGATTTATGTTATCAGGGAGTTTGGGAGACTGGGTGACATTGACCCAAAGAACCTCTTCAGGAAGCTTATTTCTTAAGAGCTTCAAATCAACTCCAGCAAAGCTGAAGAAGAGGGCAACAGATCTTCATCAAAGGAGAAGTTTGTTGTACTGAAGGTAGACAGCTCAAGAAAGGCTAAAGCAGCATCTCCTGCTCCCACTCAGGAAGAAAGTGAACAAGAAGACTCAGAGTCAAGCACCTCGGGCTCAAAGTTATCTGATGGAGAGTTCTCTCTTCTCTCCAAACAGTTCAAGAAGTTTTTAAGTAAGAAGAAAAAGATGAGAGGCAAAGACTCCTCATATAGAATATCACATCATGATGGCGATCATCAAAAGAAACGTTACACAAATGATAGGTATAAATTTAAATAGATGAAAAAAAAATTCTACTGACGTTGTGTGTTATTACTGTAATAAGTCAGGTCACATAATCATCGACTGCCCTCAGAAGAAGGAGGGTGGAAGAAGAGAAGATCATAAGTCCTCCCTCGACAAAACGAAGGAGAAGAGCTTCATAGCAAAGAAGAAGAAGTCCTTCTGTGACACTGACTCATCCGGGTCAAGTGAGGATGAAGACGCCTACTTCGGGCTCTTGGCTCACCCTGACGGAGAAGAAGCTGACATGTAATTTCATGGGGACGTAAATTCTCATACCATTCTTTCAGAGTCTGATGCTCTAGATGATGATCATGAGGACTATCCCTCTGATGATGAATCAGAACTCATGGCTCAGTATAAAGAGCTAATTAAGGTCTACGAACAGTGTAGTAAAATTGTTAGAACTCGGGCCAGGAAGATCAAATCTCGTAAGGCTATGGAGACCACTCTGAGGTAGGAAGTTGCAAGACTGAATTCACTCAGAGAGGAACTCCACGCCCTGGCCGATGATAACAACAGTTGACATGAGTTCCTTAACCTAAAAGAGAAAATCATCGAGAAGCTGGAAGGACAGCTTGCTGCCGAAAAGAAACTTATTGAAAGTTTCTCCAAGCCCAATACTATCCTTCCACTTGTTGTTTAATTCTCTGCTAAAGCTAAAGGAGCTGGCTTAGGTCAAGTGGTCGTTCCTAGTAAGTCTTCTAGGTAAACTAAGACCAGAAGGATGAATAAGGCTGCTATGAAAGCAAGTGCGGAAGCTAAAGGTAAAGCACCTAAAAGTCAAATAAAGTTCAAGAAGGTGATATTCCATTCTAACCCGTTTGACTTCGAGACTTCCTACGGACATCTGACTCGACCAACTTACGCTGATCCGGTTGATAGATACCAAGGGTGGACTCGTCCCCGAAACTTCGGTGCTAGTGTCTTCAAAGCCCTTTATGAAGAGATTACTCTAGAGAGCTATGTTCCATATGTTCATGGTCCAAATGATAAGAAAGCTCTAATGGTGAAACCCGTTGTTCAAAAGCCAATTGAGAAGAAGAAGCCATGTGAGTGCTATCATCATGAGGCTTCTACTCCAAGTCAGACGCTCCTACTAAACCACACGTTCAAAAGGTCAAATAGGAGACTTAAAAAAGATACAACAGGTTTTACTGTTGGTGCTGCGGCAAAGTTGGTCACTTTGCTGTGGATTGCTGGTTTAATCCTAGAAACATCGAAACTCCTCAAGTTAATCATACGAGATAGACCACTCATAGTTTTAACACTTGTAGGGGGAGTATGCTAACAAGGAACCGAGGACACAAATCTTATTGGGTTCCTAAGGCAAAATGATCTATGACTGCACGTAAGCCCAAAGGCCAACAAAATGCCTATCTTGTATTTGGACAGTGGATGCTATCGGCATATGAATGGGATAAGAAGCCTACTTCAAAATTACACTCTAGTCAAACACGGTCTAAAGGTTATCTTTGGTGGCTCTGACCGGGGAATTACAAAAGGCTATGGTTCAAGGCTGAAAGAGTTAAGCTTGGATGAGATAGTTGAAGAAAATGCTCAAATGTTTATCAAGATCACTCTACCAATCTCAATTGGAGAGGGAGATCACCAGGATGAAGAAGATATACAAGTTGAGGAAGACACTCCAGAAATAGAAGAAGCTCCCGATGCAAGGACCCTAAATCTCAGAAACTTGGGGGATCACTTGTATAATCAAACCGTAGGAGATCCTCATGTTGGAGTAAGAACTCTAAGAGGTACTTCTAATGAAAATATGCATTTGAGTTTTCTCTCGCAGGTTGAACCAAAGAGATTTGAAGAAGCAAATGAAGACGCATCTTGGATAGTTGTAATGGAAAAAGAACTCAATCAGTTCAAGCGCTGCCAAGTATGGAAGCTTGTACCAAGATCCAAAAGCAAAATTTAAATGGAACTAAGTGGGTGCACATGAACAAGTTGGATGAAGGTTGATACATCATTAAAAACAAAGCCGGACCTGTACCTAAGGGATATAGACAAGAAGAAGGGATCGATTTTGATCAGATTTACGCTCTAGTGGCAATACTCGAAGCCATCAGGTTATTCTTCGCATATGATGCTCTCAAGGGTTTCATTGTCTATCAAATGGACGTGAAGTCAGCCTTCCTCAATGGTAAAATAAAGGAGGAAGTGTATGTGGAACAACCCCCAGGTTTTATTGATCCTAACCATCCTGATTATGTTTATTTATTATTTGAAGCATTATATGGTTTAAAACAATCTCCACGAGTTTGGTATGAAACGATGTCCAACTTTCTTCTTGAGAACAAGTTCACAAGTGGAAAGATAGATAGGACATTATTTCTTAGGGAAGTAAAAGGCAAGATTTTGCTATTGTAAATCTATGTCGATGATATTATCTTTGGCTTTACTAATGACAACCTTTGCAAGAAGTTTCCAAACTTATGCAAGTGAAGTTTGAAATGAGCAGTATGTGTGAGTTGAAGTAATTCTTAGGACTTCAAGTGAAGCAATCTGAAGATGGAATTTTCATCTCTCAGACGAAGTTCACCAAGGAGTTGATAAAGAAATTCGGAATGGAGAATGCAACCTCTATGAGGACTCCAATAGTTCAGCTATGTTTCTGGACAAAGATGAGAAAGGGAGAACTTTTGATGAAACCAAGTACATAAGCATAATTGTATCCTTGCTCTATCGTACTGCTAGCAGGCCTGACATAATATTTTCAACTTGTGTGTGTGCTAGATATCAGGTGCACTCTAAGGAATCTCACTACACTGCTGCAAAGAGGATTTTGAGATACCTTAAGGGAACACCAATTCTTGGCTTATGGTACCCAAGAAGTAATGATAGCGAACTAATTGGATTTTTAGATGCAGACTTTGCAGGTAGTAAAGACGATAGAAAGGGAACTTCCGGTACTTGCAAATTCCTAGGAAGAAGGCTTATATCTTGGAGCAGCAAGAAATAGAATTGTGTTGCAATCTCAACCACCGAGTCAAAATTATATTTCTGCAGGCAGTTGTTGTGCACAACTTCTCTGGATAAAGAATCAATTTGAATAATACAATTTGAAGTTCAGGGACATCCCCATGTTTTGTGACTCCTCCAATGCTATAGCAATTTCCAACAATCCATTTTCTCACAACCAGACAAAGCACATCGAATTGAGATATCATTTCATCTGAGAGCATGTGGAGAATGGGGACATCAACCTCCAGTATGTTCCAACAGATAGACAAGTTGCAGATATCTTTACAAAGCCGTTGGACGAGGCCAAGTTCTCCTTCTTCAAGACAGAACTTGGTATGATTAACAAGGAGTCCTGAAAAGTTCACATTTGAAGTCAAGAGAAGATTATGTAATCATCCACTTACAAAATTTCAAGAGATTTCTTACTCAGCAAACCTTCAGCTAAATTCAAGCTCAGAAATAGATTTCTTGAAAACTTAATGGATTTCTCGAAAACTTTCTGGATTTCTCGAAAAATTAATGGACTTCTCGGAAACTTAAATGGATTTCTCGGAAAATTAATGGACTTCTCGAGAAAACTGCTAACATAAATTTTCGAGAAGAATTCCAACCGACATTCCTCAGGTACGCCTTTCTTCATTCTTCAAGATTTTCAATTTCATAAAAATAGAAAATTCCATAGAATGTCCAAATCCAAACTTTCGAAAAATACCTTCACGAGAAAAACCCTTGAGTTTTGCCGAAGGCCTCAGCCATTCTTCTCGCAAACTTCGTCGTTTCTTCTTGAAAAAGTCTGAAATCTCTCATCTTCTTCAATCGATGGCTTCCATTGCAAAGATTGACATCGACAGTGAGTTTACTCGCACAGGTATTGAAGAAATATCAGATGATTTCTGCAATGTCATTCTACTTCTTGATACTGATGGCCTCTCTTTCATTCTCGAGCATCACTGCAAAGTCTTGGTTCTATAAGTTGAAGAGTTCTTTAGAAATACAGATCTTAAAAGGTATGGGAAATTGTTGAAAAGCTATGACAAAGATGTGAAGATCAAAATGAAGCCCCTGCATAACAAAATTTTTGAGGTTACCCTCCATTGATGAGGAAGATTATTTCGAAGAACCCGATTACACAAGGGCTCTTTCATTTATCGGCCTCTCCCAATCCACTACCTTTATTCACAGACAGCACATGAATGATGAAGCAAGCTTTTGGCCGACATTCTTGGAAAAGTTCTCCTTTGTAAGAAAGGTTCAATTGGATATATCTCCTCATACTTGTTTTGCATGATGACTATTATGGTGTGTCGCAAGAAGTTCCTATGGGGACACATGTTATCTGAAAAGATTAAGGAAATCATGAAAGCACCTATTTTTGCAAGGATCATCTCTCTATATCTGAATCAAGTGCACCCTGAAGTTTTTACTTGTCCAAAGGTGTGTCCATTCAATATTTGAAGATAGTTTCAGTCTCATCCATCAACAAATGGGAAATCAGAATTCAAAAGCCAGACCAAGCTCCAACAGTTCCAAGGACTATAGTTTATGAGGACAGGACCCTATCTCTCCTTCATATTGATACAGTTAGCACATCTATTGCAGCTGTTGAGGGGGCGGGGGGGGGGGGGGGGGGGCTACTCCTTTAGTTCATGAGGAAGCTCAACAAGCAAAGGTACCAGACACAAAGTTTCATTCTGATGTTCTTACAGATCAGATTACAGAGAAAGTTATCGTTGATGATGTGGTGGTGGAAAAGGAAAACAAAGCTCGGATTGATGATGAGAAGAGCACCCTTGTGTATGATGGTGGCTCATGTATGGATATTGACCATTCCTCTGATCAGGAAAATCTTCATGAAGAGATTCCAGAAGATTCTCAGCCCATGGAATAAATTGAGGGGGAGAATGTGGTTATGCTCTTTGATGAGGATGAAGTTACCCCAGAAGCTACAGAACCTACTCTCAGAAATTTAGAATTCTCTCTACCTATCATTTTTGGTGAGGAAGGGGATGTGATGACATCTGCCCAAAGAGGCAAAAGCTCAGTTGTTATTGAAGAACTACCAGTTTGGACAGCTCCAGCACTACCTCCTCCACTTCCTCTAGCTAAAGTCATTCCTGATGATACCCTTTTGGGTAATATTGATTCTATGTTGACAAAGCAGAGAGAGTACTTTGACAAGCCTCTCAAAGATTTAATTGAGAGAGTAATTGCTCTTAAGAAAGAAATGAGCAGAGGATTTGCTGAGATTCAGAATAATATCATTGAATTCAAAAACCTGCTCACTATTGTTAGCAAGGCTTTGGACCACACTATCACTAGTGTTGGTAAAGTCATGAATCAGGCAGTTACTGTGGCTAACAATCAGATACTCTTGCTGAAGAAAAGTGACGAACAAAACTCAAAAACCTGTGAAGAGGTCGGGACATTCAAGGAAGAAGTCATAAAGGTTCTAACCGTAGAAGTCAGAAATGGGGAGGATAATTTGAAAGAAAATCTAGAAAGGAAAGTTAAAGAAATGAAGACTCAGTGGCGTAATCAACTGAAAGAGATCAATACAAATATAGAAACACAGATTAAGGGTGTAAACATTTATACTTATGATACTGCTGTGTGGATGCACAATCAAATTTTTCTAGAGTTTCAAGTTGATCCAAATGAGGCTCCACCTCCTCATCTTGATCTAAATGTTTGTAAGCCTACTTTTTATCCCAGACCTGAACATCATGGAGTTCCTCTTGAGAATTATTCTCAAGTCTGGACTTCTGATCAGCCAGAGATACCTCAGGACCTACCTCCTGAAGTGTCAGTTCCTAAGAAAAGAAAATATGATGTTGGTGCTTCAGCCAGCCGATCTATCCCAAGTCAAGAGATGCCAAAAGGATAGAAAAGGAATTTGCTGAAATTTGGAGTCCAACCTCGAAGTCTTTAATTCCAGACACTTTGAAGTTAGTTGTGGAACTTCATGATAATAAGGATGATCATTACAGTCTTAAGGAGTGGGAGCTATATGAGAAATCTATGACAAAAAGAAGGATTCATGATCGTGAATATGGCCGCAATAATTTTAATGCTCCTCCTCATCCTCCAAAATACTATCCCAAGCCCTTCAACTACCAGAAAAGGCAACAAGAGAAGAAGGAACGACAACACCAACAATAGTACAAATGATTTATGATTGCCAGTGTTATGGAATTTTGTGGACCTAGATATTTCTATGGAAAATTCTCTCTTTATATATAAAATTTTGAATTTTGATGATCTAATTATCTCTTAACTGTCATTGCATATATTATTTTATTTGTTAGTTAATTCTTTGATTATCTTGATATAATTCACCTTAGTGTAGAGAGTTCTAACTTCTACAAATTGGGAAAGATTGTTGGGTATTGTATCCACGATAACCTAAATTTGTAAGAAGTTACTCTTGAACTAAGTTGAATTAATTATGTATTTGATGTTATTCTTTAGTTGAGTGCTTGCACGTCATTATTGCTAAGTGTAGACTGAAAGTGAGGGATAGATCTAACTTTACTCTTGAGGGGGTGAATAGAGTATTTTAAAAATTTTGAATTATTTTTATAGCAAATTTTAAATTAAGTGATAATTATATATATATATATATAGAAAGAAAAATCACAGCACATAAATAAAGAAAGCAATCAATCACAGACGACACAAGGATTTATAGTAGTTCCCTAATAAACCTCGGTACGTGTACTCTTCTACCATCCTGGTAAGAATCCACTACAGGTTTTTGATCAGGTGCCCTGCCACCAGAAGATCTATTTTCTAAGGGAGATCTAGCAACCCTTTGAGCTTTTGATCAGGTGCCCAAAAATCAAGCTAAGTCTTTTGATCAGGTGACTTATGAACCAAGAGTTAACTTTTGAATGGAGTTATAACCCTATACACAGTTTAAGAAGTAAACTAAAAGAATTTTAGATGTTTGTCTTCTCTTTCAAGTTTCTCTGAGAAGACTTTAGTGGATGTTGTTGCAAAACCCTCCCCCTGAGTTGAATAGAATTTGTGATCAAGGGAGGTGAGATTTTCTTCAGGGTGTAGGCCTTCTTAAATGTTGTTCCTCTCCATAAGATCTTTTAGATAGATATGAAATAGAATGTCTCTCTAAGAGTCTGAAGCAGATAATCCAAAATATCTGTGTTTATCTAAGTTTGTAACACCTAAATCTGTAACCACTTTAAGCAACAATAATTTGAATATATAATCTCTGAGAAGAATTCAAACATTTGAATTAAAACCATTCTGAAATGCCTGAAGAATATCTGAGAATTGTAATTGCTCTATGTAATAAATTAGAATTAAACTCTATGATAAATCCATATTTAACGCTGCCTAAAATGGCTATATTCATTAAGAATATTTAGCATTTAATATTAGAGTGTAACTGACTGAAATTAAGCCTATCAAAATCATTCTGCCTTCAGAATATAAAACTGCCTGAACATTGAACACTACAAAAAATTCATCGAACTGAGCCTAGAGATCGTCGAACTGAGCCTGGATTTCATTGAGCTAAGCCTGGAGTTCGTCGAGCTGAGCTTCTGAGTTGCGATCATCGTTTGTCGAATAGAGCCCAGTGTTCGTCGAGCTAAATTCAGAGTTTGAACTCTGAGTTCATCGAACTGAGCTCGGCATTCATCGAACTGAGCTCATCTTTCATCGATCTGAATTCTGCATTCGTCCAACGACATTTCTTTGGAATTCTTCTGAATTGGCAACCCTAGAAATAAACCTATGACCCTCTACTATACAAAATGGGTCAAACTAATCATCCTAAATAAATAATAGTGATCCTAGCCCAAATTAGTAATAGGGTTCCAACAATATCCCCCTATTTAGGTGAGGATACTATCAACAATAGAAAAACACAAAGCACAAATATCTAGCAGAAATAAAATTTTCAGTAGATATATAATAAGTGCTTTGAGAGCTTAAAAAAACAACAACATAGTTCAAAAACATAAACAAAAATCAAGAATCTTTCTGAGGTTCTGCTGAAGGAGATTCTGAAGAATATTTAGTGAAAATAAGCTTTCTGATAGGATCTTCAGCTTCACTTTTGCTCATCTTTAAGTCTTGAAAGCCAATAATCTTTAGAGAAGTAGTTCTTGGAACTACCGCTTTAGGATGCAGACTCATGTACTTATCAACATTGAACAAGCTCTTCTCTAAATATCTCTCTAGTTCCTTTTATCTGTATGAGTACATAGTGGTGGTACTTACCCTCTATCTTGGCTTTCTTAATCTAAGATAGGTCAACTTGCTCATTAAACCTTGCCATTCTGTAGACTGGATCAGGTTCTGGATCATATACTGGAGAAGATGGCCTTTCTTAGCTTGACTGTTGTTGCTGGCTGCTTTGATTGCTTTGAGTATGAGACCTTGTCGGTTGCCTGTGTTGAGTAGATTTAGACTGATGATGAGAGGAAATCCTCTGAGAAGAAGAAACATTACCAGCTTACCCTACTGTTGGAGGAGGAGGAGGAGTTCCTTTCCAAGACTTGAGGTGGAGTATGATATCAACCCAAGCTCTTCATATTTTTCTACTCATTCTTGTAGTACCTCATCCAGTGTGGAAGATATAGAGTTAGAGGTATCCCATCTAGAATATAATATGGAATATCTGCTATTGATGAAGGTTGAGGAGCAACCTTAGTTGGAGCCTTCTTCTTTAACTTTCTTTTCTTAGAGCTAGAGTCTTCTGACTCATCAGAATCTGTATTAACATCTGACTGTTCTTCTGTCTAATTATATAAAACATCAATTTGTTTATATATATTAGTGTGATCATCAAACTGATCCTCTAGCTGATTATATAGATTGTCTTCCTTTTTTATATGTTCATTAAGCAAATCATCAAAATTGGGCATATGAGATTCATCCCAAGCAAAAGTAGAAGGGGAATGATTCTGCCTAAAATTTATTAAATCCTCAAGTATAGTAGTATGTTCATCAACTACCATGGGCTTTGTGGTAGAATCAAAACTAATAGAAATAACTTGTAAAAACTGTTCTAAGATAGAAGTATTAACAGGAGCAGTATAATAGACTATAGCTCTAGAGGGATCTGTTTCAAAATCTGTAGCAGGTAAACTTGCAGTATCACAGTGCAGTAAATCACAATCTGATAATAAAGAATATATATCAACGGTGTGATTAATAATGAAATCACCAACAATTATAACTTCTGGATGATCTAAAACCACATCGTCAACTGTCATCTCTGTATCAGGCTCTTCAATAAAAATAGCTGCTACAACTTGAACTTCTACATTTGGAGCTTCTTTATAAAACATCTCCCCCTTCCTAGATCCAGGGAGACCTGAATCTAGGCCCCCAGAAGAAGGGATAAAAGAGGAAGAGTTTAGCTTAGAAGAGAGGTCAGAGATAGTAGAACAAGAGGAGCCAAGGATTTATCTATTAGTTTCTTGAGAGTAGGAGTGATGAAGTCCAGAAGATTAGAAGCGATGGATGAGAAATCCAAATACATATTGAAAAAGTTTAGTTGTCGACCTAAATCACCTAGAGCGGGTGAATAGGTGAGTTCTGTGTCATTTTACAGAATAAAAATTATACGGGCGATGCGCAAAAAATAATAAGCAAATCGCAGACAATAGCAAAAATTATAGTGGTTACCCAACCTTGGGTACATCCACTCTCCATATCACCGATCTAGCAACACACTAGACTCGGCTACTTCACTATTCTCTTAGATTGAAAACAATCCTACAAATCAGAACAAAGTTCCTACAACTCGGAGTAAAACCACTCCTACAACAACTCGGAGAATAACTCCTACGACTTGTAGAATAACTCTTACAGGAATAAAATGAATTTAAATTGAAAAACACCAAACCTGTCATCACAGATCTCACTGAATCTCAACTTCTTCCTTCTTGAAAAGTTGAAAGGCTCAGTCAGAACAATTGAGGAAGAAATTGGAAAACTCTTCGATCTGAGAATATTGGAATCACCACGATCAAGGAGAAGATTTACAGAATGTCGAAAAGCTTGATCGAATGAATCCTTCTTGTCTGAATTTGGGGATCGAGAAGTTTGACGAAGAAGAAATTGTCTAGTCGGCGGCGGCGGTGCTTCCCGATTTAGAATCTTGAAAGTGATTTAGAATACATGAAAATTCTTCATCTTTGGGTTTGTCGATTTTTACAAGACCTTTTATAGGTCTTACATAATGGCCGTTGCTGCAGAAGGCTGTGCAAGAGCCTTTGTAAGTGATCGCGGTCGATCAAGTACCGGTTGATGTTGGGTTGACGACGAAGGTCAAGCCCATTCTCATTGAGGAATCGGAAGTCAAGTGATTGCGGAACAAAGACATCATGATGGTCAAGGTCCGTTGGTACAACTGCGGACGGGAGGAGCTCTCGTGGGAGCGAGAGCAGACCATGCTTGAGGAGTACCCAAAGTTAATCCACTCAAGTACTGTTTAAGTTTTGTTTATATCTTTCCTTTCTGTAATTTCGGGACGAAATTCTTTTAAGAGGGAGAGAGCTAGAATGCCCCGAAACTCAAAAGAGGGACGGGTAGCGTTTTGAGCTAAGTTTGGAACTTGGTAGGGGTCACACGACCTGGGAAACGGGTGTGTCCCCAGGCCATGTCGTGCTCGGGTTCGACATTGGCCTTGTGGTCGACGAAATTGCAGTCGACGATCGTTGAACAGTAAACACGGCCTGAGACACGGGCGTGTCCCAGGCTGTGTCCTACTCGGGTAGTTGGCCGAGTTGTGTCGAGGGCGAAACACGGCCTGGAGCCCGGGTGTGTTCGGGTTTGACACGGGTATGTCAAAAAGGATATGGGTGTGTCGAATACCCGTGTTCTCCTCAGGTTGGTCTTGGTCCAGTGTCGATGGAGTAACACACCAGCTACACGGGCGTATACTGGATGACACGGGCGTGTCAATCCTGACACGGGCATGTCGACAGCCCGTGTACTTTTCGGTATGCGATGGTTTCGACGTCGAATGGGGCACACGACCTTGGACACGGACGTTTTACAAGCCGTGTTCGGCCCAGGTTTTGGATTTTAAGCGTGAATCGTGGTCGTCCATTTCCTTATCTAGGGATCTAATGGCTCAAGGCTGTACTTGCTGGGATATACCCGGGAATAGGGTTTAGAAACCCTCATTCAATTTGATCTTTCTCTTTCTAAAGTTCTAGAGAGAGGGGAGAGCAAGGAAGAAGAAGGATGAGAGATCCGACCGCCGGTGGAGATTCGGAGCCCCAAATCGTAAGCCGAGTTTGGATCTATGGAGGCGAGGACGTTGCGGTGCTTTTAATCAGCATAGATCTTCATGGCGCCGAAGAGGAATGCTAGGGTAACGATTTTCATCTTGGACATGTGAAGTCCTCTTTTCCCTTAATAGGAAGCCCGCTCTTACGAGTTTGCGGTGAGTGTGAGGTGTTCCTTCAGGTAGAAATGAATAGTCCCCGTTATTTTGCATGTAGAGTCCGTAATCGAGAAATGGACATAGGCATGATGTGTGAAGCCTACCCGGACATGTTGTTCTGGATCAGTGATGTTGCATTGCGTGAATGGCCGGAGAAGACTCCGCGCCGATGGTTGTTTTTTGGGTTTTCTACGCGGTAGATTTCAATAGGGAACCTTGGGGACTAACTCCAAGGTGCACCCGAAAACTGGGTAGATGCATGATTCTGCCAATATGGTGGCCTAGGAGCCAACTTGTACATAACTGGGTTATGCAAAGTGTGTGATCTATTTGGGACTCAGGAAAGCTTGACCCGTGCATATGGCTTAAATTGACGTTACGGTGTGAGCAACGGGTTAGGCGGAAACGTACCCGCTCTATATCATTCGGTACAAGCGACCTAAAGTATGTGGGAATTGTTATTGGCATAGATAGAGGGTCTTAGGAGGTCTATGGCTTAAATTGATGTGACTTCTGCTGGAAAGTCCAAAATTCTCGTGAGAAATTGTCGTCTAAGGGGCGGTGGTGAGACCGCGGATTTTGACCGGGTTCACCGAGAATGTGCCCTGGGAGCACGGAGTGTGTGGCCTTGCGTGCCTACGCCTTTGATGATGTGTAAATTCTCTATTATTTGGCTATGCTAATAAAGTGTAGGGAAGGAGCATCGCTGCCCCGAGTTTAGGGGCGGGGTCGTTATAATTTGGTCAGCTTTAGCTGACCGTTGCTTTTATTTGCCACCGCTTCGTTGGATTGTTGCTTTTAGGTTCTGCGGAGCGGAGTGGCAAATAGCGGGCAAAAGCCCTTGTTGCTGAGTCGGCCCTCGAAGGCCTAATTATGAGTGTTTTCTTTTATTCTCATGTATGACCGGCCTGCGTGCTGAGGTTTGGAAGACACTTATATTTGAGTAAACTATTGTAAGTTCATAAGGCCATGTACTTGTTTATTTGTACGTTCATTCATATTGGGTTTGTGTAGTGGACATTCATGATGCTGGCTGAGTTCTTATTATTGTAACTTTTAAATTGCTTCCGCTAGAATATACTCTGTGTAGGACGTTGGTTATTGGTAGGATGGTTTCCATTACATAACCTTCCGGTCTGTCTATGGTATACGTCGTCAGGGCCCCGGTCGGACCTACTGCTATATGCTATGCGACGGATATGGGGTGTTACAGTATTAACTCCTAAAAACCTAGTCTAGGTTATAGAGCATGTGGAGGAAAGGGGAGAGAGGGAGAAAGAGAGAGGGTGGGCCTTATTTTCTTTAAGCCAAGCCCATCCTCCTTCCTGAAATTTAAGGCACATATAGGGTTAATATTGGGCCCAAGGGTGATCTATATGAATGGCATCAAGTGAGGGTAGCTTAGGAAATTAGAACTCTGTAAGGAAAATTGTATTTTTAGAAAGTTTGACCAAAAGTCAACCATGGGATTGGTTCCCCATATAGGTCAAGATCAAAGAAGGTCCAAGTCGTCAAGTGATGTGCCAAAGTTGGGGAATTTTAGTAACATCGACGTGTGCACGCTTTTCGATGCACCATAATGCTCGTTTATACCGATATTGACTCGACATTGTCAAAATCGAGCATAACTAATTCTGTTGATCTCGTATCAACCACACGAGCCCAACACAATTGATCGAGGTCAAATCCAAGTTTATTTGCTCGATATTCAAAAATTGCACGTCGTAGCGCGCAACGAAACTCAAAACCGTCATATTCGTCATTAGGCTTTGGATTGTGACGCAACGAGTTTCAATGTTTTCGTATCGACTGTACAAATCCTTAGGAACTGACAGAACTCAGATCGGAGTTCTCTAGCTTGATAATCAAAAATCTCGTTTTGCGATATTATATGAGGAACGATCATATCCATCATATGACCTCAGAACTCAACAGAACAAGTTCCAACACAATTGTGTTGACTATATGAGGCCATAGGAACTGAGGGAACTCAATTTGAAGTTCTCTAGCTCAATATCCAAATTTCTTATATTTGCGACGTTCTACGAGGAATGGTCATATCTACCATACGACCTCAGAACTCAACAGAACGAGTTCTAACACACTCGTATTGGCTATACGAGGCCATAAGAACTGACGGAACTCAAATTGGAGTTATCTAGCTCAATATCCAAATTTCTCATATTTACGACGTTCTACGAGGAAAGGTCATATCCACCATACGACCTCAAAATAGAACAGAACAAGTTCCAACGCACTCGTATTGACTATACAAGGTCATGGGAATTAACAGAACTCAAGTCGGAGTTCTCTAGCTTAATATCCAAATACTGCATATCGTGGCACGTTATTGGGTATTGCATCCACAATAACCCAGATTTGTATGAAGTCACCCTTGAACTAAGATGAATTATGTTTGTATTTGATGCTCTTTTTAGTTAAATGTTTGCTGGATACAATTGCCAAGGGTAGACCAATGTCAGTCTACAATGAGTCACCAAACACAGGACCATACAATGTAATCCCTCATTGTGTGATCCATGATGTTGACTCATGTGTAGCCTCTCTATTGGGGCGCACTTCCTTTTCAAGCAGTAAGGGCATGGGAGAAAAGTTGGATGTTGATTATAATGAAGAAATCATGTTTTAGATTTTCAGAGAAATTCTCTAAGTGTTTTTCTCGAGTACTATGTTTTGTACTCGAGAATGACTAAAGCTTGTTCTCGAGTGAGACTTGTCATGGTTTCGAGTTGCAGAAACTGTTCTCGAGATAGCTTAATGCTGTTCTCGAGAAGGCCTTTTGTACTCGAGTACTTCTTGGCACCTCTTCGCGAGTTACTTCTTCTCCTAACAGAATTTTTCTAAGTCTTTTTCTCGAAAAGACTAAGTTTATTCTCGAGAAGACTACTTAATTCTCGAGATGCAGAAGATTTTTCTCGAGACCTAGACTATTTTTCTCGAGAGCCAGACATCTTTTCTCGAGATACTTCTTTGTTCTCGAGTACCAGATTGATCCTTCTCGAGAACTAAAACTTATTTTTCTCGAGTACTTCTTTTATTCTCGAGATTGCTGATTTCCACCTCCACTTTTTTCTAAGTCCTATTTCTCGAGATCTTCATTATTTTTCGTGAGAATAAAACTTATTTTTCTTGAGATCTTCATTATTGTTCTTGAGAACAAAACTTATTTTTCTCGAGTACAATCATTCTTCCCGAGAACTGCTGTATTATTTCTGAAATTTTTCTTAAGTCCAGTCAGCCGGATTTTCAAATGTAATTAGCACGTGATTGGTCCACGTGGCTATCATTTATTATGATTATAACTGTTAGGAAAATCCTATAAAAGGTCTTATCATTATTGACCAACCCTAGAAGAAGCCGTAAGAAGAAATTCTAAGCATTCTGAATCGAAAATTCACTTTCTAAATCGAGAGCCGCCGCTGTTCATTTCCATTCTTGTTGATATGCTTTCGATCTAGAGATTCAGAGCAAGTGATTCAAAGATCAAGATATTCTACAATCAACAGATTCTCTCCTTGATCTTGCTGAGTCCAGAATTTTCAGATCCAGAGATCTAGTAGAGTCTTCTCTAAATTAATTCTGACAGATCCTCAAAGTTCAAGGAAGAAGAAAGGCTGAAGTTTTCAGATCTGAGAAATTACTGTTTGTATTTCTTTATATTCATTTTATTCTTGTAGGAGATTCTTCTACGTGTGTAGGAACTTTGTTATCCGAGTTATTTGTAGGAAGTTTTCTCTTCCGAGTGTAGATCATGTTTTTGGGATCGAGTTGTAGGAACTTTATTCCGAGTGGTAGGATTGTTTTCAATCCGAGATTTATGGAGTAATTGAGTCTAGTGCGTTGCTAGATCGATGAGGCAGAAAGTGGATGTACCCAAGGTTGGGGAACCACTATAACTCTTGGTGTCGTCTGTGAATGCTTGGTTATTTGTTTGTGCATCGCTCGCTAAATTTTTATTCCGCCAAAAGACGCACAACTAACCAATTCACCCCCTCTAGGTGATTTAGGTAGACAACTTAAATATTTTCAATTGGTATCAGTGCAAGGTTGTTCACAAAAAGGTTAATACCTTGAATAGATCTGCTCCAAGTTGTCTTTTGAGTAATACAAGCATGGACAAAGTCAAGGATTTTGCTAAGCTTCCTTTGTGCACAAAGGCCAACTTTCCCATGTGGAAATAAAGGATTAAATTTTTCATTGAAGTAGTTGATCCAAGGATCTTCATGATTGTTGAAGAAGGTCTTTATATTCCAATGACCGTCTCCACTATTGATCCTACCAAGAAAGATTCTAAGAAGTTAATGGATCTTAATAAGGAGAGATTGCACTTGTCTCTTTAGACAAGAAAGCCAAAATTATCATCGCAAGTGCAGTCGATGATTCTATGCTGCAGAACCCGATTCACTGCCAATCCATCAAGGAAATGTGGCAGTCTCTTATCATCTTGATGGAAGGTACTGAAGAGGTTAGGGATGACAGAAGATCCCTACTGAATCAATGATATGAAGCATTCTGACAAGATCCCAAGGATTGAATTGCAGATACCTTTGAAAGCTTCTTCAATATTGTTAACGGCCTAAGAGTATATGGTCGGGTCTTCACTAATGGATAGTTGAATGATAAGTTTCTGAGGTCCCTGACTAAGGATTGGGACTGTTGAAGTATTAGACCGGGCAGGCTTGCGGTCTTGTCTGGCGGGTTGTTGACTGCGCGGTCTAGCGGTTCCTTTCCAGCAGGTTCATATTCAGACTATTGCTGTTTGTAGTCCGAGGGGTCTGGCGGTCTCACTCAGAAGCCCGGAGACCGGGCAGTCTATCGGTCTCCTATTGCGGCCTATTCTCTTCCTGCTGGAGTTGCCGAGTGGTTTGCCCATCTGTCTAACCGTGCGGCTTGTGCGGTCTCTTTAATTTCTAGCCGCTCAGCCCTGTACATTTTTTAGTCCCATATTATTTATTTGTACTCTCTTATATCTCCTCCATTCTATAAAAGGGAGGTCATACATTTGTAAATGATATCTTTTTTGGGTAATAAACTTTCAATTATTCAAATTTCTGTTTGTTTGTTAGCTGCGTGTTCGCTCTTTTACATGGTATTAGAGGACTCGGTCCTTTCCTCCTGACTGAGCTCTATCTGCGCGTGCGGCTTGTTTCTTCTTTCCGTGACCTGTTCTCGCGGCTTGTTTTCTCTTCTGTTCGCTTCCCTGTTCGCGTGGCTTCTCCCTGTTTGCGCGACTTTCTTCGGCTTGTTCTCTTGGGTCCCTTGCTTTCTCTTCTCTTCTGTCCGCTCGGTGATGTAGGCCCCGTCCTAAAAGATCCTACACGGACGGCGTGACGACGACGCTCGCAACTCTCAACGCTCTCTAACCCGCACACTATGAAACGCAGCCGTCATAATGATTTAATTTATCTCTCGCGCTAACATACGGATAGCCGATCTGTTAAAGGAATGGAGAATGGCTATAGACCAAAATCCTTTCCGGCTAAAGGCAATAATATTTATTCCGACGAGCTTGGAGTTGTACCAAAATAGATCCACCAAGAAATAAATCACGAATTCGGAAAATGGTAGGATCTATCCCAACTAAAACAAAGAAGCGAGGATCGCCACTCCTCTCGAAGGATCTTCGGAAAACCAAACGAAAATGACAAACTATTAAAAGTAGTACCGCGAAAATTCAACGATTCAAATTCCACGCAAAAGTCGCCACCACAAGAACTAACTAAGAAAGAAATCTCTTGAGTAGATGGTTTCGTTACCCCGCTCGGAATAGTAGATCCGAGATGTTGGATCCACAAACAAGAACGATCGCTTTCCTTGGACACGATGGGAGATGCACCAATGATGAGAAAACTCGATCGTCTTCCCCGCCTTTCGCCGTAGAAGTCCACGATGGCCTCTTCTTTCTTGCACTTGACTCCCCAAACCGAAGGAGGCCGAAGATTGATGGGAGGCGAAGAAACCGTGGAGGAGAAACACGATGATGGAGGTACTGAAGAGTGGGGGAAAGGGAGTAGATGAAAGAAGAGGAAAAGAAGAGAGAAGGAGGGGCGGCCAAGAGCTTTGGAGAAGAAGAACCCCTAAGGGAGGCGGCGGCTAAGAGGGAGGAAGGAGAGAAACTAGGTTGGAGGAATTTAGGTTTTGAAAGATATTGCACCTACTCACCTAGAGGGGGGGGGGGGTGAATAGGTGACTTAAATCTTTTTAACTCTTTAGGCAGAATTCAGAGTTTATCACAGAATTATAATTACTTTAACACAGCAATTACCCAGCAATTACAGCAATCAATCCAGCACACAGTGAACACACAAATTTATAGTGGTTCCCCAAGATTTGGGTACATCCACTTTCCCCCTTCGCCTATCTAGCAGTGTACTAGATTCGGCCAAACTCCTCCACTATCTCAGATCCTCAGATCTTACACTCAGAACACCAAAATAGGTTCCTACAGCTCAGGCCCAAGGCCCTACAACTCAGCTTCTTCACAAAGCCTACACTCAGCTTCTTCACAAATCCTACACTCAACCACAAGGCCTACACTCAGCCACAACAGGCCTACACTCAGAGATACAAATCTCCTACACTCAGGCACACAGGCCCTACACTCAGCCTTTATAATTACAGACTTATAAACTCAGATCCCTAAGGATCCTACAAGACAATATGAATACAAAAACGTAAACTCTACAACTTAGAGAAAAGAGAGAAGAGTTGTGAGTTTCTTGATGAGTTATTAGAAGAACTCAACTGAGATCAACCTGACTTGGCTTTCTTCAAAGCTTCTTGAATGTAGAACACAATAAGATTGATCTCCTCTATAGTTGATCCTTGATCTCTGCAACTTAAGATTCAGAACAAAATCTGAACCCTTCTTCTTAGCCTGGTTCCAACGGCTGTCTTCTTGTATGGAGCTCTCTCTCTCCAACTACTTAGATCTTCACTTGATTCTTCAAGGAATAGCTAGATCTTCTTTGTATTACTTGATGTGTTGATCCTCTATTAATCATCTGTTTCTGTAGACAGTATAAGCCTATTTATAGGCCTTCTTCATGGTAACCGGCTGGTCTGGTTCATAACTGATTTCTGACAACTCTGACAGGTGCAGTAGACCGGCTGGAATGGCAGCTGTCAAGTCATCCAGTCAGTTCTTGAAAAATCTGTAACTGTCTGAAAGTGTCGAGACTGTCTGTCTTTAAGTGTCGACACTTATAGACTAAGTGTCGACACAAGTTGACTAAGTGTCGACACTAGCCTACAAGGTGTCGACACAACTCTTTGTGTTGTAGAATGCACTTCTCGACACAGCTTCTTCTTCATGTGTCGACACTGATATTGAGTGTCGACACAACACTTTGTTCTTCAGCACTTTGTTGAATTCTTGTAAGTGTCGACACAACACCTTTGTGTCGACACATCTTCATGTGTTGAACTTGTTCAGTGTCGACACATCTTCTTGGTGTCGACAAATTCCTTCTGTGTTGATACTTGCTGAGTGTCGACACAGCTCCTTGTGTCGACACATCTTCTTGGTGTTGACTCTGGCTGAGTGTCGACACATCTCCTTAGTGTCGACACTTGTACTTAGAATTTTGTTGAACTTTGCTAAGTGTCGACACAGCTCCTTGTGTCGACACTTTCTTCAAGTGTTGAGTCTTCAGCTGAGTGTCGACACATTCTTTCTTGTGTTGACACTTTCTTCAAGTGTTGAGTCTTCTGCTGAGTGTCGACACATTCTTTCTTGTGTCGACACTTTCTTCAAGTGTTGACTCTTCTGCTGTTTGTCGACACATTGCTCTGGGTGTCGACACTTATACTTAGACTCTGCTGACTTTTGCTGAGTGTCGACACAGCCTCCAAGTGTCGACACTTTCTGATGTAGACACAGTTTCACTGGGTGTCGACACAACTGCTAAGTGTCGACACCGCTTTACTGGGCTTCTCTTCACTGAGTGTCGACACATCTCCTTGTGTCGACACTTTCTGTCTGGTGTCGACTCTACATCCCTGGTGTCGACACAAATACTCCAAGTGTCGACACTGCTTGCCTGGGTGTCGACACAAGTCTTCTTAAGTGTCGACACTTTGCTCCTGGGTGTCGACACATGGACTTAGAAACTTTTTCATCTTTCCTGTAAATACTTAACCTGCACAAGTAAACTCAACATACATCAAATACATTTTGATGTATATCATTGAGTAGGGTGAGGCTTCTTCAAATTAGGTACATTTAAACCAATGTACCCAACAATCTCCCCCTATTTGGAGAAGTCATAACCCTTAGTCAATGATATACACCATACAGAATAAAATCATAGCATGATGTAAAGCAGGATTATATATCAGGGCAAACATAAAGATGTATCAATCAAACATGTATACATGGATATTATCTCAGAACAATTATGAAATAAATTTATCACATAGCAAATTTATCACACAGCACATTGTTCTAACAGCTTTGTCATATTCATTTTTCAAAAGTTTACAAGGTGTTTAAAATCAAAAGATTACAATTGTAAACTGAAGAAAATTCTATTCTATTTTTGTTCAGCCTCCTTGATCACTATTCCTTTTCCAGACTGTATCTAGGCTTGCACAGAGGCTTCAGCAACTTCAGTATCAGCAGGCTTCTTGCCTTTCAGATCCTTTTTCTTTTGCTCTTCAGCTTTAATCTTTTGCCTCTCAAAGTAGTGATAAGGCTTGGGAAAGTACTTGCTAGGCTCCTGGGCAGTAGGAGGTAGCTTTCCCATCTTGGCCTTTCTTCTATATTGGACTATGGCTTCTTGCCTTGTCTCATGCTTCCTCCATTTCAGTTCAGAAAACCATTTGTTTCTATCTTGAATATTATCTTTTGTAGCTTTCCATGTAGTTAAGATAATGTTTCTGGAAGTGGGGCTCCACTGCTCAAAGTCTGGTCTTTGTTCAGCTTGCTCTCTGAACCTCTTCTTAGACAATCTGCCTTCTTGTTCAGCTTGTTCCTTCAGTATAGCTTCCTGTAAAGCCTCGGATACTGGCTGAACCACCTTCTCTATGATGATATTTTGCTGACCCTCAGGTGGGCTATACATAGACTGTATATCAGCTTGGACCATATCAAAATCTGGAGGAGTGTAGATTACTTGAGCCACTTCTGGTTGCTCCCCTCCTAGATATGCAGGATTTATCCCAGATTCTGCAACATTGTCATCATCACATAAAGGAGGATAGCCAAGAGTTGCTCTGATAGAATTAGAAATCCACTTAGCATGATCAGAGCTGGCTTTGACTAACACCCTCTCCCCCTTTATGACTTCTCTTTCCATGTGATCTCTTAGATCATCCTTTTGAAATCTTATTTGTGCATTAAGATAATTGACTCCATCCTTGTAGAAAGGTTTTAACCTTTGGAGTTTTTCAGTGATGAGCTTCTAAGAGTCTTGTATAGCAGTTGTAACAGCAGGTAAGCTCTCTTGTAAGTGCTTATCAAAAGTTTCTTTGGCTGTGACACTTTCTGCAGACTGTGCAGTGGCTATATTCTTTATCTCAGTTACAATTGCATTGTGGGATGCTGTTAAGTTATCATTCATTCTGATTTGATTTTCTAGTACATAGCCTTGCTTTACTTCAAGTTCATCTACTTGAGCTTTTATCTTTTCTTGATGAGTGGCTAGATAGACTACTGCATTCCCTCTCTTGTGGAAGCAGTCAGTCATCTCCTTCTTATTTAGATTCATCTCAAATCTAATAGACTTTATATCTTGAGCTAGGTCAAATTGTAGAGACTTATGACCCTCATCCACATATGTTTTTATGGCTTTCCTATGCTCATCCAGCTTAATTTGCATTGCAGCCATCAAAGCACTGTAATCTACAGTTGGTGCTAGCTGTAGTGCAGGCTGTGGTGCTATAGTTTGCAAAGCCTTCTTATAATTCTGGCTTCTTCTTTTAAAGACTTGAAACTTCCTTTTCTTAGCTCTTGCTGCCTCCTCATCTTCAGAAGCCGAGGTGCTTGCTACGTCTACCCTTTCCCTAGGTAGCTCCTCAACAGCTTGGGGCTTCTCAGGTTCTTGCCTTGCAGGTTCTTCATCAAGTATTACTTGCTCCCCCTCAACTTGAGACTTCTCCCCCCTCAGCAGCAGCACTTTCCTTCTCAAGGTCTGCTTGATCCAGATTGAGGAAGAGATCTTCCATAGTAAATTCTTGTGGAGAATGGGCAGGAGAAACTCTCGGCTCATCTATTACTGGATCAGATTCTACTTGAACTGTGACAGATGTGTCCTCCATGACAACATCTAGAAGTTGGCTATCAATCTGAGTTTGCTGATTAACATTATTTAAGGAATCAGACAAAACAATATCCTCTATAAGGAAATCGAAAGCATTAAGCTCAGTGATTACCTCAAGGATGATGTGGGTTGCTTGTTCACTTTCCAGTGGAGTTGGCTCTACCACTACTAGAGGCTCCCCCTGGACTGAATCCTGGTGTAAGGGGCTAGCTTGAGGTAGCTCCCCCTGCCTTTCTGCAGCATCTTGTTGAGCTGGAGACTTCCTAGCAATTCCTTCTACATCCTCTTCTGGAGTAAAGACAACTTGCTCTTCACTACCAGAGCTGCTAGAGGAATCCTGAGCCACTGGGGCAGTTTTCTTCTTCTTCTTTTGGGGTGTTACTTTCTCAGAAGTTATTTTCTCAGGGGTTGTCATCTCCTTAGACAAAACCCTGTCTGTCACAACCCGCATTTCCTCAACGAGCATATCGTATCAGAGTCAGAGGAACTACGGGTTATGATGCCACGTCGTGCAGGGGATAACTGCACACACTCAGGCAACTCTTGACGCTGAGTTTACAAGTTGAAATTCAACAGTTACATGCAGGAAAACTTTTGGATTAAATGGCCGTATCCCTCGGCCTTAGATAGTAAAATTGTCTTTGTACGCGGCGGAAAGACTTTGTTTATTTATGATGAGCTCCTATATGCAGTCCATAGTCATACTATTATAAGAACTCCTCTTTGTTTACGTTATTTGGAAAGTATGTGTTAGTTAAACAAAACATGTATGCATGATATACAATAGTACATATCATTAGTCAAAATAGCTAATGCAACCTACTAGAAAACCATCCCAAAAGCAAGTACATATCATTCCATCCAAGTGAGGTACATTAGCAGTCTAGTTCATTTATCAAAAGAAAACCACCAATGGGCGCCAACAAGCTGACACGAACCCATTGGGGCACATGTATGTCTGTACAACAAAAAGAAGAACTACCTCGCTATGAATGCTCGGCAAGTTCCCAGGAAACGCCACCAACCAACCTAGCCGCTCAACCGGCTACAACCTGCACCTGAGGCATTCAAGAAAGAATACCTCAGCAATCAACCAAGCTATACAAAAAGAGAGCATAAATGTAACGCCCCCTATCCGTTGCATAGCATATAGCAGTAGGTCCGGCCGGGGCCCGACGCCATATACCACAGACAGACCGGGTGGTTACTTATGGAAACCATCCAACCAATCTTAACGTCCTACACAGAGCATTCTAGCGGAAGCAGTTTATATAAGTTGCAAAACAAGAACCCAGCAACAAGCATGAATGTCCACTAACATGATAATAGGAATGTTATTACAAAATACCCAAATTCGGCCTTAAGGCCTTACAGAACGTTCCACTTGTTTAACACATGATTTACAAACCTCGGCACGCAGGCCGGCCATACATGAATAAAACATAAAACATTTCCATTCGGGCCTTCGAGGGCCAGCTTCGCAAAAAGGGCTTTAGCCCGCTATTGACCGCTTGGTCCAGCTGCACCTGCAAGCAAACAAACCACCGCACGGTGGCAAACAAAGCAACGGTCAGCAATGCTGACCAAATTATAACGATCCCGCCCCCAACTCGGGGCGGCGATGCTCCTTCCCTGCATTTCATTAGCACAAGCGAGCAATGCATATAACCATAGCCATTTCATCACAGGCGTTGGCTCGCACGGCCACACGCCCCGTGCACTCAGGGCACATTCTTGGTGAACCGGTCGATGTTACGTCAATTAAAGCCATTAACATTCCGGACTCACCACCGCCACTTAGACGGCCATTCCTATGAGCAATTCGTCTTCAAGGTATTGGTCACGACAATTTAAGCCATTGACCACCGAAGACCCCCATCTATGCCAACGGCGAGTGCCATGTAACTTTAGGTCTCTCTAACCCGAACGACATAAAGCGGGTACGGCTCCATCTAACCCGTGCTCACATCGCAACGGCAATTTAAGCCATTTGCGCGGGTCAAACTTTCACCGAGTCCCATTCTACCGCAAGACACATAACCCCGTTATGTTCGAGTTGGCTCTCAGGCCATCAAGTTGGCAAGACCTCGTGTCCGCCCAGTTTTCCGGGTGCACCTTTGGGTTAGTCCCCAAGGCTCCCTGCTGCAATCTACCGCGTAGAAAACCCGAAAACACCCAATAGCACGGAGTCTTCTCCGGCCTTATGCAATGCAACATCACCGATCCGGACTAACATGTCCGGGTAGGCTTCAACCAAAATGCCTATGTCCGTTCTCGCATACGGACGCTAAACAACGGGGACTTTACATATCTACCCGAAGGAACGCCTCCAACTCTTCGCAAACTCGCGAGAGAGGGCTTCCTATGCTAAGAAAGAGAGCTATCATGCTCACAAGTGAGGATCGTTACCCTTGCGGTTCTCTTTGGCGCCATCAAAAAGTAATCGGATGGAAATCACCGCCCTTGCGTTGCCTCCGTGGATCCGGAGTCGGCTTGCGATTCGGAGCTCCGAAGCTCCTCCAATGGCGGATCTAGCTCCTCTTCTTCTTGCCTTAGCTCTTCTTTCTCCAAGGGTTTGGAGAGAGAACAAGTGGAAAAAGTGAGGGTTTTCTAAGTCAAAACCCGGGTATATCCCTTCAGGAACAACCCCCAGCCGTTGGATCTTCAGTCAAAGAAATGAACGGCTTCGATTCGGGACTGAAATGCCCAATCTGGACCGAACACGGCCTGGCACACGCCCGTGTCCAGGGCCGTGTGCCTCATTCGCCGTCAAAATCGAATCACCTGGAACCTCACACGGGTATCGAACACGCCCGTGTTCGAGCTGACACGCCCGTGTTCCATCTGACACGGCCGTGTAGCTGGCCGTGTACCCCATGATTTTCTCCCGTTTTCAACCCGAGCACTGCACGGGTTCTAGGACACGCCCGTGTCCTTGCCCGTGTCACCTTGACACGCCTGGGCTCCAGGCCGTGTACAAGGTCTCGGCACTTCGCGGCTAAGTGTCGACACGGGTCGACACGCCCTGCGACACGCCCGTGTCGCAGGCCGTGTGCCATGTCTCGACACATTGTCGACACCAAAGTGTCGACTTCGCGGGACGAGTGTCGACACGGGTTGACACGCCCTGCGACACGCCCGTGTCGCAGGCCGTGTGCCGTGTCTCGACACAACGTCGAAGCACTGTGTCGACTTCACGGCTAAGTGTCGACACGGGTCGACACGCCCTGCGACACGCCCGTGTCGCAGGCCGTGTGCCCAGTCTCGACACAATGTCGAGACCAAAGTGTCGACTTCGCGCCTTAGTGTCGACACAGGCTTGACACGCCCTGGGACACGCCCGTGTCCCAGGCCGTGTGCCTGCAGCCAGAACTCAAACTGGCCCAAATTATTCCCCTCTGCTCCTTTGAGTTTCGGGGCGTTACAACTCTACCCCTCTTAAAAGAATTTCGCCCACGAAATTACATAAAGGGAAAAACATGTACAAAACTAAAATTTGTACCTGAGCGGAACAACTCCGGATATTCGTCAAGCATCGTCTGCTCTCGCTCCCAAGAGAGCTCCTCACGACCGCAATTGTCCCACCGGACTTTGACCATCCTGATCTCTTTATTGCGTAGCCGCTTGACCTCCGAGTCCTCAATCCGCACGGGCTTGACTTTTGTCGTTAGCCCACTATCCACCGGCACTTGATTGGCCGCGATCACTTGCGTAGGCTCTTGCACCGCCTTCCGAAGCACCGAAATATGGAATACATCGTGTAAACCACTTAGCTCCACTGAAAGCTTCAGCCGATAGGCCGCTTCTCCTACTCGCTCCAGAACCTCGAACGGTCCAAGGTACCTCGGGCTTAGCTTTTTCAATCGCCGCACCCGCGAGACACCCTTGAACGGCTTGATCTTCAAGTATACATAATCGCCCACAGCGAACTCCACGTTCCTGTGCTTGGCATTATAGTACTTTGCTTGCCGGTCCTGAGCGATAAGCAACCTCTCCCGAATTGTCCTTACCAAAGAAGTAGCATCCTCCACTTCCGATCGCTTATACAACTTTGACTCGCCCGTTTCTAACCAAGACAACGGCGTGCGACATCTTCTACCATAAAGGGCCTCGAAAGGCGCCATCTGAATACTTGCTTGGTAGCTGTTGTTGTATGCGAACTCCACCAAATAAAGGTGGTCCTCCCATTGCTTCCCAAAGTCCAAGACACACATGCGAAGCATGTCTTCCATCGCTCTATTGACCCTTTCGGTCTGCCCATCCGTTTGTGGATGGAAGGCTGTGCTAAACTTCAGCTTTGTTCCCAACATTTGCTGCACCAGCCTCCAATCATTGGACGTGTACCGCCCATCTCGGTCACTCACGATGCTGCGGGGCACACCATGAAGCCGCACTATGTTATCCACATAAAGCTTTGCCAGCTTCTCCACCGGATCATCCTTCCTATGCGGAATAAAATGCGACACCTTTGTTAATCGATCGACCACCACCCAAATGGCGTCGTTCCCCTTCTGCGACCTTGGCAAACCATGCACAAAGTCCATAGAGATGTCGTCGAATTTCCACTCCGGAATAGGCAAGGACTTAAGAAATCCTCCCGGCTTTTGGCACTCCGCCTTTACCAAGGCGCAAGTTTGGCACTTCGCTACGTATAGCGCCACATCCTTCTTTAAACCCGGCCACCAAAATAGCTTCTTAACGTCGCGGTACATCTTCGTGCTCCCCGGGTGAATCGAGTACTTGGTATGGTGTGCCTCGTACAACAACTCCACCCGTAAATTGCCCACACTTGGGACGCACAAACGACCGTCTTTCCACAGCAATCCGTCCTCCACAACGAATTGGGAATTTGACCCATCCAGAGCCTCTATCATGAACTGCTTCATATGAGCATCCATATCCAAAGCCTGCCGAATCCGATCAGCCAGGTCATATTGGACTTCAGTCCAATACAGCACTGCTTCAGCACTAGATTGTCTATCCACACAAACAATCTCCAACGCCTCCAGCTCCTGCACCAACCGCTCATCATGCACTGATAGCCAATTCGCTTGAGCTGGGGCTCGGCGACTCAACGCGTCCGCAACCGCATTCCCTTTACCAGGCACGTAGTGGATCTTGAATGTATAGTCCCCCAGGAACTCCATCCACCTACGCTGCCGCATATTCAGATCTTTCTGATCTATAAGATACTTCAGGCTCTTGTGATCGGTGTAGATATCAATCTTCACACCGTACAAATAGTGTCTCCACAGCTTCAAGGCAAAAATCACGGCCGCCAACTCCAAGTCGTGGACCGGATAATTCCTCTCGTGCACTTTTAGCTGTCTCGAGCCATAAGCTATCACGCTGCCGTGCTGCAGTAGCACGCAACCCAAACCGCTGCCCGAAGCATCGCTATATATCTCATAGCCTTCGGTCCCAACCGGCGAACTCAGCACAGGCGCCGTGGTCAACCGACACTTCAACTCCTCAAAAGCTCGCGCGCACTCCGGCGTCCAAACGAACTTATGCTCCTTCCTCGTCAAAGTAGTGAGAGGTAACGCTATCCGCGAGAAGTTCTCTACGAAGCGCCTATAATAGCCGGCAAGCCCCAAAAAGCTCCGGACTTCTGCTACCGTAGCAAGCTCAGGCCACTCCCGTATCGCAACAATCTTCGCCGGATCCACAGCAATACCCTCTCCACTCACTATATGCCCGAGGAACGCCACTGAGGATAGCCAAAACTCGCACTTCGAGAACTTGGCATACAACTGATTTCTCCTGAGTGTCTCCAACACCAAATGGAGATGCTTGAAGTGATCCTCCTCACTTTGCGAGTACACCAAAATATCGTCGATGAAGACGATCACGAAATGGTCCAAGTACTCCCTGAACGTTCTGTTCATCAAATCCATGAACACTGACGGCGCATTAGTCAGCCCAAACGGCATGACCGTAAACTCATAATGCCCGTATCTCGTACTAAACGCTGTCTTCGGGATATCACTCTCCCTTATCCGCAGCTGATAGTACCCAGACTTGAGATCTAACTTCGAGTACACCGTCGACCCGACTAACTGATCGAAGAGATCATCAATCCGAGGGATCGGGTACTTGTTCTTCTCAGTCAGCTTGTTTAGCTCCCGATAATCAATACACAACCTCAAGCTTCCGTCCTTCTTCTTAACAAAGAGGACCGGTGCGCTCCAAGGCGAAGAACTCGGGCGCACATACCCTTGCTCCAACAACTCTTGCAATTGAACTTTCAGCTCCGCCATTTCCTTAGGCGCTAGCCGATACGGAGATCGTGACACAGGCTTTGCACCTGGCACAAGCTCGATAGTAAAATCTATCTCCCGTTGAGGCGGGGCTCCAGGAAGATCTGCGGGGAACACATCAGGGTATTCCGATACCACTGAAATACAATCCATCGCGGGCTTCGGCTTTGCAACCTCCACTAGTGTAAAGAACAGTTCTGCTCCGGCACGAACCGCCTTCACCACCTGAAGAGCAGACATCAACGTCTTGCTCGACCCCTTTAAGCCCGTAAAAGTCGTCTCACGACTTGCTCCCAGCTTTACTTCCTTGCTACCGCAATCTATATGGGCCTGCTGCTCCGAGAGCCAGTCCATTCCAAATATGACGTCGAACTCCACTAACGGAAGTAAGGACGCCCGCAGGTCAAACTCCTGCTCTCCAATACGAATCTTAACCTCGCAGATTCTATCCGCTCGCATCGAACACCCATTTGGCAACAACACATCCAACTTATCCTTCGCCATCGAAGAAGGGACTCCGATGCGTAATATAAATCCTTCGGACAAGAAGGAGTGTGAAGCTCCCGTATCAAAGAGTGCTCGTGCCGGATTTTCACAAATCAACACAAATCCTAAACAAGTAGTGGTAAGGTAACATGTGCATAACAAGCATATAAAGGAATTGACTTGCTATAAATTAAACCGTACCTGTCACCACGTCAGCTTGTTTAATGGCCTCCTGTTGGCCAAGATTGTAAACCCTTGGTTGGGCCGGAGCATAATGGGATGCGGTCGATTCCACCGCCTTGCCCTTCTCTTCATAAGTAGCTCCAGGCCTCCTTTCGGACTTAGGACGTCCGTTCCAACAATCACGGGCGAAATGCCCCGTCTTGCCACAAGTAAAACACGCACCCGGGGTCCGACCCGTAGTCGCCCCAGAAGCGCCAGAAGGAGCTGGACCCGAAGTCCTATGCTTCTTGAAAGTCCTCCGATAGCCTGACTTTGAAGTAGTCGGCACTTTAAACTCAGATTTTCTATCAACCAAGCCTTTCTTCGCTTGCACACTCTTCATGTCCTTCTCCAAGGACCGGGCAGTATTGACCAAGGTTAAGAAACCCTGCGTCATTGGCCCCGACAGTAACAATCTCAGCTCATCCCTCAAGCCTTCATAAAAACGATTAGTCTTGCGCTCCTCATCCATGATGGTGGAGCTAGCATAACGACTCAACCGCGTAAACTCGTGGAGATATTCATCCACGTTCCTCTCACCCTGCACCAACTTCAGGAACTCATTCTCCATTGAAATCCTCTGAGTCGAAGGGAGGTATCTTGCCAAGAACAATTCCGAGAACTCTTCCATCGGAACGTCTATCAGTTGTCTACCTCGCAGATGATGCAGCTCCAAACCTTCCCACCACATCCTCGCTTCACCGTCCAGCAGGAACGTAGCGATGGTGGTCATCTGCCACTCCTCCGTCTCCGTCGCTGTCATGACTCTCTTCACCCTAGAGAGCCAGTCTTCAGCCTGAGATGGGGTTCCCAACCCCGAGAATAACGGAGGGTTAAAGCTCATTACATGCTTCAACTGCCTCTCAGTCGCCCTCCTTGGCACTATTGGTTCTACAACCACTTGCTCCATCCTCCTCGGCTCCGCCTCTTGCAGAGGTACTTGCTCCATCACAGGAGCGGGCTGCTGCGCTTGCCTCCCAGGCTGCGCATTGATCACGGCCAACACCGCTTCAGCCACCAATCTTATATTTTCAGCCGACAAAGGTGTTGCGGGAGCAACTTCCGGTGCACTACTTGCCTCAGAAACTCGGCGTTCTGACGGCCCAATACCACTTCGGGTCACCTATAGTGGTACAAAACACCGTTAAGCGACCAAATAAATTGCAAACAGCAATTATAGGAACACACAGGTTCCTCAAACACGAGTATTTTCATTCCTAAGTGGACATTCATGGGTTCTGTTTACTGTTATTACGATGACGCACACAATGTGCTCACCACCCCTGAAAAAGAATTCGCCCACGAATTCAGTTCAAGCCCGAACAAAACCAGTAGTCTGATACCAAATTGTAACGCCCCCTATCCGTTGCATAGCATATAGCAGTAGGTCCGGCCGGGGCCCGACGCCATATACCACAGACAGACCGGGTGGTTACTTATGGAAACCATCCAACCAATCTTAACGTCCTACACAGAGCATTCTAGCGGAAGCAGTTTATATAAGTTGCAAAACAAGAACCCAGCAACAAGCATGAATGTCCACTAACATGATAATAGGAATGTTATTACAAAATACCCAAATTCGGCCTTAAGGCCTTACAGAACGTTCCACTTGTTTAACACATTATTTACAAACCTCGGCACGCAGGCCGGCCATACATGAATAAAACATAAAACATTTCCATTCGGGCCTTCGAGGGCCAGCTTCGCAAAAAGGGCTTTAGCCCGCTATTGACCGCTTGGTCCAGCTGCACCTGCAAGCAAACAAACCACCGCACGGTGGCAAACAAAGCAACGGTCAGCAATGCTGACCAAATTATAACGATCCCGCCCCCAACTCGGGGCGCCGATGCTCCTTCCCTGCATTTCATTAGCACAAGCGAGCAATGCATATAACCATAGCCATTTCATCACAGGCGTTGGCTCGCACGGCCACACGCCCCGTGCACTCAGGGCACATTCTTGGTGAACCGGTCGATGTTACGTCAATTAAAGCCATTAACATTCCGGACTCACCACCGCCACTTAGACGGCCATTCCTATGAGCAATTCGTCTTCAAGGTATTGGTCACGACAATTTAAGCCATTGACCACCGAAGACCCCCATCTATGCCAACGGCGAGTGCCATGTAACTTTAGGTCTCTCTAACCCGAACGACATAAAGCGGGTACGGCTCCATCTAACCCGTGCTCACATCGCAACGGCAATTTAAGCCATTTGCGCGGGTCAAACTTTCACCGAGTCCCATTCTACCGCAAGACACATAACCCCGTTATGTTCGAGTTGGCTCTTAGGCCATCAAGTTGGCAAGACCTCGTGTCCGCCCAGTTTTCCGGGTGCACCTTTGGGTTAGTCCCCAAGGCTCCCTGCTGCAATCTACCGCGTAGAAAACCCGAAAACACCCAATAGCACGGAGTCTTCTCCGGCCTTATGCAATGCAACATCACCGATCCGGACTAACATGTCCGGGTAGGCTTCAACCAAAATGCCTATGTCCGTTCTCGCATACGGACGCTAAACAACGGGGACTTTACATATCTACCCGAAGGAACGCCTCCAACTCTTCGCAAACTCGCGAGAGAGGGCTTCCTATGCTAAGAAAGAGAGCTATCATGCTCACAAGTGAGGATCGTTACCCTTGCGGTTCTCTTTGGCGCCATCAAAAAGTAATCGGATGGAAATCACCGCCCTTGCGTTGCCTCCGTGGATCCGGAGTCGGCTTGCGATTCGGAGCTCCGAAGCTCCTCCAATGGCGGATCTAGCTCCTCTTCTTCTTGCCTTAGCTCTTCTTTCTCCAAGGGTTTGGAGAGAGAACAAGTGGAAAAAGTGAGGGTTTTCTAAGTCAAAACCCGGGTATATCCCTTCAGGAACAACCCCCAGCCGTTGGATCTTCAGTCAAAGAAATGAACGGCTTCGATTCGGGACTGAAATGCCCAATCTGGACCGAACACGGCCTGGCACACGCCCGTGTCCAGGGCCGTGTGCCTCATTCGCCGTCAAAATCGAATCACCTGGAACCTCACACGGGTATCGAACACGCCCGTGTTCGAGCTGACACGCCCGTGTTCCATCTGACACGGCCGTGTAGCTGGCCGTGTACCCCATGATTTTCTCCCGTTTTCAACCCGAGCACTGCACGGGTTCTAGGACACGCCCGTGTCCTTGCCCGTGTCACCTTGACACGCCTGGGCTCCAGGCCGTGTACAAGGTCTCGGCACTTCGCGGCTAAGTGTCGACACGGGTCGACACGCCCTGCGACACGCCCGTGTCGCAGGCCGTGTGCCATGTCTCGACACATTGTCGACACCAAAGTGTCGACTTCGCGGGACGAGTGTCGACACGGGTTGACACGCCCTGCGACACGCCCGTGTCACAGGCCGTGTGCCGTGTCTCGACACAACGTCGAAGCACTGTGTCGACTTCACGGCTAAGTGTCGACACGGGTCGACACGCCCTGTGACACGCCCGTGTCGCAGGCCGTGTGCTCAGTCTCGACACAATGTCGAGACCAAAGTGTCGACTTCGTGCCTTAGTGTCGACACAGGCTTGACACGCCCTGGGACACGCCCGTGTCCCAGGCCGTGTGCCTGCAGCCAGAACTCAAACTGGCCCAAATTATTCCCCTCTGCTCCTTTGAGTTTCGGGGCGTTACAATAAATGTCATACATGATAACGAAGGGGCTTACCGACCCCACAGAGATGTTTCATCAAGTAACATGAGTGAACAAAACAAGTGGAAAACGCACCACAATCCATGCCAAACGCACCAAGTGCGTACAAGTTCATCATGTCCTGCTCAAACCGCAGGAGCAAAAGGCAAAACACATGCCCATTCCATCATTCATAGGACAAGAACCTACTCGACAAGTGAAGCATAAGCAGTGGTTAAGTTCAATTTCGCAAGGGTCTTATCGGTGGCGGCCCTAAAGTGGAACGCACCAAACAAAACCAGCCCAAATCGGGGCCAAAGTGGTCTCTCTAACCACAAAAAACACAAAACCCGGTGGCCACAGGCTGAAACCACACCACCCCTTGCAAAATTCTCACACAAACGCTCCTGCCATGGTTCACAAATTCGCCTCGCAAAACGCCCCATAACCCAAGGTAACACGTTCCTTTCATCGTCCTCACACATGACGGCCGATTAACATGAGTACATAAACCACATATTTGGAACACAATCATATGTTTTTGAAAGGAAAAATCACCTCTCTTCATAGGTTACATGAATATGACAAATTAGCTACATGAATTAAGCTAGCATAGGGCAAATTGATAATTACATGAATCACAAACCTAAACATGGGAGAGCAAAGTCGTTTAGCATAATTAGCATAAGGAATTAGCTACGTTGAATTTAGCATAAGGAATTTAGCATAAGGAATTTTAGCATAGGGAATTAGCTAATTTGAATTTAGCCTAGGGAATTTAGCATAGAACAAACAAGAGGATGCATCATACTTTGAATCAAGAAGAACAAACTAAGCATAGGGGAATTGAAAGAGCAATTTAAGGAAGAATTCAACACAAGATCTAAAGCTAGGAAAAGGGAAAATTGAATCAAGAACGAAGATTGGCAAGGGTGGAGAACACCGCTTGCCTGAACCGAAACGATGCCGCGACGGCTGCTCTCCTCTTTCCTTGCCTTGCTTGCTCCCTTGCTCTCTTGCTTTCTCTTTGGGAATGAAGAAGAAGAAGATGAAGATGAAGAGAAGATGAAAATGAGCAACCCAAATCTCTGTTTCGGACTTATGTCATCCAGAACAGAGCTGAACCGTTCGATGCAGGATCAAGGAAATGAACGGCACAAAAAAACTGGAAAAAGTCAATTTTCGGGCCGGTCACGCCCTGTGTCACGCCCGTGACACAGGGCGTGTACCATAAGCGGCGCCGAAAGGCGGCAATTCCACGTTTATCCACACGGTACACGGCCGGGTACACGCCCGTGACGGGTCGGTCACGCCCGTGACCTAGGGCGTGTAACCCGTGTCTCGACACCTCGTCGACAAAAAGTGTCGACACTCGACCCAGCCTGACACGCCCTGTGACACGCCCGTGTCACAGGCCGTGTCCCCTCTCTCGACGACTCGACACTCGATACTCGACGCTCGATACTCGACGATCGACACTCAACACTCGACGAAGCGGGACACGGCCCGTGACACGCCCGTGTCACGGGGCGTGTACCCAATTCGTCGAGCTCAACTCGACGCAAGAAAAACTCGTCGAGTCAAGGAGGTCACGCCCAGGTCACGGCCTGGGTCACGCCCGTGTCAGGGGGCGTGTCTAGCACAAAAACGACCATTTTTCCCTTTTGTGAAAAATGTTTCTGAGACGTCCTAGACCATTTTTGCCTCAAGCACTTTTTACCCTTTTTTGTTCCCTGAACCAGCAACTTATTTTGAGCTACATTACCCGGGCGCGAAAAAGTGCAAGCATTCCCTAAGAGGCCACACCGAGTCCCTCATATGGACTCTGGTTTGCTGGGGAATCGTGCAACTCGGCAAACAAAACAGCCACTCGCAAGCCCGCGGGAAAAACCATGCTCAACCTACAGTCAAAACCAACGTAACGCCCATCATGCGTACGTAATCAAAAATCCGTGGCGTTACAACCACTCCCCCTAACAAAACGTTTCGCCTCGAAACTTTCACAAAACCAATTAAAAACATGAATGCAATCAAACACCAAGTCACATACCAGCTTATCTACGGGAACAAATGAGGATGAGCCGCCCTCATTGTTGATTCGAGTTCCCACGTCGCGCTTTCCACATCCTGATTTTTCCATAACACCTTTACCATAGGAATCTTCTTTTTCCGCAACACGCGATCTTGGGAGTCCAATATCCGGATGGGCATCTCCTCATAAGAAAGGTTGGGCGCTAATTGCGGCACAACGTCCAACACTTGCTTGTCATTCCGCATACACTTGCGCAGTTGGCTAACATGAAACACATTGTGAACACCAGGAAAGTTCACGGGTAAGTCCAGTTTGTAGGCGGATGCTCCAACTCGCGCAAGAATCGTGAAGGGACCCACAAATCTTGGGTCTAATTTGCGCTCTTTCCCAAACCGTTTAATCCCAACCATTGGGGAGACTTTCAAGAAAACAGAATCCCCCACCGCAAATTCTAATTCCGACCTTCGTCGGTTGGCATACTTTTCATATCGCTCTTGGGCGATTCGGAGCTTCTCCCGAATAAGTCGTACTGCAACTTCCATATCCTCGAGCGCCTCTGGACCCAACAAAGGCCGCTCGCCAACCTCAGTCCAAAAGAGTGGGGTCCGACATCGTCGCCCATATAACGCTTCGAACGGAGCCATTTGCAAGCTTTCTTGATAGCTATTATTATACGCGAATTCCATAAGCCGCAAACGTTCATCCCATGCTCCGCCATACTCAAGAATGTAACATCGAATCATATCTTCCACAATTTGATTTACTCTTTCGGTTTGGCCATTCGTCTGAGGATGATAAGCCGTGGAGTATCGCAAATCCGTTCCCAAACCCTCTTGTAGACTTCGCCAAAAACAAGAGGTAAAGCGGGAATCTCGGTCTGAAATGATATTCATAGGCACACCATGCAGTCGGATGATCTCGTTCAAATAGAGCTCCGCTATGGTCTTCATCGGGTAGTTGACCTTAAAGGGTATGAAATGAGCACACTTGGTCAACCTATCCACGATCACCCACACGGAGTCATGTCCTCGGGGAGATCTTGGTAAACCTGTAATAAAATCCATTGAGATGCTTTCCCACTTCCAGGTTGGAATCTCCAATGGTGTCAACTTCCCACCAGGCCTCCCATGATCAGCTTTCACCCGCTTGCACGTATGACATTCCGATACAAATTGCGCTATATCTCTTTTCATTCCATACCACCAGACACTTTGTTTCAGATCACGGTACATTTTTGTTGAGCCTGGATGGTAGGCTATACTTGAGCCATGTGCTTCCCGACACACCATCTTGCGAATATCTCCAACTAAGGGAATACAAAATCGCCCACGATACTTCAACGTGCCTGCACCGTCAATCGCAAAATCTGGTAATTCATCCTTTTCAGTCCGAAGAAATAAATGTAAAAGATCAGGATCATCTTTTTGATGTTGTCTTGCAAGCACCAGCCATGACGGTTCTTCTATTGCCGACTGACTTTGCGGGTCATATTTGCCCACCGCAATATCCATCAACAGAAATTCCTCTACAAGACGGTCGACGGAAAGATGAAATAATTTCCCCATCTTCCGACTCAAAGCATCGGCTACAACATTCGCTTTTCCCGGATGATACTGAATGTCCACATCATAATCAGCTACATACTCAAGCCATCGCCGTTGGCGCAAATTAAGTTTTTTCTGCGTGAAGACATACTTCAAGCTTTTATGATCTGTAAAGATTTTACACTGTGCACCATATAACAAGTGTCTCCACAATTTTAATGCAAATATCACCGCTGCAAACTCCAAATCATGCGTTGGGTAATTCTTTTCATGAATTTTCAACTGCCGAGACCCATACGCAATCACCTTTTTGTCTTGCATTAACACACATCCAAGTCCAACGTGCGACGCATCCACGAACACTTCATAATCTTTTCCTTCTGTCGGCAAGACCAACACAGGAGCAGTACATAACCTATGTTTGAGTTCCAGGAATGAGGCCTCACACTTGTCATTCCATTCAAATGCTACATTATTCTGGGTTAATCGAGTCAAAGGTGCGGCCAACGTCGCAAAACCTTCGACAAATCTGCGATAATAGCCGGCCAAGGCCAAGACGCTTCGAATCTCCTTGGGTGTTTCCGGTCTTCTCCATTCCATAACCGCAGAAATCTTTTCGGGATCCACTGAAATACCATGGTGGTTAATGACATGACCCAGAAAAGCAACTTGCGGCAACCAAAACTCGCATTTGCTTAACTTGGCGAATAACCGTTGATCTCGCAAAGTGGCCAATACTAATCGCAAATGCTGTTCATGCTCCTCAGCACTGCGGGAGTAGACAAGAACATCATCAATAAAAACCACCACAAATTTATCCAAGTAGTCCTTGAACACTCTGTTCATCATATCCATGTAGGCTGATGGCGCATTGGTCAAACCAAACGACATCACCAGAAATTCAAAATGACAATGTCGTGATCGAAATGCAGTCCGCGGAATATCCGACTCCCGGACCTTGAGCTGATGATAGCCCGAGCGGAGATCAATCTTCGAAAATACAGAACTGCCACGCAGTTGATCAAACAAATCATCGATTCTTGGCAGTGTGTACTTATTTTTAATTGTCACCTTGTTCAACTCCCGGTAATCGATGCAAAGGCGCATCGATCCATCTTTCTTCTTCACAAATAACACCGGTGCACCCCAAGGTGATGAACTCGGCCGGATAAACCCTTTTGCCAATAAGTCATCCAACTGTGTACGCAACTCTGCTAGCTCACGCGGGGCCATCCTGTACGGCGCTTTCGCAATCGGTCGCGTACCCGGCTCCAAATCAATAACAAACTCGACATCACGATTAGGGGGTAGACCAGGAAGGTCAGTAGGAAAAACATCTGGAAATTCACGCACAACAGGAATCTCCTCCAAAAGCGGCAAAACAGCACTCGTCCCCACAACGGAGACAAAACAAGCACAACAGTCGGAAACAAACAACGTCCGAACACATACCGCCGAAATCCCTGGAGAATCCTGACAAGAATCACCATACACACTTCCTGGCTGACCATCATCCTTAATAAAATCCAAGCGCTTTCCTCTGCACTGGATGACGGCATCATAACGGGCTAACCAGTCCATGCCCAGAATGACGTCAAAATCGTCCAAATCGATCATCTTGCAATCAACTCTTGCTATGAAATCCCCCAACAAAATGGGACAATCACGAAGACCCCAGTCAGCCACCACAGAAGCGCTAGAAGGAAATTTCACCAAAAACGCATTCCCCACTCGCTCTGGTGTCAAATGATATCGATCCAGAAAGGCTCGAGCCACAAATGAATGGGTCGCGCCAGAATCAAAGAGAACACGCGCCCAACGGTTCTTTACCTTAAAGTTTCCTATAAGGTATATATGCTATGCTAAGAACTACACATAAGAGGCATACACAAAACGAGAACCAGAGGACTGAATCGAACCTGAGATAACCTGCGGTGATGAATGCGCTTCCTCTGCAGAGACCACATTCAAGTTCCCTTTGCCTTTGTCCAAGCGCGGAGGCGGAGGCAAAGCCTGGAGTGGTGCGGGTTGCAACACAGCTTGCACCTGTGGGCACCTTGCGCGAAGATGTCCTGGTCTGCCACACTGGAAGCATACCTTGTCTTTGGCCCAGCAGTGGCTCACATCATGACCTCTTCTCCCACAAAATGTACACTCCAAGTCTCTGGTTGGCGCACCTTGAATGGCGTGCACCTGCTCCTTCTTTTGCATTCCCAACCGCTTGAAACATTTTTCAAACGGGTGACCAGCTCGGCCACAGAAGCTACATAGTTCCTTCTTCTTCTTTACGTCTGACTCGTGGGACATTTTCTCTCCCACCAGCTGTCTCTTGCCCTGCCTCATCTGCTGCCCTCTTTGTTTGGCATTTTTGATAGCTTCTACCTTCAACGCCGCCTCAACCACTGTAGTGTAACTTGTCGCTCCATAAGCACTTGCGAACTGCTGCACGTCGCTGCGGAGTCCGCCCAAAAATCTCTTGACTCGATCAGCTTCCGTAGTCACCAAGCTCGGAGCGAACCGACTTAACTTGTTAAACTCAATTTCATACTCACTAACTGTGAGTTTTCTCTGCTTCAAGTACAAGAAGTCATTCATCAGGCGGTCCCTTTCCACTGCCGGTAGAAACTTGCGTCGTACCATTTCTTTAAACACTTCCCACGAACAGCCCGCCCCTAGTCCTTCCTTTTCTCGTAACCACCAACCTTTCGCCAACCCTTTCAGTTGATAGGCAGCAAGCATCACCTTTTGGTCCTCAGTCACCCCAGCATACACAAACATTTCTTCCAACGTAATCACCCAATCATCCAAGATCACGAAGTCTGCTTTTCCATCATACGTCGGTGGTCCAAGTCGCTGAAACTGCGAGATGAAAGTCATCGCAGGAGGAACTACAACTGGGGGTGTCACTGCCACTGAAGGAGTCGAACTAGTGGGGCCTCTAACCGCCTCTTGTCCTCTTGGTACCAGCCCAGACATCGCGGATGACATAGCTTGGAGCTGGGACTGGACCTCCTGCACCTGCCTCGTCAAAGCCTCATTACTTTGGCGAAGACTATCCATCAGTGCATTATTCTGCGCGCCCGAAGACTCGCCCTCGGATTGAGGAGTTTGCCTTGTCACTGGACGCTTCGACATCCTATAACACGTTCACTCTTATCAAGCTCAAACCCAACAAAACACACAACGGCTATGTACAGACCATACATAAAGAAATATGAACATTAACTGCTAACTTGCTTTGGGAGTTTGAGAATGATGGTATGCCTAACCTAAAGATGACTCACCGTCATCCCACTAACTTGTGCCTAAACCATGAATGCATGACTTTCTTTGACCCAAAACTATGTGTGTACAGGTGTCATCATGTACGTCTTAGCTTGGCACGTTGTGCTCATGCAATGTTATGTTATGCGTGTTGTGCTATGCAATCTAAAAAAAGGCCTTAATGCATGCCATGAGCGGTCGTACGCATCACAATGCTATGCATCCCATACTACATAGCATTGCATGCAACGAATAAAAGAAAACGTGCTAGTCGCATCCATGTGGTGAGGTTATGCATCCCATACTACATAACCCTCACATGTTGCCCCTATGGTGGATCCATATACAACCACATATTATGCATCCCATACTACATAATAAGCCCCGTATACTTCTGTTCATGCCATGAGTGTAGTGTACGTGCTTCAGCCCAGACATACTGATGGCACCTCGGTGTGTGTATGAGATGATGCTTAGAAACACAAAATCAAAGAGAAAGTTTGCCCGACCAAATGTCAAGCAAACCTCCCTCTGATACCAACTGTCACAACCCGCATTTCCTCAACGAGCATATCGTATCAGAGTCAGAGGAACTACGGGTTATGATGCCACGTCGTGCAGGGGATAACTGTACACGCTCAGGCAACTCTTGACGCTGACTTTACAAGTTGAAATTCAACAGTTACATGCAGGAAAACTTTTGGATTAAATGGCCGTATCCCTCGGCCTTAGATAGTAAAATTGTCTTTGTACGCGGCGGAAAGACTTTGTTTATTTATAATGAGCTCCTATATGCAGTCTATAGTCATACTATTATAAGAACTCCTCTTTATTTACGTTATTTGGAAAGTATGTGTTAGTTAAACAAAACATGTATGCATGATATACAATAGTACATATCATTAGTCAAAATAGCTAATGCAACCTACTAGAAAACCATCCCAAAAGCAAGTACATATCATTCCATCCAAGTGAGGTACATTAGCAGTCTAGTTTATTTATCAAAAGAAAACCACCAATGGGCGCCAACAAGCTGACACGAACCCATTGGGGCACATGTATGTCTGTACAACAAAAAGAAGAACTACCTCGCTATGAATGCTCGGCTAGTTCCCAGGAAACGCCACCAACCAACCTAGCCGCTCAACCGGCTACAACCTGCACCTGAGGCATTCAAGAAAGAATACCTCAGCAATCAACCAAGCTATACAAAAAGAGAGCATAAATGTCATACATGATAACGAAGGGGCTTACCGACCCCACAGAGATGTTTCATCAAGTAACATGAGTGAACAAAACAAGTGGAAAACGCACCACAATCCATGCCAAACGCACCAAGTGCGTACAAGTTCATCATGTCCTGCTCAAACCGCAGGAGCAAAAGGCAAAACACATGCCCATTCCATCATTCATAGGACAAGAACCTACTCGACAAGTGAAGCATAAGCAGCGGTTAAGTTCAATTTCGCAAGGGTCTTATCGGTGGCGGCCCTAAAGTGGAATGCACCAAACAAAACCAGCCCAAATCGGGGCCAAAGTGGTCTCTCTAACCACAAAAAACACAAAACCCGGTGGCCACAGGCTGAAACCACACCACCCCTTGCAAAATTCTCACACAAACGCCCCTGCCATGGTACACAAATTCGCCTCGCAAAACGCCCCATAACCCAAGGTAACACGTTCCTTTCATCGTCCTCACACATGACGGCCGATTAACATGAGTACATAAACCACATATTTGGAACACAATCATATGTTTTTGAAAGGAAAAATCACCTCTCTTGATAGGTTACATGAATATGACAAATTAGCTACATGAATTAAGCTAGCATAGGGCAAATTGATAATTACATGAATCACAAACCTAAACATGGGAGAGCAAAGTCGTATAGCATAATTAGCATAAGGAATTAGCTACTTTGAATTTAGCATAAGGAAGTTTAGCATATGGAATTAGCTAATTTGAATTTAGCCTAGGGAATTTAGCATAGAACAAACAAGAGGATGCATCATACTTTGAATCATGAAGAACAAACTAAGCATAGGGGAATTGAAAGAGCAATTTAAGGAAGAATTCAACACAAGATCTAAAGCTAGGAAAAGGGAAAATTGAATCAAGAACGAAGATTGGCAAGGGTGGAGAACACCGCTTGCCTGAACCGAAACGATGCCGCGACGGCTGCTCTCCTCTTTCCTTGCCTTGCTTGCTCCCTTGCTCTCTTGCTTTCTCTTTGGGAATGAAGAAGAAGAAGATGAAGATGAAGAGAAGATGAAAATGAGCAACCCAAATCTCTGTTTCGGACTTATGTCATCCAGAACAGAGCTGAACCGTTCGATGCAGGATCAAGGAAATGAACGGCACAAAAAAACTGGAAAAAGTCGATTTTCGGGCCGGTCACGCCCTGTGTCACGCCCGTGACACAGGGCGTGTACCATAAGCGGCGCCGAAAGGCGGCAATTCCACGTTTATCCACACGGTACACGGCCGGGTACACGCCCGTGACGGGTCGGTCACGCCCGTGACCTAGGGCGTGTAACCCGTGTCTCGACACCTCGTCGACAAAAAGTGTCGACACTCGACCCAGCCTGACACGCCCTGTGACACGCCCGTGTCATAGGTCGTGTCCCCTCTCTCGACGACTCGACACTCGATACTCGACGCTCGATACTAGACGATCGACACTCGACACTCGACGAAGCGGGACACGGCCCGTGACACGCCCGTGTCACGGGGCGTGTACCCCATTCGTCGAGCTCAACTCGACGCAAGAAAAACTCGTCGAGTCAAGGAGGTCACGCCCAGGTCACGGCCTGGGTCACGCCCGTGTCAGGGGGCGTGTCTAGCACAAAAACGACCATTTTTCCCTTTTGTGAAAAATGTTTCTGAGACGTCCTAGACCATTTTTGCCTCAAACACTTTTTACCCTTTTTTGTTCCCTGAACCAGCAACTTATTTTGAGCTACATTACCCGGGCGCGAAAAAGTGCAAGCATTCCCTAAGAGGCCTCACCGAGTCCCTCATATGGACTCTGGTTTGCTGGGGAATCGTGCAACTCGGCAAACAAAACAGCCACTCGCAAGCCCGCGGGAAAAACCATGCTCAACCTACAGTCAAAACTAACGTAACGCCCATCATGCGTACGTAATCAAAAATCTGGGGCGTTACACTGTCCCATCTAGAGAATATCATCAAGTACATCTTCCTCATATGGTTGATCTTAATGCCTGCAGCTTGACTCATAACGTCTGGTATACTACCAGCCAAGTATAGACTTAAGATCCTACCCAAGTTGGGTTTCTTCAGACTTTCTTTAATCTTATCAAAGACAATAACATACCAATTTGTTTTCAATGTGAAGATTATCCTTGTCATAATGCTGAACATATGGTCTGATACCCTATCATGCCCTCCAGGCTTACTTAAGATTACCTTGCCAACAATTTCAGAAAGAAATTTTCCCTGGCTGTTCATGCCTTTCCTATTGAAAACTGATCCAATTTTCATCTTTGAATCCAGACCACACCATGTCAATGCTTCTCTGGTCTTAGAAGCAGTTACTTCATCCTCTTCTTTTGTCCTTGGCAGGTTTAGAACCTTTCTCAAACTTTTTGGAGAGACCTTCACTTTTTCACCATGAACCCTAGACTTGATCTTGAGTCCAGATTCATCTACTTTAGCTGCATTCAGAAACTCTAGAACTTCATTCTTCCAAATCTTTGTTGGCTCTGAAACAAGAAATTCTAACCCTGAGTCTGCAACTAGGGTTACCACACTCTTGATCTCCGGGTCTGCATCATCAAATGCATGTCGCACCAGTTCGTAGCCTCATTGACGTTCTCCTCGAGATTTGGCGCCATTAGGATTTGAGAAATTTGACTGGAGAGAAGAGAGGTGTCGACACACAAGTTTGGTCTCGAAACTTTAGTGAGCGTGTCGACATACAATGGAGAAATTCTATTTATACCTTTCTAGGTTTGAAGATGAAAAGGCGGGTTAACTAACTTAAATTGTGTCGACACTGTGGAAAAGTGTCGACACAGACTTATAATGTCTCGACACCTATGTGTCGACACATGTTTGTCAACATATATATGTGTCGACACTTGATTATGTATCGACACCACTCAACTCGACATTCAGTCGAGACTTTACTTAGATAATTCTGAGTATACTCTAAGTGTCGACACCACCTTGGATGTGTCGACACCTACTTATCATGTGTCGACACTAATTTTCTGAAGTGTCGACACCTACTTCCTAGATGTGTCGACACCTTTTCTCTGAAGTGTCGACACCACTTTTCTGTGTCGACACAGATATCTCTGTGTGTCGACACCATTTTACTTAGCCATTTCTATAAACTTATTCTAAGTTTATCATACCTAGTTCAATTTTAAACCTATTGAACTTAATTTCTTCTAAGTGCTTAGTATACATATCAGCAAGTTGATTATCTGTTCTAACATATTCCAGTAAAACATCTTCTTTTTCTACATGTTCCCTAAGAAAATGATATTTTATTTCAATATGTTTAGTTCTACTATGAGAAACAGGATTATTTGCAATTGATATAGCACTTGTAGAATCACAAAAGAGTGGAGTTCTACTTACCTGAATTCCATAGTCCTCAAGCTGATGTTGTATCCATAGAAGTTGAGCACAACAACTTCCTGCAGCCATATATTCTGACTCTACAGTGGAGATAGCCACACTTGTTTGCTTCTTGCTACTCCATGAAATCAGTCTTCCACCTAGGAATTGACAGGTTCCAGTTGTGCTTTTTCTGTCTTCTTTGCATCCTGCAAAGTCTGCATCTGAATAACATGTTAGTTCAAAATCTCCATTCCTAGGGTACCAGAGGCCTAGATAAGGAGTGCCCTTTAGATATCTCAGTATCCTTTTGACTGCTGTCAAATGAGACTCTTTAGGGCATGCTTGATACCTAGCACAGACACATGTAGCATACATGATATCTGGTCTACTTGCAGTTAAATATAATAGGTAGTTAACTATCCCTCTATACAAAGTCTTATCTACAGGTTTCCCTGCATCATCTTTGCTAAGAGACATACTTGACCCCATAGGAGTCTTCATGGTACTGGATGAATCCATACCATACTTCCTTATGAGTTCTAGGGTGAACTTAGACTGGCATATGGATAAACCATTCTCAGTCTGTCTAACTTGGAGACCCAAGAAGAACTTAAGCTCCCCCATACTACTCATCTCAAATTGTCCTTGCATTAGTTTTGCAAACTTTTTGCAAAGACTACTTTCAGTAGACCCAAATATTATGTCATCTACATATATTTGGACTAGTATTACTTTGCCTCTGGATTCCCTAAGGAATAGAGTCTTGTCTATTTTCCCCCTTGAGAATTTATTCTCAATGAGGAAACTAGACAGGGTTTCATACCAAGCCCTAAGGACTTGTTTTAACCCATACAATGCCTTCCTAAGTCTATAGACATGATTAGGTTGAGTTGAATCAACAAAACCTGATGGCTGTTCCACATAGACTTCCTCTTTTAGATTACCATTCAGAAAGGCTGACTTTACATCCATTTGATAAACTTTAAATCCTTGAAAGGTTGCATATGCTAGTAACATCTTTATGGCTTCCAGTCTGGCTACTGGAGCAAAGGTTTGATCAAAGTCAATACCTTCTTCATGCCTATATCCTTTAGCAACCAATCTTGCTTTGTTGTTGACAATTACTCCATGTTCATCCATCTTGTTCCTAAAGATCCACTTGGTTCCAATTATGTTGTGGTCTTTTGGTTTAGGAACAAGCTCACAGACTTTGCACCTCTTGAACTGATTCAGCTCTTCTTACATTGCCTCAATCCAATGAGGGTCTAGGATGGCTTCTTCAAACTTCTTTGGTTCAACTTGGGATAGAAAACTGGAGAAGAGCACTGCATTCAGATTTCTGCTCCTTATTTGTACCCCTTGTCTTAGATCACCAATGATTTGATCTGCTGGATGATCTCTAAGATTCCTATTGGCTGGAGGCATCTTGGCTTCAGGTTGAACTTCTTCAGTTTCTTCATCTTGCTGCACTCCTTGAACTTCTTCTGCATTAGGTACATGTAGTACTCCCCCTGGACAGCAGCCACTATCTTCTACTTGCTGTCTTGCAGTAGGTTCTTCTTCAATAGTGAGCTTGTCCAACTTCTTAGTTATACCTGTGGAGCTGCATATACTACTATACAACTCATTGTTAATAAGTCTAGTTTCATCAAATACTACATGTACAGACTCTTCTACAACTTGAGTAGACAAGTTGTAGACTCTATAAGCCTTACTATTATTGCTGTACCCAACAAAGATCCCCTCTTGGGACTTGGCAGCAAACTTAGTCAAGTAAGACTTACCATTGTTAAGTATAAAACACTTACAACCAAAGATCCTGAAATAGGATAGGTTTGGTTTTCTGCCTTTCACAACCTCATAGGGGGTCTTGTTGTGGCTTTTAGTAATGGTAGCCCTATTAATTACATGGCATGCAGTATTCACTGCTTCAGCCCAAAAATATTCTGGTAGTGATGTATCACTTAATAGGGTCCTACCAGCCTCAATCAAGGTTCTATTCTTCCTCTCAGCAATACCATTTTGCTGAGGTGTTCTTGGTGAAGAAAACTCTTGAAATATCCCAAATTCTTCACATAGTTTTGCCATACTATCAGACTGAAATTCAGTACCATGGTCACTTATTATTTTGACCACTGTACTATCTAGTTCATTCTGAATTTGTTTGACAATGCTATAGAAGACACTAGGTGTTTCAGATTTCTGTCTAAGGAAGAACACCCAGGAAAACCTTGAGTAGTCATCTACAACTACAAAGGTATAGACCTTCCTACCTAAGCTGTGAACTGGCATTGGACCAAAGAGATCCATATGCAAGAGGTATAAACACCTCACAGCATCTTTGTTTTCAATGCTTCTAAAGGTGGATCTAGTCTGCTTGCCCTTTTGACAAGCTGAGCATATTCCATCTTTAATACACTTAACTTGAGGACCATTCCTCACTAACTCTTTGTTAAAGAGTTGGCCAATTGTCTTGTAATTTAGATGGGCTAGCCTCTTGTTCCATTTGACACAATGAGAGACTTTCTCATCAGCTACAAGACACACTGGAGAACCATTGTTCTTAACCATAATGTCTAGGCAGTAGACATTCCTTTTTCTATAACCAGTCAAAATGATCTCTTGATCATTTGACCTCCTGATATGACAACCATCTTTGACAAATGAGATGTCATATCCTACATCACTCAATTGACTTATACTAATAAGGTTATGTTTCAAACCTTTAACATATGTCACTTGAGTAATTGTAACATAGGAGTTAGATATGTTACCAAAACCCTTGATGATTCATTTTTCAGAACCACCAAAGGTGACTTTTGGACCATCCTTGATGGGTGTGTAGTCCTTTAGCAAACCCCTTGTTCCAGTCATGTGTCTGGAACATCCACTGTCCAAGTACCATATTGGGGCATGGCCACTTGGACTCACCTGCAAAACAGATTAGTGAACCTTAGAACCCAAAGAATTCTTGGGTCCTTGGTACTGGTTAGTTTGCTTCCTAACAAAGCTACCTACAGGTTTTCCAACATGCAGTTTGCTACTCACTTTGGTACTTGCATTGTGCCAACAGTCCATGGCAAAGTGGCCTACCTTGCCATAGCACCAACACTCAAACTTTTTGTACCTTTGCTTAGGTACAGTCTTAGCTGTTTTATCTACAGCTGGCTTGTTGAGAGCTGGAACTTTGCCCTTGGACTTGGACTGAACAGTCCTAGCTGGTTTAGTAAACCCCAGTCCAGCTTTACCTTTTGATGAACAAATTCATCAATTAAGGGTAGAACTGACTTTGGTTTAGAAAACCTAGCAACTAAATCTCTCTCCTTCTGAAGACTAATCTCCAGACTTCTGATTTGATCATTCTTAAAAGTTATAGTCCCCATCTGAATCACAGTTATGTGCTTTAGTCTGGCTATCTCATTTAGCTTTTGATCAAACATCTTCTCATAATCAGTTGCAGCCATTTTGAGACTTGCAATCTCCTTAGCTTGACTCTTGGCCAAGGATTTGCATTTCTTAAATGCTTGCAACATAACTTTATATTCATCTATCAATTGATGAATATCCTCTTCAGACTCAGATGCACTCTCATCACTTGATGATGATGAATCTGTTTCTGAACTTGCACAAGAAATTGAACTGAAAGAACAATTTTGTACCTTACTAGGTCCAGGCTGCTCCTGGATTTTATCACTTTTTGTCAATGCCATCAGTCCTTGACACTGACTGTCCTCTTGTTCATGTACAGAGTTCATGATCTGAATGAACTCTTCTTCTTCTTCCTCAGCAAACAGTCCTATGTATGCTTCAACATCTGACTCAGTTTCTGATGAAGAAATGTCTGACAGGCTCTTATCCTTTTTGGCAACAAAAGATCTTTCCTTCTTGCCCTTGAATTGAGTCTTTTTCTTATCATTAGACTCCTTCCTTTTCTCTGGACAGTCTGCAACAACATGTCCTTGTCTATTACAGCAATAGCATACAATTTTTGAAAGAGTAGCTTTGCTAGACTTGGTCTTTTTCCTGTCTTTCTTTGATGACTTTTTGTTCTGATAATAGTCATCTTTACCCTGTGAAGTAGATGGCTTTGTCCTCCACTCTTTCTTCTTTAAGAACTTCTGAAAGTGTCTTGTAAAGGCAGCAAAGTCCTCATCACTTTCACTACTTTCAGACTTTCTGCTTGCTGACTCATCTGACTCAGTTTCAGCTACTTTTGGTGGTGGAGTTGGTGACTTACTTCTGTACTTTCTGGGGACTTCTGTTTTAAATGCCAATGTCCTTTCTTTATGTTCACTTCTTATAGATTTCTCCTCTTCTTTCCTCACCATCAACTGCATTTCATAGGACAGCAGTTTTCCAAACAGTGTTGGTGGAGGAATTTCTGCTAACTTTGCCATTTCCCTAATGGCACAGATCTTGGTGTCCCAATCTTTTGTAAGGGATCTTAAGAACTTATCATTAAGCTCATAGTTACTGAACTCTCTTTCATAGGACATTAGCTCATTCACAATCCTATAAAACTTCTTATAGCATTCAGTTATGCTATCATATCTACCTTGCCTGAAGCTTTCATATTCTTGGTTTAATAAGGACTTTTTGTCCTGCCTCACTTCTTCAGAACCCTCCATATACACTTTAAGAATATCCCACATCTCCTTAGATGTCTTACAGTGTATCAAATTCTGAAAGGTAGCATCATCTATAGCACTCACAATGATGTTCTGAGCCCTCTTGTCCATTGTGGCTAGAACTATCTCATCCTTTGTCATTTCAGAGAAATCCTTAGGTGTTCTCTGATTTGCATCTAAGATTGAAACCTTCATAGGCACATATGGCCCTTCTTTAACTGTGATGTATATCCTAGGGTCTGAGGCTTCCATAAATAGTCTCACCCTTTCCTTCCAGATGCTAAATATTTCTTTTCTGCAAATGGGTAGCTTCATGGATCCCAATTCCTTATGATTCTCAATGGAACCCATGGTTCTTGATTTTCTTGATTCTGTACTGTACTTAGACTGAATCTGCCAACAGGATCTACTCAGACAGTTAAGTCCCTTTTTGAGTAACCTCGCTTTGATACCACTTGAAAGATATTGTACCTACTCACCTAGAGGGGGGTGAATAGGTGACTTAAATCTTTTTAACTCTTTAGGTAGAATTCAGAGTTTATCACAGAATTATAATTACTTTAACACAGTAATTATCCAGCAATCACAGCAATCAATCCAGCACACAGTGAACACACAAATTTATAGTGGTTCCCCAAGATTTGGGTACATCCACTTTCCCCCTTCGCCTATCTAGCAGTGTACTAGATTCGGCCAAACTCCTCCACTATCTCAGATCCTCAGATCTTACACTCAGAACCCCAAAACAGGTTCATACAGCTCAGGCCCAAGGCCCTACAACTCAGCTTCTTCACAAAGCCTACACTCAGCTTCTTCACAAAGCCTACACTCAGCCACCAAGGCCTACACTCAACCACAACAGTCCTACACTCAGAGATACAAATCTCCTACACTCAGGCACACAGGCCCTACACTCAGCCTTTATAATTACAGGATTACAAACTCAGATCCCTAAGGATCCTACAAGACAATATGAATACAAAAATGTAAACTCTACAACTCAGAGAAAAGAGAGAAGAGTTGTGAGTTTCTTGATGAGTTCTTGGAAGAACTCAGCTGAGATCAACCTGACTTGGCTTTCTTCAAAGCTTCTTGAATGTAGAACACAATATGATTGATCTCCTCTGCAGTTGATCCTTTATCTCTGCAACTTAAGATTTAGAACAAAATCTGAACCCTTCTTCTTAGCCTGGTTCCAACGGCTGTCTTCTTGGATGGAGCTCTCTCTCTCCAACTACTTAGATCTTCACTTGATTCTTCAAGAAATAGCTAGATCTTCTTTGTATTACTTGATGTGGTGATCCTCTATTAATCATCTGTTTCTGTAGATAGTATAAGCCTATTTATAGGCCTTCTTCATGGTAACCGGCTGGTCTGGTTCATAACTGATTTCTGACAACTCTGACAGGTGCAGTAGACCGGCCGGAATGGCAGCTGTCTAGACATCCAGTCAGTTCTTGAAAAATCTGTAACTGTCTGAAAGTGTCGAGACTGTCTGTCTTTAAGTGTCGACACTTATAGACTAAGTGTCGACACAAGTTGACTAAGTGTCGACACTAGCCTACAAGGTGTCGACACAACTCCTTGTGTTGTAGAATATACTTCTCGACACACCTTCTTCTTCATGTGTGGACACTGATATTGAGTGTCGTCACAACACTTTGTTCTTCAGCACTTTGTTGAATTCTTGTAAGTGTCGACACAACACCTTTGTGTCGACACATCTTCATGTGTTGAACTTGTTCAGTGTCGACACATTTTTTTGGTGTCGACACATGCCTTTTGTGTTGATACTTGCTGAGTGTCGACACAGCTCCTTGTGTCGACACATCTTCTTGGTGTTGACTCTGGCTGAGTGTCGACACATCTCCTTAGTGTCGACACTTGTATTTAGAATTTTGTTGAACTTTGCTAAGTGTCGACACAGCTCCTTGTGTCGACACTTTCTTCAAGTGTTGAGTCTTCAGCTGAGTGTCGACACATTCTTTCTTGTGGCGACACTTTCTTCAAGTGTTGAGTCTTCTGCTGAGTGTCGACAGATTCTTTCTTGTGTCGACACTTTCTTCAAGTGTTGACTCTTCTGCTGTGTGTCGACACATTGCTCTGGGTGTCGACACTTATACTTAGACTCTGCTGACTTTTGCTGAGTGTCGACACAGCCTCCAAGTGTCGACACTTTCTGATGTAGACACAGTTTCACTGGGTGTCGACACAACTGCTAAGTGTCGACACTGCTTTACTGGGCTTATCTTCACTGAGTGTCGACACAGCTCCTTGTGTCGGCACTTTCTGTCTGGTGTCGACTCTGCATCCCTGGTGTCGACACAAATACTACAAGTGTCGACACTGCTTGCCTGGGTGTCAACACAAGTCTTCTTAAGTGTCGACACTTTGCTCCTGGGTGTCGACACATGGACTTAGAAACTTTTTCATCTTTCCTGTAAATACTTAACCTGCACAAGTAAACTCAACATACATCAAATACATTTTGATGTATATCATTGAGTAGGGTGAGGCTTCTTCAAATCAGGTATATTTAAATCAATGTACCCAACAGGTTTTCAATTCATTCATAAACTAATGATAAAAACAATAGTCATGGCCTTTTATAAGGCTTACATCAAACAAAAACTATAAGCAGCCCAAAACAGTGGCTAAACGCACACCAGCATAAAAATGTCAATTATTAAAAACTCATAAACTAGCAAATTAAAATTATTAATGATAATAAGTCTATTTCCGTTGGCGAAGATTGTAGCCATGGCCGCTGCGGCGCCGCAAATCCTTGGCCGGTGGATCATCATCTTCATCTTCCGCCAATATCCCGCGATCGCCATGAACCCCAAGTGCGCCATCATCGTCATCGCCGCCATCGTCGTCATCGCTGTCATCTTTACCAATTAGGCCGCCATCGTCGTAATCGCCATCATGATGGCCGTCGCCATCAATCCTCCCCCGCTCAAAAGGACTCATCACCGATGAGTGGGCGGGAAAGTAACGGCGCAAGAGATCCGCATCTAGAAGATCCACCTGTGCAGCTGAGAGCCAAGAATCGTCCAAAGCAGGACGACCACACCATCTGATCAAAAACCTGTGAATGTCACTGTCTGGGGTCGGAAACACCGCGTCCTGTAATATCCTGTCAGGCAAGAAATCGGTCCGGGGGAACCTTGGAAAAGCGTTAGGAGAAGAAGAAAAACCAGTTACATCATCAGTAGGTAACATACCTCCCGGAGAATCCGAAGGAGGAAGCGATCTAGAAACAATATCACCCCCACCCCATTAGATGATATAGTGGAAATATTAAACGGAGAGATAGAAAGTTCAGGTGGTGGAGCGACATAAAGCGTTAAATCTGAAATGTTAAAAACAGGAGAGATTCCCCAATCAGCGGGTAACTTTAATAAATATGCATTTTCGCCTATCTTCTTTAAAACCCGAAAAGGACCGGCTCTCTTATTCGCTAATTTCTTTATGGTGCCCGAAGGAAGCCGTTCAGGGATAAGTCGAACCATTACCAAATCACCAATATTCAAGTGGACTGCTCGCCTATGTACGTTAGCATTCGATTGATAAGTATCATATTGTGTAGCTAACGTCTTACCAATGTGCTCATGTAGAGCGTGAACGTGTGAGGCGAAGTCCTGTGCAAATTGACTAGATTTAAAGGATGGAGGTAACAGAATCAATTCAAGAGGCACGGGCGCCTTATATCCATGCACTATCTCATTCGGAGATAAACCGGTGGACCTATTCTTAGAATTATTATACGCTAATTGAGCATGCGGAAGAACAAGGTCCCACGTACCCTTATGATCACCCACTAAGCAACGAAGCAAACCTCCCAAACTACGGTTAACTACTTCCGTTTGCCCATCCGTTTGTGGATGATAAGTTGATGAGAACATAAGTTTAGTGACCAAGAGTTTCCAAAGTGTTTTCCAGAAATAACTAGTAAATTTGACGTCCCTATCACTCACTATCGTTTTGGGGACGCCCCGATGTGCCACTACTTCTTTGAAGTACAATTTTGCGACATGTGAAGCATCGTTAGTGTTATGACACACAATAAAATAGGACATTTTGGAGAAACGGTCCACAACGACCAGAATGGAATCATGTCGCCTAAAAGTCAGAGGTAGGCCCAATATAAAGTCCATGCTAACGTCCATCCATGGCACAGACGGGATCGGAAGGGGTGTATAAAGTCCCGCGTTGGACTTGTTACCCATGGCTAATTGACATACGCGGCAACTCCCCACTATTTTATTAACCATTGGTTTGAGGCCCGGCCAAAAGAATTTGTCCTCTACAAGTGCGATCGTTTTGTCTCTACCGAAGTGTCCGCCTAGCCCTCCACTATGTAACTCCCAAATAATAAAATGACGTAACGATGAGCGAGGGATACATAACTGCATATGTTTAAATAAATACCCATCACGGAGGTAGAATGCCGAGATAGTGGACGGGGAATTGTCTTGAGCGGCGAAGTATATATCCTTAAAGTCCGAGCATTGGGCATATTCATCTTTAATTCTTTCAAATCCGATGACAGTTACTTCCATGGTAGATAGTAATAATGTGACCCGACTAAGAGTGTCCGCCACACGATTTAACATTCCCTTAAGGTGCTTGATAATAAATGTGTACTCCTGCAGGTAGGAAACCCATTTGGCATGCCGAGGACTGATTTTACTTTGAGAGTTTACAAATTTTAGCGCTTCATGGTCAGATAATATCACGAATTCTTTGGCAATGAGATAGTGTCCCCAATGTTGCAGACAACGTATTACTGCATAGAATTCACGATCATAATTGGAATAATTCAATTTTGGACTGGCCAATTTTTCGCTAAAGTACCCTAGCGGATGTCCCTCTTGGCTTAAAACTCCTCGGATTCCTATCCCCGATGCGTCACAAGATAATTCAAAGACCTTATTAAAATCCGGCAACCGGAGTAGTGGGGCTTCGGACATCCGTTCCTTAATCGTCTGAAAGGCTCTAGTGGCCGCTTTTGTCCAACTGAAATCACCTTTCTTCATGCATTCGGTGATTGGTGCCATGATACTACTAAAATCTCGAATGAATCTTCGATAAAACGTGGACAATCCATGAAAACTTCTAACTTCCAGAATATTTTGCGGTTCCGGCCATTCTCTAATAACTTGAACCTTTTTGTGGTCAACATGAATACCCTCGGAACTCACTATGTATCCTAGGAATTCCACGGAAGTCACACTGAATGCACACTTCTTAAAATTAATATATAAGTTCTGTTGGCGCAATGTAGTAAGGATTGTCCACAAATGAGTTTCATGATCGATCGGCGAGGTACTAAACACCAAAATATCATCGAAATAGACTACGACAAATTTTCCCATGTATGGCTTAAATACTTGAGTCATTAATCGTGAGAAAGTACTTGGTCCGTTGGTGAGTCCTTCTGTTAGCACTAACCACTCGTAAAGCCCATCCTTAGATTTAAAGGCCGTTTTCCATTCGTCTCCCTCCCGAATCCTTATTTGATGATAACCACTCTTTAAATCCAATTTTGAGAACACGGTGGCACCGGACAACATATCCAATAGATCGTCCAAACGGGGGATGGGAAACCTATACTTGACAGTTATTTTATTGATGGCGCGGTAGTCTACACACAACCTCCAAGACTTATCTTTCTTCGGGACCAACAAGGCAGGGACGGCACAAGGGCTTTTACTATGGCGGATAAATCATTTAGCTAATAAATCGGAAATTAACATTTGTAGTTCATTATGTGCGGAGGGATTAAGTCGGTAATGGGGTAGGTTAGGCAAGGACGAGCCCGGGACGAAGTCAATTTCATGTTGAATATCCCTGATTGGTGGCAACTTGGAAGGTAAATCTACCGGATAGACGTCCTTATATTCTTCCAATAATGTGCGCAGATATAACGGTATGTTCTCTAAAGATGGTGAATCTTCCTGTACTTGTAGACATACTAACGCATATATGACGCCATCGAGAAAGGTCTCACGTTCTAACTCCTTCCTACCTATAAGACTTATCGTTTTCCTTTCCCCAGGGACCACTGTGTCCTTGGACGCAATCGACGGGTCCTTAGGTGGTGTGGGTTTCAAAACAATGGTATTACCATTGAACTTGAACTCGTAGGTGTTGGCTTTGCCAAAATGGGTCACGTCATAATCATAAAGCCATGGACGTCCTAGTAGAACGTGACAGACATCCATAGGGATGACATCACACCACACCTTATCGAAGTAGTTCTTCACCGTAAGCGGTACCAAACATCGCTTAGAAACTGCGATGGACGTTTTGTTCACCCATGCTATCTTATACGAATGTGGATGCGGTTCAGTGACTAAGTGCATTCGAGTGATGACATTCTCTGAGACGACGTTCATACAACTACCGCTATCGATTATTAACTTACACCACTTGTCACCGTTCTTAAAATTTACCGAGAAGATATTCGTCCGATTGTAATCGTCCGTCGCTCGTGGTGTATTCAGAATACATCTCATAACCATCATAAACGGGTCGTCGTCAATATCACTCGGCTCGGCGTCAGACTCAGTACCGGCTTCATAAACGATCTCGGCGGGGTAAGACGTGGTATCTAATAGTGCCAGTGGTTTACTCTTAGTGGGACACTCACTAGTGTAGTGTCCTTGAATTCCGCACGAATAACAGGTAGCGTTAGTCTTATTAATTCGTCCTACTGGGACTCTCTCACCATTGGGATTTTTATTGTTCCTAGCGGTAATTACTATGGAACTTGAGTCCGTCGATCTGAACTTTCCTTTGTCTCTCATGGATGACGAAGGTGGGGGTCCTAAGATGGATTTTCTTTTCTGGAATGCTCGGCCCTTGGACTTGTTGGCATTGTGCTTTTCTATATCTAGAGCTGCATTGAATGTTGTGTTAAGGTCCGTGTGACCATAACGCAAAAGCTTGCCTTGGATGTCCGTGTTAAGTCCCTTACGGAAATGAGATAGTGTGACCTCGGGCATTTCTCGTATATCATAACGCATCATCATATCCTTGAGCCGTCCCATGTACTCCGCTACCGATTGGCCCCCTTGACGAAGGGTGGCTAGCTCGTCGAACATTTGGGTCCGGTGATATGCCAGGACATATTGGTCATGCAGGAGTGCCTTCATGGCGGCCCACCCAATTGGGGGTGCTCCATTTACGGTGCCTAGACGCCTTTCTTCGTTCAACCAGAACGTTTTGGCTCTGCCCAGAAGTTTCATTCGTGCTACTTGTACCTTCTCAACGTCCGTCAGGTTGTGCCACTCAAAATAGCACTCAATATCCATGATCCAGTTTAGAAAAAGTTGGGGTTCACCCATGCCATCGTAGGATGGTGATTCCATTTTAACGGCCCTAGTTAAGTCGAACTCATAAGGGGCTCGGGGTGCGTACTCATAATCCGGATCACGAGGGAGATTTTGTCGCTCTTCTCGTTGGTTGGCGGGATGGGGTGGCTGCCCCGGTCGATTTATCCCAAAGCCGGGATTTCGAGGCGCCGCTTGATTTACAGCCAACCCTTGTATTAACAGAGTGAGTGCATCGAACCTAGTGTTAAACTCTTCCCTAAGCGCCGTAATAGTTGCAGGAGCGGGCTCACCATCATCATGATGTTCGGCCATGTGTGATGTGGATGGAGAATACTCGGTGCCAAGCCTCGTGCGCATGAACAACACAGATACAGGGTGCCTCACCTAGATAAGAGACTGTTTGGACAAAAAATTTATAAATCAGGATTTTTATACGCTTAATGACGTGGAGAACGAAAATATTTTTTTTGACTTATATGCTTAGAAAAATAGGTAGAAAATTCAGATTTTTTTATACTTCTTTTTTTGCAAAATTTGTTTTTGTTATATGCAGACCAAATAGAGAAATTCAGATTTGGTGAATACGAAAACGTGCACGACCAAGTGTGGGTCGACGTCCTAAGAAAGGGGAGCGTAAGGACGGTGTCGATTGAGAAATCAACACAACCTGGCTCTGATACCAAATTGATGTAGGCCACGTCCTAAAAGATCCTACACGGACGGCGTGACGACGACGCTCGCAACTCTCAACGCTCTCTAACCCGCACACTATGAAACGCAGCCGTAACAATGATTTAATTTATCTCTCGCGCTAACATAAGGATAGCCGATCCATTAAAGGAATGGAGAATGGCTATAGGCCAAAATCCTTTCCGGCTAAAGGGAATAATATTTATTCCGACGAGCTTGAAGTTGTACCAAAATAGATCCACCAAGAAATAAATCACGAATTCGGAAAATGGTAGGATCTATCCAAACTAAAACAAAGAAGCGAGGATCGCCACTCCTCTCGAAGGATCTTCGGAAAACCAAACGAAAATGACAAACTATTAAAAGTAGTACCGCGAAAATTCAACGATTCAAATTCCACGCAAAAGTCGCCACCACAAGAACTAACTAAGAAAGAAATCTCTTGAGTAGATGGTTTCGTTACCCCGCTCGGAATAGTCGATCCGAGATGTTGGATCCACAAACAAGAACGATCGCTTTCCTTGGACGCGACGGGAGATGCACCAATGATGAGAAAACTCGATCGTCTTCCCCGCCTTTCGCCGTAGAAGTCCACGATGGCCTCTTCTTCCTTGCACTTGACTCCCCAAACCGAAGGAGGCCGAAGATTGATGGGAGGTAAAGAAACCGTGGAGGAGAAACACGATGATGGAGGTATTGAAGAGTGGGGGAAAGGGAGTAGATGAAAGAAGAGGAAAAGAAGAGAGAAGGAGGGGCGGCAAGAGCTTTGGAGAAGAAGAACCCCTAAGGGAGGCAGCGGCTAAGAGGGAGGAAGGAGAGAAATTAGGTTGGAGGAATTTAGGTTTTCAATTCATTCATAAACTAATGATAAAAACAATAGTCATGGCCTTTTATAAGGCTTACATAAAACAAAAACTATAAGCAGCCCAAAATAGTGGCTAAACGCACACCAGCATAAAAATGTCAATTATTAAAAACTCCTAAACTAGCAAATTAAAATTATTAATGATAATAAGTCTATTTTCGTTGGCGAAGATTGTAGCCATGGCCGCTGCGGCGCCGCAAATCCTTGGCGGTGGATCATCATCTTCATCTTCCGCCAATATCTCGCGATCGCCATGAACCCCAAGTGCGCCATCGTCGTCATCGCCGCCATCGTCGTCATCGCCGTCATCTTTACCAATTAGGCCGCCATCGTCGTAATCGCCATCATGATGGCCGTCGCCATCACTCGGCCTCTTTCAGTTTGCGCGACCTCTTTCCCTGTGCCTTGGTCTGCTTCCTGGCCGCTGGTGTTTTTCCACCGTACCGTTGTAGCTTCTTCTCTTTAGCCCGCTGCGGTTTCGTCCTTGTTCACTGCGGTTTCTTTCTCATGTCCCGACCTCCTCCTTAGGTCGTGCGGCTTGCTCTCCTTTTTTCTCTCCCCGCGGCTTCGCTTCTTCTCGCGCGGTTTTCGGCCTTCTCTATGGCCACTTCCGGTCTCTCCACCCCCGTTATCTCTACCTCCACCACTCCTGCAGCTCCTCCTCCTCCTACTACTTCGGGCAACCTTGGCACGCTTTCTAAACTTGTTGGCTCCAACTATCCCGATTGGAGCGTTTCTTTCACCTTTCTTCTTCGCTCTCAGCGCAAGCATCATCACCTCACCGATGACCCTCCTCCTCTTAACTCTCCTCAGTTTGATGACTGGGATGCGAGTGATGCCCTTGTCCTCACTTGGCTAGCCAACAGCCTCTCTGATGAATGCCTTCCCATCATTCGCCATGATGAGACGGTCAAGGCCGCTTGGCTTCACCTAGCTACTCTCTATTCAAAGGGGGTAAAAACGTCCCGCATTTATACTCTTTATGCAGACCTCTTCGCCCGCCCTTCCATGTCTCCTGCTGCGGCTTATCAGCAGGTTCAGGCTCTTGGCGCAGAGATCCTCCAGAATCGCTCCTTCTCCGCAGACTTGGCCGACCAGCACAAACACTTCCTAGAACTCCTGGTTGTTTGTTATCTTCTCCGTCTTCTCGATTCCTATGATATGATCCGCCAGCAGATCTTTGGTGAGGCGGAATCTCCTACTTTGGATGCCACCGCAGCTCGCATTGCTGCTGTTACTTCGCTGCTCCAGCGGCCTCTGTTGACCTCCCCCCCTTCCCAGGACTCCTATGCTCACTAGGCTCAGCGGGGGGGCCCTAGTGGCCGCAGCCACTCAGGCAGGCGTAGTTCGTCCAGGTTCCTCTGCTCTCACTGTGGTCGTACCGACCATTCTATTGACCACTGCTGACAGAAACATCCTCATCTTCGCCCTTCCGGTGATGCTCCTTCCTCGACCTCCACCTCCTCTCGGCCCTCTGCCTCTGTGGCCACGACTTCAGGTAGTGCCCACGTCGTTACACAAGGTAAATGGATGATTGACTCGGGTGCTACAAATCATATGACTGGCAACCCTCATTGCTTCTCTCTCCTTGAAACGCATGACTGGCTGCCCCCGGTTCGTGTGGCGGATGGTTCACCGTCCCCGGTTCTTGGGATGGGCATGGTTCAAGTCACCCCGTTGCTTCTCTTGGAGGACACTCTCTATGTCCCGAAGCTCCCGTGCAATTTATTATCTGTTACTACTTTATGCCGACAACTTCAGTGCTACGTCTTATTCACACCCACTTATTGTTCTTTTCAGGACCCAAGGACCCAGCGGACGATTGCTACTGGGACTGAGAGCGGCGACCTCTACTTCCTCGACAACGTTTCCGCTCTGTCCGCCTACTCCTCCTCCTCTACAGATCTGCTTCAATGGCATCTTCGCCTTGGACATCTTCCTTCTTGGATTCTTCGATAGCTTCTACCACACTTACCTCCGACCAGTTCTCCGCTCAACTATGATACGTGTCAGCATGGCAAACATCATCGCTCCTCCTTCCCGCTGAAGCAAGGCCGTGACTCCTCTCGCCCGTTTGATCTCATTCATTCTGATGTCTGGGGTCCTGCTCCTACCCTCACCGTTGGTCGGGGTAGTTCCTACTTTCTAACTTTTATAGATGATTTTTCTAGATGTACCTGTGTATATCTGTTAAAAGATCGCTCTGAATTCTTTTCTATCTGGCAAACATTTTATTTTATGATTAAAACTCAATTTGGCATTTCTATTAAAGTTTTTCGCTCTGATAATGCTAAGGAGGATCTTAGTCATGAGTTCTTCTCTTTCTTTCGGCAACATGGTCTTCCTCATCAAACCACCTGTGTTTACACCTCCTAGCAGAATGGGTGGCGGAGCGTAAAAACCATCACCTCCTTGATGTCGCTCGCACTCTCATGACGCAGATGCAAGTGCCCCGCTCGTACTAGGGCTACGCTGTGCTCCTCACCTGCTATCTCATCAATCATCTTCCCTCTACGGTTCTCCACGGCCAAACCCCCTTCTCCATTCTATACCCCCGCAAGGAACCTTTTCCTCTCCCTCTCCGTATCTTTGGGTGTACGGCCTTTGTTCACGCTCCGTCTGCTACCCGTAATAAGCTTTCCCCCAGTTCCACCAAGTGTGTCTTTTTGGTGTACTCTACCACTCAAAAAGGCTATTTCTGTTTTGACCCTGATCTGCGCAAATAATTTGTCTCCGCAGACGTGACATTCTTCGAGAATGCTTCCTACTTCTCTCTTGACTCCCCTCTTCCTCCTGATGTCTCTGCTTCTCCACCGCCTCTCTCCGTTCCTTCCACGCCTATCGACGTCTCCCCTCTTCCATCCTCTCCTCCTCCGTCTCCCTCTCTGTCCGTCTCACCCCCTACTCCTCCTCCCTCTTCTCCGCAGCCATCTCTCTAGTCCCGGGCCAGCCTTCTCCGCCACGGACGCTCCGGTCGCTAAGGTACGCATCGACCTGGATCTTCCCATTGCTCTTCGCAAAGGGGTGCGGGCGTGTACTCAACACCCGCTTGCGGCAGTTGTTTCCTATGAGCGGCTTTCTCCTTCTCGCAGGTGTTTTGCCTTGACTATCTCCGCTTCTACCACTCCCCGCACCTACCAGGAGTCTCTTGCTATTCCTCATTGGAAATCTGCCATGGATGAAGAGATGGCTACTCTTATTGAAAGGGGTACCTGGACCCTTGTTCCTCCACGAGAGGGTACTGATGTGGTTGGCTGTCGCTGGGTCTTTGTTGTGAAATTTTGCCCTGACGGCACTGTGGATCGCTACAAGGCCCAGCTGGTGTCCAAAGGCTTCACTCAGACTTACGACATTGATTACTTTGATACTTTCTCTCCTGTTGCTCGCCTCAGCACCATCCAGGTTCTTCTCTCTGTGGCTGTTAACAGGGATTGGGCTATTTCCCAGCTTGATGTCAAGAATGCCTTTCTCTATGGAGATCTTCAGGAGGATTTGTACATGGAGAAACCTCCTGTGTATGTTGCTCAGGGGGAGACACGAATATGCCGGTTGAAGAAGGCCATTTATGGCCTAAAGCAGAGCCCTCGGGCGTGGTTCGACAAGTTCAGTGGCATTGTGGCTACCATCGGCTTTGCAAGGAGTTCGGCCGATCACTCCTTATTTATTCACAAAATGACCTCGGGACTGGTGGTTTTGACAGTGTATGTGGATGATATTATTCGTACCGGCGATGACCAAGCTGGGGTGGACTTGACGAAGAAACACCTCCGTCAACACCTGGTCACGAAGGATATGGGCTCCCCGAAATACTTTTTGGGGATAGAAATCTCTCGGAAACTTTACTCGTTGGTTCTCTGCCAACAAAAGTATGCCCTTGATCTTCTACAATAAGCAGGATTGACAGGTGCCAAACCGGCCCAGTTTCCCATGGCTATTGGAGAAGACAAAACATGGACGGATGACTCGCCTCTTCTATCTGATGTCACATGGTATAGACGTTTGGTGGGCAAACTCATCTATCTCACAGTGACCAGACCTGACATCTCCTATGTTGTAGGCAAGGTCAGTCAGTTTATGCAAGCTCCTAGGGAGTGCCATCTTCAGTCTGTCTTGAAGATTTTAGACTATGTCAAAGCAGCACCGGGCAAAGGGCTAATCTTTCAGAAGAATGGTCATCTGAGTGTTGAAGCCTACTCAAATTCAAGCTATGCGGATGATAAACGCGATCGTAAATCCACATCAGGTTTTTGTACTTTTGTTGGAGGAAATCTTGTGACTTGGAAGAGCAAGAAACAGTCTGTTGTCTCCAGATGCAGTGCAGAAGACGAATACCAGAGTATGGCGTCAACCACGTGTGAGTTAAAGTGGTTACGGGGTCTCATGCTTGACCTAGGAGAGGTCTATGATTATCCTCTTCCTATATTCTGTGACAACAAGGCCGCTATATACATATCCAAAAATCCGGTCTTCCATGAGACAACAAAGCATATAGAGGTTGACTGCTACTTCATTCGGGAGGAGGTTTTGAAGAAATAGATTTGTACTCCGTTTGTCACCTCTGACAAAGAATTGGCAGATATCTTCACAAAACTGGTCTCTACTTTCTTCTTCCACATTTGTGACAAGCTGGGCATGATTGATATCTACGTTCCAGCTTGAGGGGGAGTGTTGAAGTATTAGACCGGGCGGCCTTGCGGTCTTGTCTGGCGGGTTGTTGATTGCGCGGTCTAGCGGTTCCTTTCCAGCAGGTTCATATTCAGACTATTGCTATTTGTAGTCTGGGCGGTCTGGCATTCTCACTCAGAAGCCTGGAGACCGGGCGGTCTATCGGTCTCCTATTGCGGCCTATTCTCTTCTTGCTGGAGTTACCGAGCGGTTAGCCCATCTGTCTAACCGCGCGGCCTGTACGATCTCTTTAATTTCTAGTCGCTCAGCCCTGTACATTTTTTAGTCCCACATTGTTTGTTTGTACTATCTCATATCTCCTCCATTCTATAAAAGAGAGGTCATACCTTTGTAAATGATATCTTTTTTGGATAATAAACTTTCAATTATTCAAATTTCTGTCTGTTTATTAGCTGCGTGTTCGCTCTTTTATAGGGACAATATAGTCTGTGCTATCCGAGAGTTTGGTAAGCTGGCAGAGACTGATCCTCAGAATCTCTTCGAAAAGCTTATGTCCTATGAGCTGCAAATCAATTCAAGAAAAGCTGGAGAAGAGAAAAGCTAGTGTTCATCTAAGGAGAAGTCTGTTACACTGAAGACAGACAGCTCAAGGAAAGCCAAAGCTGCATCACCTGCTCCTGTATAGGAAAATAGTGAAGATAAAGCTTCAGAGACAAATACCTCAGGCTTAGAGCTGTCTGAAGGAGAGTTTTCTCTTCTTTCAAGGCAGTTCAAGAAATTCTTGAACAAGAAAAAACAATGGAGAGGCAAAGATGCCTCATACAGAAGATCACGTCATGATGGTGATCGACACAAGAAAGGCTCAAGTAGCCAAGACGGTATCATTTTAAACAGAACAAACATATTTCTTCTGACATTGTTTGCTATTGTTACAATAAGCCAGGACATGTCATTGTTGATTTCCCTCACAAGAAGAAGGAGGGTGGAAAAAGAGAGGAGAAGAAATCTTCTTACAAAAAGAAGAGAACTGAAAGAAGCCTAGTAGCAAAGAAGGGCAAGAGTCTCAGCGACTCTGACTCATCTGAGTTAAGTGAAGAATAGGAAGCCTTCTTTGGGCTAATGACACAAATAGATGATGAAGAAGAACCCAGTATACTGGGAAGGTAAACTCTTATACTCCACTTTTTGAATAAGATGCTTTTGATCATGATCATGAGGACTGATCTTCTGATGATGAGTCTGAACTCATGGCCCAATATTAGGAGTAAATCATGGCCTACAACAAATGTCGAAAAGTTGTGAAAACTCAGGCTAAGGAGATTAAATCTCTCAAGGCTGAAGAGAACACTCTAAGAGAGGAAGTTGCTAAGACGGACTCACTCAGAGAGAATTTCAATGCTGCTATTGAAGAGTATAATAAGGCTCTTGAGCATCTAGATCTGAAGGAGAAGATTATCAGAGAATTGGAAGAACAACTTGCTATGGAAAAGAAACTTGTTGAAAGTTTCTCCAAGCCCAAGACTGTCCTTCCTTTTATTGCTGAATTCTCAGCTCAGTCCAAAGGTGCTGGCTTAGGCCATCTTGATGCTCCTAGTAAATCCTCTAGGAGAAATAAGGCTCAAAGTTAGAATAAGGCGGCCAAGAAGGCTTTGGTCAAGTGTGTGAATAGAAAACAAATAGGCTGAAAATTTGGAGTAACAAATTTTATTATCCAAAAAAGGTATCTATTACAAAGGTATAGCCTCCCTTTTATAGAATGGAGGAGATAAGAGAGATTACAATTAAGCGGCACACAACCGACTCAAATCCCGACAGTACACGGTCGTGTGACATGCCCGTGTTGCACCTTACACACATGTGTCGCGCCCGACACTCCTGTGTTGATCAGCTGTATACTTCACCCTGCACAACATCACCTTACCCGAGCAGGACACGGCCCTGGGACATGCCCGTATCCCAGGCCATGTCCCCCTGGACACACCCGTGTCCTCAGGCACACGCATCCCTGGCTGAAACCTGCAAAGGACACGCCCTATAACACGCCTATGTCACAGGCCGTATGATCCCTTTGCTTGCCGCTCGACGATTGTCGAGCACAGTTTGCCGACCCGAGCACGACACACCCTGGGACACGCCTGTGTCCCAGGCCGTGTCACTCAAGCTTTAGCCAAATTAGGATTTGGGGTGTTACAATCCTCCCCTCCTTCAAAAAAATTTTTCCCGAAATTTTGCTCACCTACAAACACTCATCTAAGCACTTCTCGTTGCACCATCAGCAACCGATCACTTGAATAAAGCGAGCCTGGTGAGAGCTCCGGGGCCGCAGCTTGTCTCGCCCCAAGGCATCACACAAAACAAACAGCACATGCAGCACATACACACATACAGATCTCTCACATGTGCACATCTATCCACAAGCTCATCTAATATCCAAAAACATTATAGATCCCACGATTGATCGATCACTTACATGACAAAATGTGCACCAAGATTTACATGACATCTATGCACACAACCATCTCATGATTCGTAATAGGATTCACATCATCAACGTGATACGAGTTACTTTTCTATATTTACTTCCGCTCAGCCGCCTGATTTGCCATCAAGTTAAACACTCGAGGCTGTACTTCACCAATTGAGTTTTGCGGCTCTTGCACTTCCAAATTATGCAATCGAGGTTGCGTCCGGGATGTAGATGACTCGGCCACTGCTTTACCCTTTTATTCAAAAGACACACCTGTCTTTTGCTCACTCCTTGAAGGGTCACTCCAACAATATTTAGCTATATGTCCTTGCTTGCCACAGTTAAAACATGTACGTGTATCAACACGTCCTTGCCCATAGGTTGTTCCCGAAAAAATAGTCGACGGAAATGATTCAGCAGGCCTGAACCTTTTCTTGTCTCGTCTTCTAAACTCTGATTGTTCCGCCTTTGGCACTTTGAATTCTAGCTTCTCCACTGCCAGTCTCTTCTTCTCTTGTACCAGCTTCAAATCTTTCTCCAGCGCACGGGCTGTATCGACCAACGCTTGGAAGCCTTGGTTCACCGAACTGGAGTACCAGCCTTAACTCATCATGCAATCCGTCATAAAATCGATTTGACTTCTGTTCCCCCTCAGCGAAAGTAGACCGCACATAGCGTCCTAGTCTGGTTAACTCATGCAGATATGTATCACTATCAGTCTCACCCTGCACCAGACGTTGAAATTCATTCTCCATCGCAATTTACTACAACACTGACAAATACTTGGCTAGAAACAATCTTGCGAATTCATCCAATGAGACCTCCTCTAGTCCTTGACCTGTCAAGTGATGCACTTCCACGTCATCCCACCACAGTCTCGCATCTCCTTCTAGCAGAAAAGTGGCTAAGGTCACTTTCTGCTCCTCCGCAGTGTTGATTGCAGTCAAGATACTTTTCACCCTTGCAAGCCAATCCTCCGCCTGCGTTGGGAAAATCGCCCCACCAAACGTAGGTGGATGAAATTCCATAAACCCTTTCAACTATTCATTCATTGCTTGCTCGTCCACCACAACTTCAGCGCGCTCTTGCCTTGCACCAGCCCGTACTGGCACCCCTGCAGGCCTTGCCTGCCCAGTAGGTTGTGCATGTAACACTGTGAGCACCATCTCAGTCACCACACGTATGGTCTCTGCCGAGGGAGGTGTAGCCGCTTCAACTAGTGTCTCACTCACATCCGAATGCTGGGGCTCAGACTGCCCGGCACCACTCCTCGCCACCTATCAATGTACAAAACACCATTAAGCATGCAATTCATAATGGCTAATATACATTGACTTCAAATTCCTATTGGACATTCCTGGGTTCAATTATGTTCTCCCTCCCATAAATCTCAAACCTGCCTCTGATACCACTTTGTAACGCCTCCATCCGTCACATGGAATATAATAGTGGGTCCGGTCGGGGCCTTACGCCATATTTCACAAACAAACGACGGAGTCACGTGGGGACATCAAAATCTTTTCTACTCGTATCCTAACACAAAGGATTCTAGCGCAGCGTTTTAAGTTATATGAACTCAGCACAACGAATGTCCACTAATATACAAACTCCATATTACTATATCAAATCAGGAATGTATATAACACACACACTTATGGCCATAAGGCCTTACAAGTTCCTCTATACACATTTATAGCTTCATACATCGGCATGCAGGCCGGCCACACATGAAATCCAAACACGCTTCGCACGGCCTTCAAGGGCCTTTAGCAGCAATCCTTCATTCCACTCAATTCAATTCAAGCATCAGCACCTGCAACTAGATACCCACCCAAGAGCAGCAAACAAAGTAACGGTCAACATTAGCTGACCAATTATAACGACCCTACCCCTTACCCGAGGAAGTGGTTCCTTCCCTGTATGCATAACCATTATAACATGTATCCATCTATCAATCACAACCATGTCACAAACGCCGGTATCCACAAGACGCTCTGTGCACTCAGGGAACCTTATTGGTGTACAGGACATACTAGTCATCCACCGCCGATCAGAGGTTTTTAACTTATTGGTTGGTCGGTCCTAGTCCACCAATCCCGTAGTCTGGTGACATTCCATCCATTCCACTCAGAGGTACTAACCTCACAGCATTCATGAGTAGATCAACCCACCCTAGTAGTGTAGCAAGCCGGGTTTATCTGTGCTCCCCTGGCATTACCACCAATCGACCTCCCATCCTAATACAGATCGACCCACCCTAGTGGAGTAGCAATCTAGGTTTAACTTGGCTCCCCAGGCATTGCCACCAATCGACCCCAACTAATCCAGATCAACCAACCATAGTGTTGTCGCAAGTCGGGTTTATCTCGCGCTCCCCAGGCGTTATTACCAATTGACCTTACACAACAACCAGGAATTTTCGCCAAGCATCCAAGATCACATCCATACATCAATAGTCATACATCCATACATCCATACAACAGAGGCTACAAGCCTATATCTTACACAGCATCAAATCCACGGAGTCTTCTTCGGTTTACCCAGAATCATCATCAATCCAGACTAATCGTCAAGATGGGCTTCACATAGCATGTCGATGTCGTACTCCACACTTCCGGCTCTAGATGCAGACTCAACCAAGGAATCACTTACAGTATCCACCTCTTGGTGGAGGTTTCCATGCATATGCATAAAGAAAGGACTTTCATGTCCAAGAAGGAGACCGTTACCATTGAAGATCGCTTTGGAGCCATGAACTAGCCAGATGTAATTCACATTCTCGGCTTTGCCTTCACAAATCCAAGCTCGGATCTTGATTCCGCACTCCGCAGCTCCTCCAGCAGCTGGCTTTCTCCTTCCTCCTTTCCTTCCCACACTCACTCGCAGCCATCCTAGACGTAGACGGTGCCGTGTATTCCGATCCTAGCCTAGTGCGCATTCAGGTTTAGAAAAATCTTGGGAAGATGATTTTTCCTAGGGCTGTAGCTATATTGGAAATATGATACTTTTATAGATTCCCGATGTGAGGAACACGTGGATCGTTAAAATTTTTTTTTTTGAAATTTCGTTGAAAAATAAAGATTTTTGCCCGCTATTGGCAGACCACCAAAAATAAATTTTTTTGTTCTTCTAAAGATTAGATTGACCAACCAGGAATGCAGCGAGGATGTTTGCAATGTGGGAGTTGAAACAACCGCCTCTGATACCAAATTGGTGTAGGGGAGATCGTGATACGTGCTCGACTACACTAACGGAAACTATCGTCACAAAGCATAAAAGCAAGATAGGAGGGCTCCAACCAAAAGCGAACAAAAAGGGATCGGGTTGGCTCCCAAATCCGAATGATAAAATCAATATAGAAGATTCCAGCCGGACTCGATACAACGTCCTTAAGACCTACCTCCCTAACAAGCACATAACTCACCACACCCACACAAGCATCTATTGTACCAACTTGAGCCGTTTCAAACGCAACAATAATTTATTTTGGAACAGCGGCAAACTTCAAATGGGGTTGAGTTCCAGTTGAGATTAATTCCCTTGTTGACACAAAGTGTTCCAATCTTGGAGAGCAAGTCATGGCTAGGCCAAGTCTCGCTCCCACAACGGATCTTCGCAATCCGGAATACAAGAGATTCAATAACAACGAAGCCGAATCAGATTTTGCAAGCGATGTACTTTAAAATCACGGAAAAGACAGTTCTCAAAAGCCTCCACAAACTCAAAGCAAGAATCACTAAAGAGGAAGAGATTACACAACCAAGAACATCAATCACACAAGATAGGTGAGAGATTCACTCTCTCCACGGAACCACCGACGTCACACCGAATGGGGCTGCAATCCTTCTTCCTCGGAGTTACACTGAAGGAAGCCTCGCCGGCGTTGCACCGAAGAGGGGAGGAAGGAAGCAAGGGGGGGGCTTCAAACCACAAGGCCGGCGGCTTGGAGTCTCTCCTTGGTCGAATTTCTCCTAGGGAGTTTCTTTGGATTCAAATTCTTCTTCTTTATTAATTCTCAGAAAGAGGTCTCCTTATATAGGAGTTACAAACACATAGGAGTTACAAACACATAGGAGTTACAACAAGCCCTTAACCATGTTAAATTTTCTCAACGTGGTCAGCAAGATAGCCCAAACGCCAAATTAATATCTTCGGAACTATCCAGTTCTCACGTTGAACCAGCGGAAAACCAAGGAACAAAGGTTAAACCCAACAAACAATGGAAGCACAAGCAGGTCTTTTATGCATTCACTTCTTTACAACACGAGGCATACATAGCAAGACATGATTTCGCTAGTATAACAGCTGTAAATAGAAAGCACCAAAAAACAAGCCGGGCGGACAGCACCGGAGTCCGCCGAGACCGCCGAGGTCGCCGAGTCCGCTGAGATCGCCCAAACTAAGCTGCAATCCGCCAAATAGCCACAGAGTCCGCCGAAGCCGCGAGGCTGTACGGACACACCGTTATTCGTCTCCTGCTGACGCTGAACTGAGGAACACCCCCTACCCGCCTGAAGCCGGCGGACAGGTTATTGAAGCTGACAAAGATGAAACAGAACTGACAAGCCGCAGAGCGACCTCCTGCTGAGTCCGTAGAGACCGCACACTTCCAAGTACTTGACTGAAGTCACAGCCAAACTCCTGGCTCCTTGAAGCAACCCGCGCGACTTGCGCACAGCAAACGTCAGCACTGAATCAATCTGCGCGGACAGACAAACTCAGACCGCAGCTCCTTGCCCAACCCAACTTACTGTTCACTCAAGTTTCTGTAGACCTGCCAGGGGGTCCTATTTATAGGCGAGGTGAGTAGTATGGTCACCGCCCTAGAGATAGAGACACTGCCCCAGCCCACGCGATAGCAAAACACCATCCGCCGAGTCCGCAAGGACTTAGCCGGATACCAAGGAAAACCGCCAGGAGCAAGGCAACATTGGCGAACCCTCTCCAGTCCGCCCAAGCGATGCGGACAAGGCATCAGCCCGCAAAGCTCCAGCCACTGCAGGACAGCAACCCCCTTCAATGGCTGTCAGCACAAACCCGAGGCAGTCCGCAAGACTCACACCTCAATCCGCCACAAGTCCATGACCAAAGGCAGACAACAACAGTCCGCCCGATCACAACGGACTTGACGGATACGGCGGACACCATGGTCTTGGCACAGAGTGTGACCAAGTCCAAAATCATTAAAGGCCAATGCGAGCATGGCGAACTCAAACTCCCGTCCGCCAAACACCTTAGCACAGACCGCCAGCAGTCCGCAAGTTCCTCGCACTCCTGCCCAACGCAGCAACCACCTCCCGGACTCCATAAGCCAGTCTGCCAATCGACCTCCACAGCAAGGCACCTGCTGTAACACCAGAGCTCGACAAGGCCTCAGCCAAGCTCTAAGCCCAGTCCGCAACAGCCTAAACCGCGGACATGCCAGTCCGCAAGCTTCCCGCGGACACGAGCCAAACCGCCAAACAACACAAGCTTGCACCACGGCCACTGAGCAATGCACCAGTCCGCAAGCCTCTATCCGCTCAGGCCGCTCCTTGACTAAACCAAAGCCAACGTCCTATCCACAGATACCAGGCCGCACAGTCTGCGGACTCCATGCAACAACCCGCTCAGAAGACAACCGGCTTTCCACTAGAACTTCCACCGGGCCGCACATCACAGTCCACCCAGTCCGCCTAGTCCGCCAAAGCTGTCCTCCCAGGTCGCCCGGCCTGTCCCGTCAACCACTTCCACATCACAAAATTCAATACTCCCCCTTGAAGTGGGAAGTGGTGACGAAGCCCAGCAAGGTGCGCAAGCGCTCAAAGGGCCCCTTCGACAGTGGCTTCGTGAAGATGTCAGCAAGATTATCTTCACTCCGAACATGCCCGACCAGCAGAGATCCTCCCAACACCTTCTCCCTGATGAAATGGTGATCAATCTCTATATGCTTGGTCCTGGCGTGACAGACTGGATTGTTATCCAGTTTGAGAGCACTCTCATTGTCACCCCGGAGTAAAGTAGGCCCTTGCACTTCTTCATGAACATCCTCTATAAGCCTCCTCAACCAAACGACTTCCCGAGCAGCCAAGGCCAAAGCCTTATACTCCGCCTCTGTGGTTTAAACCAACACCGAGTCCTGCTTCTTGCTACACCACGAAATGCTAGCTGAACCGCAAGTGAACACATAACCTGAAGTAGACCTCCGATCATCCGAATCACCGCCATAGTCATCATCCGTGTACCCTAGCAATGCAAACTCCGAGTCCCTTCTATAGAGGAGTCCCATGTCAGAAGAAGCCTTGACATACTTCAGAATACTCTTCGCTGCCACTAGATGAGATTGCCTTGGTTCAGCCATATACCGACTTACTCGGCCAACAGCATAAGCAATGTTCGGCCTTGTAATCGTCAGGTAAATCAAGCTCCCAACAAGAGCCCTGAACACCAAGGGATCAAGGAGAACCCTTCCCTCATCTTGTCGAAGCTTCAGCCCAGGTTCCAGTGGAGTAGAGCACTTCTTCCCTTCGCCCATGCCGAACCGCTTCACAATGCGATCAGCATACCCTTTCTGGCAAATGAGAACCCCGCACTCCTTCCTCTCCACTTCCAAACCGAGAAAGTGATGCAACTCTCCCAAGTCTTCCATCTCGAAGCGTATAACAAGCTCTGCCCTGAGCCTTGCTACTTCCCCCTCCAAGTTCCCTGTGATGATCATGTCATCCACATACAGCAGGACCAAGACTTGTAGCTCCCCCTTCTTCTTGACGAACAAGCTTGAATCCGAGTTGGAAGCAAGGTATCCACAGAATTGCAAGTACTCTACAATCTTCCCATACCACGCTCTAGGAGCTTGCTTCAACACATAGAGAGCCTTCCTGAGTTTACAGACATAGTCTGGATGCTTTTCAGAGACAAAACCAAGCGGCTGATCCATGAAGATGTCCTTGTTAATCTCTCCGTAAAGAAACGCATTCTTCACATCGAGTTGCCACAACCTCCATCCCTTGCTAGCAGCCAAGGCGATCACCACTCTTACTGAAGTCATCTTCGCAACTGGACTGAATGTCTCCTCATAGTTTTCTCCATACTGCTGTGAGAATCCTCTAGTGACCAGGCGAGCATTGAACCGATCAATGCTCCCATCAGCCTTCTTCTTCAACTTGTACACCCACTTGCAAGTAACCGGAGTAATTCCATCAACCTTGGGCACAAGGTCCCAGGTTTCATTCTTCTCCAGAGCATCAATCTCTTCCTTCATGGCACCTTCTCACTCCTTCACTCCAGTGGCCTCGTTGAAGTTTGCAGGCTCTCGCTCATCCAGAGGACCTGCAAAGAAGCTGGAGACAAAGCTCACTGCATTCCCATCACAGTACCGAGCTAGTGGCTTAACCACCCTCTTCGATCTCCGAAGAAACGGCTCCTTGCTCATTGCTTCCGTTGCTTCTTCGGGCTCCACTCCTACCTGGGGTAAGCATTGAGCAGTGCTCCCCCTGCTTCCTGAGCCAGAAGGCTCAGCCTCGGAGTTAGAAGCAACAGGAGATGCTGGTGAAACAACAAGCTCCTCTTCCAAGCCTTCAGTAGCCGCCACCGGTGCTTCATCAACCTTGCTACTTCCGGTTAGCTCAACCGAGCAACCTCCATATGACGTCAGCTCGTCAAAGACAACGTCTCTTGATACCACGAACTTCTTCGTCACAGGGTCCATGCATTTCCATCCCTTCTTCTGCTCGTCGTAGCCAACAAAGACAAGCTTCCTTGCCTTCGCATCCAGCTTTGTCCGTGAAGCATCCGTGACATGCATGTAGCAAGTTGAACCGAACACCCGAAGGTGTCCCACACTCGGCTTCTCCTTCAGCAACAGCTCAATAGGAGTCTTCATGTTGATAGGGCTGAGTGGCATCCGGTTGATGACATAAGCAGCACAAGACATCCCCTCCGCCCAAAAGGACCTTGGGATATCTTTCGCATGAAGCCAGCATTTGCAGGTCTCTGTCAGATGACGGATCTTCCGCTCCGCTACCCTATTTTGTTGTGTAGTGTGAGCACAAGTAAGCTCCTGTTGGATCCCGTGCTTCCTGCAGAAGTTAGAAAACTCGGAGGAGACAAACTCACCCCTGTTATCAGTTCTAAACTTCTTAATCCGCAAGCCAAGCCGGCCTTCTACCAACTCCTTAAACTCCACAAACAACCAGAAGGCTTCCGACTTCTCCTTTAAGAAGTACACCCAAGTATACCTTGAGTAGTCATCAACCAAGACAAGCATGTATCTGCTTCCACCAAGGCTGGCAGTAACCGTCGGTCCCATCAAGTCGCCATGAATGCACTCCAGTGGTTTCTTGCTCCTTGTTCGTGATTTATCAAACGGAAGGCGATGTGTCTTGCCGTATTGACAGCCCGCACAAACATGCCCCAGTCTCTCATGCCAGATAGTAGCGCTATCATTGGCCCTCATTCTATCAACGTAAGAATTGGTGGCAAGAACAAACAAGTTCTTCACCCTCCTCCCTATATGAGCAACATCAGCCTTCACCGCTGATACGTTGCGAAGGAACCTCACGTCTGTTGGCCCAAACAGAACGTGATAACCAGCGTCCACCGCATTGGTCACCGAGAAGAGGTTCTTCTTCATGCCCGACACGTGATACACACTCCTTAACGTGAGTGGCCCCTGATCACTACCCAAAGACACGACCCCCTCTTTCTCTACTGTATAAACAGTATTATCAGCAGTGATAATAGCTTCATTACCTGAGTAAACCTGCATAGAGGTGAACTTCGATTTGTCTCCGATGAGGTGATGACCACACTCGGAGTCCACGATCCACTCGCTGTTGAAGTCCTCAGCAGACAAGGCCCGGACACAAGTGCCCATCATGAAAGCTCCGCCCCATTCTGTTTCTTCACTTCTCGAGCAAGCCTCCTCCTTTCCCGCAGCATACCCAGCCTGCAGTTTGACCTTGCAGTCCCGCTTGAAGTGCCCTCGCTGATGACACCGGTAGCACTTCAAGTTCTTCTTCCAGTCCTTAGGAGCATTGCTCCTCTCCGGTGGATATGAAGTTGAAGTCTCCTTCTCACCAGCGGCCTGCACCTTCTTCTTCTTCTTCCCTTCCCATCCTTTCTTCTTTCCTGAGAAGAGAGCTTTGCTGCCTTCCTGATTCAGGTTCACTCCAGCCATCTGCCTTGCTAAGCTCTCCTGCGAGGCAAGCAAATTCTCCAGCTCCATCAAAGACGGCTGAGTAGCCCACCCTTGAACAGATGTGACAAAGGCCACATACTCCTTCCGCAAGCCGCGGATAATGTGCCTTTTCATCTTCGCCTCAGAGATAGGCTCATCAGGATCCAGTGCCGACAGCTCAGCACACAAGCTCTTCATCTTTAAGAAGTACTTGGAGATGGAAAGGTCTCCCTGAGTTGCCCTGGCCAACTCATTCTCCAGGAACTGAAGTTGCGCCACATTCTTCCTATTGAACAACTCATCAATGGTTGTCCAAATATCAGCAGCCGACTCACATCCAACGATGTGATCAAACAGTTCCGGAGACACGGCTCTCTTCAGAATGAACTCCGCCTTAGCATTTGTTCTTCTCCAGAGCCTAACCTGCTCAGTAGTACCGAAAACAGCAGTGACTTCCTGCCTGTCGTCACCACCGATGACTTCCCACAGCTCCTCGCCAAGAAGATAACTCTTCATGCACGACTTCCACTTCTTGAAGTTAGTCGGCGTTAAGAGTTCAATGCCCAGACCTCTTGTAAAGCTCCCTTCCATTGCAACACCTGTTAGCAACCTTTCAGAAGCTCCGAGCAACAACACAGGTTGATCACCACTCAATCACTGAGTAACAACACTGGCTGACTTCCGCTCACGCAACTGAACCTCCCTCTGATACCATGTTAAATTTTCTCAACGTGGTCAGCAAGATAGCCCAAACGCAAAATTAATATCTTCGGAACTATCCAGTTCTCACGTTGAACCAGCGGAAAACCAAGGAACAAAGGTTAAACCCAACAAACAATGGAAGCACAAGCAGGTCTTTTATGCATTCACTTCTTTAAAACACGAGGCATACATAGCGAGACATGATTTCGCTAGTATAACAGCTGTAAATAGAAAGCACCAAAAAACAATCCGGGCGGACAGCACCGGAGTCCGCCGAGACCGCCGAGGTCGCCGAGGTCGCCGAGTCCGCTGAGATCCCCCGAACTAAGCTGCAATCCGCCGAATAGCCACGGAGTCCGCCGAAGCCGCGAGGCCACGCAGACACACCGTTATTCGTCTCCTGCTGATGCTGAACTGAGGAACACCCCCTACCCGCCTGAAGCCGGCGGACATGTTATTGAAGCTGGCAAAGATGAAACAGAACTGACAAGCCGCAGAGCGACCTCCTGCTGAGTCCGCAGAGACCGCACACTTCCAAGTACTTGACCGAAGTCACAGCCAAACTCCTGGCTCCTTGAAGCAACCCACGCGACCTGCGCACAGCAAACGTCAGCACTGAATCAATCCGCACGTACAGACAAACTCAGACCGCAGCTCCTTGCCCAACCCAACTTACTGTTCACTCAAGTTTTTGTAGACCTGCCAGGGGGGTCCTATTTATAGGCGAGGTGAGGAGTGTGTTCGCCGCCCTAGAGATAGAGACACCGCCCCAGCCCGCACGATAGCAAAACACCATCCGCCGAGTCCGCAAGGACTTAGCCGGATACCAAGGAAAACCGCCAGGAGCAAGGCAACATTGGCGAACCCTATCCAGTCCGCCCAAGCAATGCGGACAAGGCATCAGCCCGCAAAGCTCCAGCCACTGCAGGACAGCAACCCCCTTCAATGGTTGTCCGCACAAACCTGAGGCAGTCCGCAAGACTCACACCTCAATCCGCCACAAGTCCACGACCAAAGACAGACAACAACAGTCTGCCCGGTCACAGCAGACTTGACGGATACGGCGGACACCATGGTCTTGGCACAGAGTGTGACCAAGTCCAAAACCATCAAAGGCCAATGTGAGCATGGCAAACTCAAACTCCCGTCCGCCAAACACCTTAGCACAGACCGCCAGCAGTCCGCAAGTTCCTCTCACTCCTGCCCAACGCAGCAACCACCTCCCGGACTCCATAAGCCAGTCCGCCAATCGACCTCCACAGCAAGGCACCTGCTGTAACACTAGAGCTCGACAAGGCCTCAGCCAAGCTCTAAGCCCAGTCCGCAAGTGCCCAAACCGCGGACGCACCAGTCCGCAAGCTTCCCGCGAACACGAGCCAAACCGCCAAACAACACAAGCTTGCACCACGACCACTGAGCAATGCACCAGTCCGCAAGCCTCTATCCGCTCAGACCGCTCCTTGACTAAACCAAATCCAACGTCCTATCCGCAAATACCAGGCCGCATAGTCCGCGGACTCCATGCAACACCCCGCTCAGAAGACAGCCGACTTTCCACTAGACCTTCCACCAGGCGGCACATCACAGTCCGCCTAGTCCGCCTAGTCCGCCAAAGCTGTCCGCCCAGGCCGCCCGGCCTGTCCCGTCAACCACTTCCACTTCACAAAATTCAACAAACCATCCATGATGGAGATGTAATCTCATCCATCCGTATGGTTAAGTACACACCACAAACTATGAAATGTCCAAAAATAAAAATTACATAACATTTATGAATATAAAATTTTCATCCAAACATGGAATAATTTTATATTCATCAATATAAAATAAAAGTGCATGAAATAACGTAATTAATTATTCACGGCAGATTTGGCACGCCGCTGGCGGAGGTTGTAAAGTGGTCTTCCTTCAGCATCATCACGACACCTAAGATCTTTTTTTTGTTGTGCCTCGGCAATCGGGTCATCATCAACTAGTGGCGGAGGGGCCGCGGCATCAATCCTCCCCCACTCAAAATCACGGTTGAACCGAAGAAGTTTAGGAAGAAAACTCAGATACATGATGGATAATGACAATGGAAGAAGAGTTGAATCAATTCAAGCGTTGACAAGTTTGGAAGCTTGTTCCAAGACTCAAAGGAAAGAACGTCATCGGAACAAACTGGGTCTATAGGAAAAAGATGGATGAGGATGGTACAATCATAAAGAACAATGCCAGACTCGTCGCCAAAGGATATAGACAAGAAAAAAGAATCGACTTTGATCAGACGTATGCACCAGTGGCAAGGATGGAGGCAATTAGATTGTTCCTAGCATATACAGCACTTAAAGTCTTCACTTTCTATCAGATGGACGTGAAGTCGACATTCCTTTATGATGACATAAAGGAAGAGGTGTATGTGGAATAACCTCCAGGTTTCGTTGATTCTAAATTTCCTGAGCATGTCTATCTTTTATTTAAAGCTTTATATGGTTTGAAACAAGCTCCTCGAGCTTGGTACGAGACATTGTCTAACTTTCTTCTTGAGACAAGTTCACAAGAGAAAAGATAGATAAGACATTATTTCTTAGGGGAAAAAAGGCAAGATTTTGCTAGTGCAAATCTATGTCGATGACATCATATTTGGCTCTACTGATGACAACCTCTACAAAAAGTTTTTCAAACTTATGCAAGCGAAGTTCGAAATGAGCAGTATGGGAGAGCTGAAATATTTTTTAGGACTTCAGATTAAACAATCTAAATATCGAATTTTAATCTCTTAGATGAAGTTCACCAATGATTTAATTAAGAAATTCGGAATGGAGAACACAACCTCTATGAGGACTCCAATGGGTTCAACTATGTCTCTAGACAAGGATGAGAAAAGAAAACGTTTTGATGAAACCAAGTACAGAAGCATAATTGGATCATTGCTCTATCTTACTGCTAGTAGACCGGATATAATGTTTTCAACATGCGTGTGTGCTAGATTTCAAGTGAAATCTAAGAAATTTCACTACGTTGCTGTAAAGCAGATTTTGAGATACTTTAAAGGTACACCAAATCTTGGCTTATGGTACTCAAGAAGTAATGTCAGCGAACTAATTGGTTTTTCAGACACAGATTTTGCTGGAAGCAAAGATGACAGAAAGAGAACTTCTGGGACTTGCCAATTTCTTGGAAGGAGGCTCATTTCATGGAGCAGCAAAAAGCAAAATTATTTCGCAATCTCAACGACCGAGTCGGAATACATTTCTATCGACAGTTGTGGTGCACAATTGCTTTGGATAAAGAACCAACTTGAAGACTACAACTTGAAGCTCAAAGACATTCCATTATTTTGCGACTCCTCCAGTGCAATTGCCATAGCCAACAATCCAGTCTCTCACAGCCGGACAAAGCACATAGAGCTGCGATACCACTTCATCAGGGAGCATGTGGAGTATGGTGGCATAAATCTCCAATATGTCCCAACTGACAGGCAGATTGCAGATATATTCACGAAGCCGCTGGACAAGGCCAAGTTCTCGTTCTTCAAAATAGGACTTGGCATGCTCAACAAGGATGAAGAAGAATAAAGAAAAAGGTGACAGCAACTTCATGTTCTGGCTACACTTCAAAATCATGGAAATTTCAAAGTATGGACTTCATTTCTCCAGCACAACACTTGTACTCGAGAACGCAGACTTACTTCTCAAGAACAAGAAATTAATTCTCGAGAACAACAGTTCAACTCGAGAACACGGTATCATTTCTCGAGAATGACAACTCTACTCAAGAACGGCGGTATCATTTCTCGAGAACAAATATTCTAATCGAGAACGCAATTGCAGCATGTGAAGATTACATTCGTCGATCGGAGTTCAAATTTCGTCGATCAGAGTTCGAATTTCATCGATTAGACTTCGACGTTCATCGATTGGTTTTCATCTATTGGAGTTCGAATTTCATCAATCAGAGTTCGACGTTCGTCAATTGGTTTTTGTCATATTCCAGGTATTTTTAACGTTATTTATATCATTTATCATCAAAATTAAAGGAAAATATAAATAGACTTATGTCCAAGAAATTGTATTCCCGATTTCAAATCCCTCTCTCGAGAAAAGACGCTTCACCTTCTCCGTCTTCGCCGACTGCCGCACTCAAGGTCAATTCTCCCTTCGCTGGCCAGCTAACAGTTCTTTCTCCTCAATGGCAGCATCTTCTAAACTCGGAATAGATAGTGAACTGAATTCAATAGGGATTTGCGAGATTTCTGATGACTTCAGGAATGTTCTTATCTTGCTCGATACCGCTGGTCTGTCATTTGTTCTAGAACATCCATGTTGTATTTTAACTTCTGATGTTGAAGAGTTCTTCTAACATGCAAAGATTAAATGCAATGGAAAGGTGCTCAAATCAAAGGTTAGAGATGTCAAGGTAAAAATGACTTCACTCTCGATTTCCAAATTTCTGTAACTTCATGTGATAGACCAAGAAGATGATATAGTAGGCACAGATTATGAATGGGCATATAGTTTCTTTTGGATTATCCAATCATCTCACACAGTTTGAAGATAGTTCATGAATGCAGAAAGCAAACTGCTGGCAGATATTCTGGGCAAAGTCCTTATGTGCAGGACAAGCTCTATAAGTTAAATCACACATGAATTCTTTGATATGATGACTGCAGTGATCTGTAGAAAGAAATATCAATGTTCTATGATGTTTTTTTGACAAAATTAAGGCATGTATTAAGAGCCCTAACTATTGCAGGATTATTTCTCTATACTTGAATCAGATGGACCCTGAAGTTTTCTCCATGCAAAAGGGCATGGCCCACCATCACATGAAGAAAGTTTCCATCACTTACACCCAGAGATGGGAGGTTAAACTTCAGAAATCTGACAAAACTTCAAAGAACATTGAGGGTGTGGACAGGACTCCATCTCCCCCTTCTCATCAGATAACTGATCCAGTTATTGAGGGGGAGACTGCACCATCTGATCAAGCTCAGCTCTCTCCAACTCCAGTTCTTGCTCAAGTTGTTACAGCTACACCAGCCCCTGTCTCTTCTCATGTTGATACCACTTTCACTTTATTTCATTCAGACCATTCAGATTATCTTATTGTTGAAGATATTCTAGACTCAGAAAACCTGACAGATGCTCAGGTTCAAGAATAGCTTCTGTCTACTGATGAAGACATCAACAGAATGATAGAGGAAATCTCTTCAAAAGAGCCTCTTTTCACTACTACTGAAGAACAGACCTCTACACCAGCAAAGTCTCCAGTGTAATCTCCTCAAAGAATATCACCTGTATAATAACAAGAACCAGAAAAATCTTCTGAAGATTTACATGATGATGAAGTTGTTTCTCTACATGATTCAAAAGATGAAATAGAATTTACTGAACCAAGACTTCCAAGTCTTCACCTTAAGATTCCCTCCATGCTGCCCATATATGCTGAAGATGAACAAAGCACAATCAGCAAAAAGCTTACCTCTACATCCACTATTATCATTGAAGAGATAGCTCCATGGACATCCCCAGTTCAACCTCAACCATCTATTCCATCTGAAACATTTCTGAAGGTTCTATTCTACGCAAAATTGATGCTATGATGACTGCTCAAAGAGCTTATTTTGATTCTTCCCTGAATTGTAACTGACAAAGTAACTATATTGGAAAAAGAAATGAGTCGAGGATTTGCTAAAATCCAATGCAAAACTATTGAATTTAAGAGACTCTTACACAGTGGAGGAAAAGACATAGATCATACCATTATAAGCATTGGTGAAGTAATGGACCATTCAGTTACCTGGGCCAATAATCAAATTCAGCTAGACAAGAGAGCCTAAGAGAGAAATTTCAAAACTTGTGAAGAAGTTGGAAGTTTAAAGAAGATGTAACCAGCACCCTCTCTCTAGAAGTCAGAAAGGGGAGGATAAAGTGAAAGAACAACTGGAAAAAACAAGCACAAACTATGAAAAATTAATGGGATGATAAACTGAAAGAGATCTAGACTCCAGTACTTAAAGAAGTTAAAATCACAAAGCTATATACATCTGACACTACCATATTGATGCATAATCAACTATTTTCTGAATTGGCAATGGATCCTTCTACACCTCCTACATTTTTGGATGTAAATAGGCCAACATTCTCACATCCTCCAAAATACTTTGAAGGACCTCCTCCTGACTATTTTGAAGGACCTCCTCCTGAGAACTATGAAGAGGTCTGGGAATCAGAACAAGCTAACATGCCTCCTCAACCTCTAGAGATTCAAAAAGCTAAAAGCAGGAAATATGGGGATGGGGCCTCAGCCAGCAGATCAACTTCTCATCTTGATGCTGCATGGAAAGGACCTTAAAAATTTACCGAAGTATGGAGTCCAACCTCCAAATCTCTTATTCTTGACACTCTAAAGCTGGTAGTTGATTTTAATGAAGACAGAAATTTACATTACAGCTCTTATGAATGGGAGTTATATGAAAAGTCTCTTACCAAAAGAAGGATATATGACAGAGAATATGGGAGGAACAATCCCAAGGCTCCTCCTAGACCTCCAAGTATTTTCCTAAACCATACTGCTACCAGAAGAGACAATAGGAAAAGCTAGAAAGATAGCGACAACAGGATCAATAGAAATTAAAGATGTTCTGCTAGTTCTCACTTTTGAAATTGTGGAATTTAACTTTATCTGGGACAAATTTCTATTAATATGAACCTTTAGTTTTGTTGATCTGATTTTTCTCCATTATAGATCTTATTCTATTTATTATGACTATTAGTTTCTTTACTTGTTTTATCTTAATGTAATTCACCTTAGTGTAGAGGGTTCTGACTTCTACAAATAGGGGGGAGATTGTTGGGTATTGCATCCACAATAACCCAGATTTGTATGACGTCACCCTTGAACTAAGATGAATTAAGTTTGTATTTGATGCTCTTTTTAGTTGAGTGTTTGCAGGATACAATTGCCAAGTGTAGACCAATGTCAGTCTACAATGAGTCACCAAACACAGGACCAAATAATGTAATCCCTCATTGTGTGATCCATGGTGTTGACTCATGTGTAGCCTCTCTATTGGGACACACTTCCTTTTCAAGCACTAAGTGCATGGGAGAAAAGTTGAATGCTGATTATAATGAAGAAATCATGTTTTCAGATTTCCAGAGAAATTCTCTAAGTGTTTTTCTCGAGTACTATGTTTTGTACTCGAGAAGGACTAAAGCTTGTTCTTGAGTGAGACTTGTCATGGTTTCGAGTTGCAGAAGCAGTTCTTGAGAAAGCTTAATGCTGTTCTCAAGAATGCCTTACATACTCGAGTACTTTATGACACCGCTTCTCGAGTTACTTCTTCTCCTGACAGAATTTTACTAAGTCTTTTTCTCGAGAAGATTAAGTTTATTCTCGAGAAGACTATGCTTAATTCTCGAGATGTAGAAGATTTTTCTCGAGACCTAGACTATTTTTCTCAAGAGCCAGACATCTATTCTCGAGATACTTCTTTGTTCTCGAGTACCAGATTGATCGTTCTCGAGAACTAAAACTTATTTTTCTCGAGTACTTCTTTTATTCTCGAGATTGCTGATTTCCACCTCCATATTTTTTCTAAGTCCTTTTTCTTGAGATCTTCATTATTGTTCTCGAGAACAAAACTTATTTTCCTCGAGATCTTCATTGTTATTCTCGAGAACAAAACTTATTTTTCTAGAGTACAATCATTCCTCTCTAGAACTGCTATATTATTTCTAAAATTTTTCTTAAGTCCAGTCAGATGGATTTTCAAATGTAATTAGCACGTGATTGGTCCACATGGCTATCATTTATTTTGATTATGACCGTTAGGCAAGTCATATAAAGGTCTTACCATAATCGACCAACCCTAAAAGAAGCCGTAAGAAGAAATTCTAAGCATTCTGAATCGGAAATTCAATTTCTAAATCGAGAGCCGTTGTTGTTCATCGTCATTCTTGCCGATACGCTTTCGATCCAGAGATTCAGAGCAAGTGATTCAAAGATCAAGATATTCTACAATCGACAGATTCTCTCCTTGATCTTGCTGATTCCAGAATTTTCAGATCCAGAGATCTATCCGAGTCTTATCCAATTTAATTATGACAGAGCCTCAAAGTTCAAGGAAGAAGAAAGGCTGAAATTTTCAGATCTGAGAAATTACTGTTTGTATTTCTTTATATTCATTTTATTCATGTAGGAGATTCTTCTTCGAGTGTAGGAGCTTTATTCTCCAAGTTATTTCTACGAAGTTTTCTCTTCCGAGTGTAGATCCTGTTTTTGGGATCGACTTGTAGGAACTTTGTTTTGAGTGGTCAGATTGTTTTTAATCCGAGATTAGTTGAGTCTAGTGCGTTGCTAGATCGGTGAGGTGGAAAGTGGATGTACCCAAGGTTGGGGAACCACTATAACTCTTGGTGTCATCTGTGAATGCTTGGTTATTTTTCTGTGCATCACTCGCTAAATTTTTATTCCGCAAAAAGACACACAACTCACCTATTCACCCCCCTCTAGGTGATTTAGGTAGACAACTTAAACATTTTCAGCTACAATACTCAAAACATCTGTATTTGCCATATGACCTCAGTTTACAACGAAACTAGTTTGGTTGCACTCGTGTCAGTTATACGAGTCCAAAGAAATAAACAGAACTCGAATCAGAGCTCACTAGCTCGAAATCCCCAAAAAAAGGGTCACTTCCTAACTCTTTTATGCTTTGGGTAGGCATTCAGGTCACTTTTATTGGTCCACCAGGGTTCTAGTGACCCAATAAAAGTCGGGATGTTATAATCTAATAAAAATAAGAGGATTTTCATCCCCAAAAATTTTCTTAAAGTAGGGGGTAAGCACAACATACCTGGGGAAAGAGCCAGGGGTGCCTTCTCAAACGAGGGTCTCTAATTCCCACATGTCCTTGTCTCGTCTGCCGTTCAATCATATGAACTTGACCATTGATAAAGCCTTATTTTGCAGGTTTTTCACCTTGAAGTCCATTATCTCCACTAGTTCTAACTGGATGGATCTATTTGACTGTAACGGTAATAGCAACATAGGAAGATGTTGATCTATTTGTCGATGAACTCGTATCAACGAAGAGACATGGAAAACATCATGAAGATTTCCAAATTATGGGGGCTGGGTTGAATGATACGCAACTGGGCTAACATGCTCTATCACCTGATAGGGGCCCAAATAGTGGGGATCTATCTTCTCCTGCATCTTCAACTAGTAGATATCGTGCATGAGCTTGATTTCAAAAATAGCATTCCTTTCATGCTAAACTCCACCGGTCGGTACCGCCCATCATAATACTTAGCCTGATGTCTTTGCGCTTCCTATATCTGATCCTGGATTAGTTGTATCACTACTATAGTGTCATAAATATTTACAACTCCCATGACTTTAGGGTCCTCATCCTGGGCCCAAGACAATGGGGTCCGACAACATCTTCCATACAGTGCCTCGTACGGTGTCATCTTACAATTGGAATAAAAGTTATTACTAGAAGAAAATTTTAACCACTGGTATCAGCTGTTCCTGAGGCTCATTGTTCTCCACTAAGCATAGTCGAAGAAGATACTCCATTGTCTGATACGTCCTTTCTGTCTAATCGTCTATCTAGGAATGGAAACGGTGTTGAAGCCAATTTTGGTTCCCAAGTAAACCTGCACCCCTCACCACTCTTTTGAATTGAAATGCTCATCACGGTCAGACGTGATAGACATTGACACTCCACGTAATCAGACTACCTGCTCGATGAAAAGCCTGGCCAGGACTTCCACATCGTCACTCTAATGATTCAGGATGAATCGAGCCAAATTTATAAGTCGGTCCACAATGACCTATATGGAGTCATTTCCAGCACGGGAATGAGACAATCCATGGAAAAAGTCCATAAAGATGTCCTCAAATTTCCATTCCAGTATCGGTAGGGGCTGCATCAATCCTCCTGGGTTGCGACATTTAGCCTTAACCCTTTGACAAGTCTGGCATTGTGCAACAAAGATGGTGACGTCTCTTTTCATCTCTGGCCAGTATATGGTACTATGCAGGTCAACATATATTTAGCTACACCAGGATAAATTGAGTACCTCGACTGGTGTGCCTCACAAAGAATTTCTTCTTGAATCCCTCGATGGAGGGAATGAAACAGGATGCCTAAACTACAAAATACCGTTATGCAGATCATCATACGCCCCATCCAGCTCCTGAATACTGAGGGTTGACGGCTCAATGCATTTCCAACCCTGTTAGCTTTCCTGAGGTGGTACTGGAGAGCAAAGTCATATTTATAAGAATTCTAACCACCGCCACTGCTAGAGGTTACACTTTTCTGGGTGAAGACATACCTCAGGATTTTGTGATTGGGGAAAAATTCTCTCACCAAACTCTATATATATAATGCCTCCAGAACTTGAAGGGAAAAGACTATCGCGCCCAACTCCAGTTAGTGGGCCAAGTAGTTTAGCTCATGTGGCTTCAAATGCTGAGGTGCGTACGCGATTACCTTGATGCAACTTCTAACCCATTCAAGAATGCATTGGTGTAAATTTGGAACCCTTCAATCCCTGAGGAGACCGTAAAAATTGGGGCAGAAGTCAAGCCATTCTTCAATTCATAGCCTCGCACTCTGACATCCATTAAAATATGGTGTCTAGAGTGGTCTTCCTTGGTTCTTGAAGATGATCATGAGGCGGTCCAGGAATGGTTCAAATACCTTGTTTATCAACTCCATGAAGGTATATGTTACGTTGGTGAGCTTAAATGGCATCACCAATGTCTCATTGAGGCCATAACGAAAGCTAAAAGCTATCTTGGGAATATCCTCTTCCCGTATCTAAGGCTTATAGTAACTAGATCTTAAGTCCATCTTGAAAGAGACAGATGTGTCCGGTAACTGATCAAATAGCTCATCAATCTTTGGTATAAGATACGTGTTCTGATCTGTGAGCTTGTTAAGCTCCCTGAAGTAGATGCATAGTAGGAATGATCCGCCATTCTTTTGACCAATAATACTAGGGATTTCCACATCGAAAAACTCGGACGGATCCATCCTGCATTGATCAGCTCTTGAAGCTGAATTTTGGGTTCCCCTAATTCCATTGGGCCATTCAAAAATGTACTCAGAACACAGATCGAGTTTCAGGCTGAAGCTCAATTTTGAAGTACACCTCCCATTACGGGGCAACCCTGGGAGAGGTTCGGGGAAAATATCTGAAAAGTCCTGAATAACTGGAACCATGGCAAATACTTGATATTCTCCATTTCAAGACATCTCGTCGTTTTGCTCTACCAACTTGGCAGTATCTGCTAAAGTTAATGTTATACATGAGACAGAGGGAATACCTTTTACTATAAGTAATTCTGAAGGTCCACACACTATAACTATATCAATATGCAAAACATCATCAGCTAGACAAGAGAACAAGGAGGGTGGTTAGAAATATACACAAATTACCATGTCTGAGGTTGGTACTTATTACAAATCTAGGGCATAGGCCTCTAATAGTGTGGCTCTGCCATTCCTCGACTGGTCCCTTCTGTCGATTCGGCCTTTAAGGCCTCCTCATTCTCATTCTCTATTCATCGTCGCAGCTCAATGCACTGCTCCTAATCCCGGCCTACTCGTGGCATGTAGGAAAAAACCTCGAATGTGTCCGGGCTGATTACACAAGAAACAATTTCTTGTGAAGGGAATATCTCGTCGCACTACTGATGTTGGTTGGAGTGTTAATCAGGGTGTCGTTTATGTTACTAGTGGGGGTAGTATTGCTTGCACTGACTGCTATTGGGGCTAGTGTACATATCAGTATGGTTGGCGGCAATGACTCTATCTCCTATCTCGAGACAGTCGTCGGGGTACCTCCTGCCTCTCTCATCCTCGAGGGGCCTTTACATGTCTTTTTCGGTGCTACGTGACTGTCACCTGGTCCATTTCTAAAGAGGTAGTGTTGGTGATAATGTTATGGAAAGATAATCAAATCCAATCGGATGTCATCACGCAGCCCTCGATAAAACCTAACGACCTTGTCTTTATCAGTTACTGTAAGCATCCCCGTAAAACGGGCTAAATAGATGAATTCTCTTGTGAACTCTGGTACCTTCTTATTTCCTTGACGAATCCGCAGGAGCACTCCTACAACTCAGCTCGATCGGCTTCAGGTATGAAGTGTTCTGAAACACCTTAGAGAATTTTTCCCATAAATTAGTGTTGTGTGGATGTCCTTCAAAAATGGAACGAATAACTGCCCGCCTCCAGTTACATGCAAATCCCTCAAGTAGCGTCACCACCAAGGGAACAGCAAATATTCCAGGGCATCTCATCAATTCTAGCAGTTCCTCGACTCTTTCTATTCATTCATCTATCTGCATCACCATCTCGACACCTCGGTAAATAGGAGGTCTTAACCCTCAGAAGATTGTTAATATGTTTGTCCTATGAACGTTTTGCTACAGTTATTTTCAAATAGCAGTCTAAAATGTGCCCAATATGGCTACGAGGGTTTGTCATGACTTTGTCTCAGTAAAGGGGACTGTGGGAGCAGATGGTAGAGTCATAGGGTGGTGTTAATTTCTTGAGGAAAATCTTTCATTACTCGACTCCAATATCTAGAGGAGTCCGGAGTTTCAAAGTAAGTGAATTTGCAAAAACTAACCAAAGCAGAAATGAGTGTGCACCGGTACACAAACATGCAGTCTAGAATCCTTAAATTTAACCTTAACGGGTACACCAAGCTTCTGCTTCATGGTTCATCCCAAACCAAGGAACGAAGCGAGGGACAGAAGGATTCTGAGACTTCCCACATGGTCGGATCGTGAATGCACTTAGTCCTGTGACTAGCGATTATTTAAATAACGGTTATTTAAACTTGTGGATGAGGTGTGAATCCACTTAGTACTATGACTAACAGTTATTTAAATAACCATTCATAGGAAATGGAGCAGCGCAAGGCCTGGATAGCACGTGATAGCATGCCTGCCTTAGAGCCGGCATGAGTAGAAGCATCTGTCTTATCCCCAGTCCTTAGAGATGAGAGCCCTAGCTTGGTAAAAGCTGAGAGAGTGTTGTAGTTTTTTTAGCCTGATGGGCCGCATGTTGAAACTTATGGCTAAGGCCTCTGATATATATATAAATTGATTTTTGATTTACTTCCGTTGTGATGTGATGTCATGTGATAGTTTCCAAAGCCTAACCAGGCGATCATTCTACGCTTGGTGAGTGGGTTGTTGCCCTATGGAAAGTGTAGGGTGGCCATCTTGGGCAGTAAGGCCCGTCTTCGACCCGACCCGGTCAAAGGTTATGGGGAGGGTCCTACAATTGTATCAGAGCGAGATTTATAATTTACCCTCATAAAAATAAAAAAAACACTTTTTGTTATCTATAATTTTATAAAAAATTATAAAATTATAAATAAATATATAAATATATATTTTTATATCTTCTTCTTCCCGTGCCTGTACCGAAATAGTCATTGTGGGCCATCCCCGTCACCGGCCGGACGTTGGCCAGCCATGGCTCCACCCCCTGCCGAATCATTAAGGCCAGGCACTCCCTCCAGCGGTGGTCCGGCAGCCTGCCGCTGCCGGCCAACGTCAGAGCTACTTTCTTCCATCGGAGGAGGGAGTTTGACTGCGGCAGTGCTCATACCGCCGGAGCTCACATGCAAAATGTCAGAAAGCTAGGGAGGGAGGAGAGGAGGAGGTCACACCTGGTTTCGAGGCCTTAGAGGCTTCCGATGAGATCCACCATTAATGGTGATGGAGGTGGAGGAGCTCGGCTTCTCTTCCTCCGGCGAGGTGGAGCTCGACCAGAGGGGTGGCTGAGTTCGTTTTGAGTTGGGGAAGAGGAGTGAGCTCTTATGAGGAGCTGGGGGTCCTTTTTATAGGGGAGATGAGGCGTCTCCCCCTTCCTTCTCACGGGTTGGGACTAAAATCCCATGGAGGTGTGGCCAAACCTCTTCCAGCTGCAGGACAATATGGCATTCCCCTATTGGATGATGTACCTCCTAAAAAGCCTACTCTAGGTTATAGAGCATATGGAGGAAAGGAGAGAGAGGGAGAAAGAGAGAGGGTGGGCCTTGTTTTCTTTAAGCCCAAGCCCATCCTCCTTGCTGAAATTTAAGGCCCATATAGGGTTAATATTGGGCCTAATGGTGATCTATATGAATGGAATCAAGTAAAGGTAGCTTAGGAAATAAAAACTCCTTATCGAAAATTATATTTTTAGGAAGTTTGACCAAATGGCAACCATGGGGTGGGTCCCCCATATAGGTCAAGACCAAAGTAGGCCCAAGTCGTCAAGTGATGTGCCAAAGTTGGGGTATTTTAGAAACACCAGCGTGAGCATGCTTTTTGGTGCACCGTAATGCCGTTTTGACTGATGTTACCCGATGTCATCAAAATTGAGCATAACTAATTATGTTAATCTTGTATCGACCACAAGAGTCCAACGCAACTGACCCAGGTCAAATCCAAGTTTATTTGCTCGATTTTCAAAAATTGTGCGTCGTGGCACGCTACAGAACGCAAAACGGTCATATTCATCGTTAGGCTTCGGATTGCGACACAATGAGTTCCAATGTGTTCGTATCAACTATATGAATCTATAGGAACTGACCGAACTCAGATCAGAGTTCTCTAGCTTGATAATCAAAAATCTCATTTTTCACGACATTCTATGAGTAATAGTCATTACCATCATATGACTTCGGAACTAAACAGAACAAGTTCCAACGCACTCATATTGACTATACGAGGTCATTGAAACCGATGGAACTCAAATCGGAGTTCTCTAGTTCAATATCCAAATTTCTTGTATTTACAACATTCTATGAGGAATGGTACTATCCACCATATTACCTCGGAAGTTAACAGAATGCATTCCAATGCACTCGTATTGACTATACGAGGTCATAGGAACTGACCGAACTCAAATTGGAGTTCTCTAGCTAAATATCCAAATTTCTCGTACTTGCGACGTTCTACAAGGAATGGTCGTGTCCACCATATGACCTCAGAATACAACGGAACAAGTTCCAACACACTCGTACTGACTATACGAGGTCGTAGGAGTCGACAGAACTCATGTTGGAGTTCTCTTGTTTAATATCCAAATATTGTGCGTCGTGGAGCGCTACAATACTCAAAACGTCCATATTCTCCATATGACCTCAGTTTGCAAAGAAACGAGTTTGGTTGCACTCGTATGGGTTATATGAGTCCAAAGAAACAAATAGAACTCGAATCGGAGCTCACTAGCTCGAAATCCCCAAAATAGGGTCACTTTCGACCTCTTTCATGCTTTGAGTAGGGGTTTGGGTCATTTTTATTGGTCCACTAGGGTTCTAGTGACCCAATAAAAGTCGGGATATTGCACTTGACGTTCGTTGTCAACCCAGTATCGAATGGTGCATGATCTACAGTAATAACTTGCATAGGCTCTTACACTGCCTTTCACAATACCAATATGTGGATACATCGTGCAAACCACTTAGTTCAACCAAAAGCTTCAATCGACGGGCAGCTTCGCCAATGCGCTCTAATATCTCAAACGGCCCAAGGTACCTCAGACTTAGCTTTTTCAAGCGCCGAATCCTTGATATGCCCTTGAACTATTTGATCTTAAGATAAACCCATTTTCCACGGAAAACTCGACATTTCTGTGCTTGCCATTATAATATTTGTTTTTCCTATCTAGAGCGATCAACAATCACTCCTAGATTGTAAGTATAGTTGAAGTAGCATCTTTAACTCACTTTTGCTTAAACGACTTCGTTTTGCCCGACTCGAGCTATGCCCGAGGAGTGCCAGTTTGTAAGACCCTCCCCCCCCCCCCCCTTACCAAGGAGGCTACCGGGTCTTATGCCCAGAACCACCGTCTTACGGTGTCACTAACGCACGGGTTAGTCGACACCGCAACACGCCGATTCTGCCGGTTATTACGATCATAAACATAACCTGTAGGCCAATATGAGAAGAAGAAGTAAAGCAGTAAGTAAACCCACTAGTCCACAAGTCACATGGTACAATCATATAAATGAAATGAAAGGTACATCAGTATAGTCCACAGAAGAGTACAAAAGAAAGAAAGAGTAATAAGGGCTTATGCCCAGTACATCAATAACCACTCTCTCTCAAAATAAATAAAAGCAGAAGCTATACTAGCATATCAGATCTCATTCCACTTGAGGATTCACGGTAATGGTAGTAGCCTGCTGAAGCGGTATCAGCTCCTCAAGTCCTGCCTCCTCGACGTACTGGTGCTCTATCTCCACGGGCTCCTAAAAATAGTTTGGTCACCGACCATTAGTCAAAAAGACTAAGTAGTTTCCTCCGCACCTCTCCCTATAGCTCCTAGGCACCGAGCGGGAGGACGAAGCGGAGGACAACAAGGGGTAGCAAAAGTGGAAGCAGGTGACAGAATCTAACTAGCAGTTGTAATAAGTAATAATGGTCTACTCTAGCAGTTCTAAGTATAGTACAAGTGAGTAAGAGCAGTGCAGTAAAGAAAGTAAAGGACAGCAGTAAGAGCAAGTAAATAATATATTCTACCACTATACTATCATCACAAAAGTACCCTAACTTATATAAATGCTCATACAAATATATAAGTTAGGATTTCTAGGAAATTTAACTTATCATATAAAAGAGCCCATACTAATTTATATGATAAGGATCTATGAAGCGTATGACCTAATATGAATGAATGTTATGATGCAATTTCATGCACAAGCAAGTATTTCATTCCGAGCCTCCCGCTCGCAGGACCAAACCCGTCCTGAAACCCTCAAACCCAAACCCGGGTGAGAACGCACATTAGTGCCTTTATACCAACTCCCTCAAACCCTACACGGGTGAGCATATATCATAAATCTCTCCAACCCCTACACGGGTGAGAAGGTACAATAAATTTCCTAACCTATTAGACTACTCTTGTCTACGGGTTATTATACTTAGTGATTTAAGGTTAATCCCAGGACTGCCCCCGGTATTCCATGTGAAGGGCTCTCAAGGGGCACTAGGAACTGTGTTGGGATTACGCCCAACGTTCCCTTTCGCAAGGATATTTACTTTAGTTGATGGCTACCCATGTTTCACCCCAGCTCTCTTTGTTGCTCTGGTACAACCCTAGTGACTTAAGGTATTACCGGGAAACCGACGGTCTTCCGTCGACCCCCACTCTAGTTGCTACCTAAAGACTTGCACTTTTGACCCATCACTAAGACCATACTACCCACCAGGGATTTTTCATATTGCACTCTCTTATTTCTTCCGATAATCAATCCCTTGCTAACCCCTAAGGCAAGACCTATTTATGTTATATGCAGACCATGTCCTATTATTACCCTAAAAATGGAATCTTCCAATACTTAAGACATCTTGCCCCTAAATATTTATCCTAGGGTGGTATGGGCTAAGGGAACTACCCTATGAATTCTCATAATTTTCCTTGGCAAAATAATCCTTTAATTAAATCTTTTAAATTATTTACTAGGTCACTTTACACATGAAGTAGTATGATTTAACATCCACTGACTTAGGTAATTTTTCCTAAGCTTTATAATGATAAAGTATTACGGTCTACAGAGTTTCATAATTTTCCTTTGATTATTTATTCCAATTTCTTATTTAATATCAAATTCACATAAATTCCATTTTCCAAATGAAGTATAGGTAATATGTAATCCAAAATTCCAGGAAAATTACAGAACATATAAAACATTAATTTATGACTATTGACAGAGTCTCATCAACTTTTATTATGTAATGGCCTATAAAATTCAATTCTTACATATTTACCAAAAATGGCATTATATTAATTTAAAAACTATAAATACATCCATTAATTCTGAAAACTTTATGCAAGACTAATACTACAATTTTACAGCACTAGAATTATTTTCAAATTTTTCTAAGGTGCATATCCATCAATTCAAGAATAAATGATATAAGGGTAAAATGGGCATTTTAAGATATTTTATTCCAAACGCTCTTTAAACAGCAGGATCAAATTTTTCCTAAGTCACATGTAACCTTATCTATATCTTGGCAAAGTTTGAGGATTTGTTCTTGAGGAAAACCTATTTTCCAAATTTATTTTCAAAAGAGCTACATTTAAAATAAATTCCAATAAATGGGATTTTTGATTCCAAAAATCCCATAAATAATTTGAGGGGTGAAGTTTACCCTAATGAACCACTGCAAACAAATCCAAGATTTTTGCATGCCTCCATTAGGCTGAATACACAATATTTAATTTATTGCTATTAGCACCCAAGGCAATATGAACACCAACACATGCAAGCGGATTCTCCAACATGCAGTGATCCAAAGGTGCTGAAATTTTTATCAAGCACTTGTGGTGTTCCCAAGGACCCACCTCCAAAGTTTGGGGCCATGAGGAGTCATATAACTCCATAAATTACACTTATTTACATTTTGACATTTTGACCAAAACTATAGGAAAAGTTATTTTAAAAATTACTAAATTTTGGCAGGGGCTAAGTATGCCCTAATCATGCATGTTTCATTTAGGGACCTGTTTCTGGAAATGACTCTAAGAGGCCTAAAAATAACATGCAACATGACTGTAATTTTGTGACAGAAATTTTACTATGCATCACATTTAAATTAAATCATATTAATGGATTTGCACGAATCTTAAAGCGAAAGCCGACGGGATCCGTTCATCTTCTCCAATGGATTCACGGCTGAGATTGAGTTTTCCTGGGTGATGTTTGCCGGCGGTTTCCAGCCAGCTGAGCCACCACCACCGCCGGCGGATGTCGCCACCACCTTCGCTAAGGTGGGGGCTAGCGTTTCCCGACGGTGGGGCCGCCGGAGTTGGCTCCTCCGGCGAACCCGAGCAAGAAGAAAAGGCCCAGATTTTCTCATTTTCCTCTCATGGCATCGGGCTCGATTGAGCCCGATATCTCCCTAAATGGATCTAGAAATCTAGTACAGGTAGAGGTGAGGTGAAACGAACCTGAATTGGGGCTTGGCTGCGGGTCAGGCGGCGGTTTGTCATGGTGGTGGTACGCTGGCGAGATCCACCCCGAAATCTTGATTCTCCACCGTTTTCCATGATCCAACACTCGAATTCCACTCCTTTCTACCTCCTGAAGCTATTGGTAAGGTCTGTTTGGGCTGAGGTGGAGTATATGGGGAGATACAACCAAGGTGAGCTCGGGCTCAACCTTGGTTGCTCCGCCCCTGCTGCCAAGTGGCTCTCAGCCCCTATTTTCTGCTGTAATGGAGTGAGGAGGTCGGCCAGCTGGTTTTGGGCAGAGGAAATCAGCTGCAAGGGTGGCCATGTGGCCACCATTCCCTTCATCCCCATTTCTCTCTCCTCTTTCTCTCAAAATCTCATTTTCTACCCCCTTGCATGCATTCTCTCTCTTGATTTAGAGGGATAGGGCTGGTATTGTTCACTTGGGCTGGCCATGGGCCAATTTTGGTGGGCTTGGTCTAATGGAGGATGGCTTGGTCTTCATTTCACTCTTTTAGGTCAAATTGTTGACTATGTTGACTTTGAGTTGACTTGGTCAACCATGGTGGGTGGGCTGACCCCATTTGATGGAAATGGGTCTAGTGGCACAACACAACTTGGGTTGTGTCAAGTGGGTGCCCTACTTAGGCTAATTGGGCTTATGAGTGTGGGTTTGACCAATTTAAGCCCAAGGTTGACTTTGGTCAATTGGGGTCAGAGTGTTGACCTAGTGACATGCCCTAGGGTCCACTTAAATTATTTTTAGGGTTAGGGCAATGTGGTGGGGTCATAGTGTGGCTAGGGTCCCCACTTAGACTAGTTTGACCTAGTTTGACTATGGTCCTATAGTGGGCCCCACATGGCTACAACCCACTACCTAGGGTCAGACCTAGCTAATTTACCTTAAATTCACCCCATGCCTAACCCAATCTAAGTTGAGGGGTCCAGAAGTAACATGGGATGTTACAAATTCCAATAAACAAGAAAATAATTTCGTCCCCGAAATTTAAGTTCGGGTCTACGGGGTTCTACTTGCAAGAACTTTTAAGAAGCTTTAAAACATAACTTGAAGGTACCTGATGCGAATAGCTCCGGGTGTTTCTCCAGCATCAGATCCCTCGGCTCCCAGGTGTGCTCCTCCTGTCCATGGTTGGACCACAGCACCTTCACAAGAGGGACCTTCTTCTTCCGCAACACTCGGATGGCTGTATCGTCAATCCGGATCGGCTCCAATCTAACTGATCTGTCAGGCTCTACCGGTCCGGCTGTAGTAGTAATGTGCTGCTCCGGGCGAAGGAGAGCTCTTTGCAAGGAAGAGACATGGAAGACGTCATGTAATGCACCCAACTCTGGTGGCAGCTGCAGTCGGTAAGCCAAGGGGCCGATCCGCTCCAGGATCAGGTATGGCCCCATGTATCGTGGCCTGAGCTTCTTGTGCCTCCGCACCCGAGAGACACTGTGTACTGGACGTATCTTCAAGAATACTCTGTCTCCAACCTAGAACTCCACCTTCCGGTGTCGAGCATCATAATACTTTGCCTCCTGCTCTGGGCCTCTAGTAGCCGATCCCTGATCAATCGAATCTGAACCTCAGTATCCTCTATATAATCAGATCCAAGAGCCCTGGTATCCACATCCTGAACCCATGATAGCGGTGTCCGACATCTCCTCCCATAAAGTGCCTCATATGGAGCCATCCTGATGCTAGCCTGGTGGTTGTTATTGTACGAGAACTCAATTAGTGGCAGCAGCCTCTCCCAAGGCTTCCCCGTATCCAATATGCATAGTCTGAGTAGGTCCTCCATGGTCCGGATGGTCCGCTCGGTCTGTCCGTCGGTCCGCGGATGGAAGGCGGTACTAAAAGTAAGCCGAGATCCCAAGTAAGCATGCACGGCCCTCCACTCGCTCGAAGTGAACCGACCATCACGGTCCGAAACAATCGTCCTGGTAATGCTATAATATCTGACGAACTGCTCCACAAATAATCTCACCAGAACTGCAACTGGGGCATCCTTCCGAACTGGAATAAATCGCGCTACCTTGGTCAGTCTATCCACTATGACCCATATAGAATCATGCCCAGAGTGGGAGCGAGGCAATCCGTGTACAAAGTCCATAGCAATGTCCTCGAACTTCCATTCTGGAACTGGCAGTGGCTGTAGTAAACCTCCCGGGCTCTTGCATTCTGCTTTCACTCGCTGGCAGGTCGCGCAATGGGTCACAAAATCTGTGATCTCCCTCTTCATCCCGTGCCAATACATAGACCTCCGCAAATCTGCCCACATCTTGGTGATGCCGGGGTGCACTGAATATCTGGAGCAATGAGCCTCTCTGAGTATGTCATCCCGGATACTGCCCCCTGCTGGTATGTAGATGCGCCCACGGAATCGAAGAAGATCATCCTGTAGCGTGTAGTCCTCAACCTTGCCCCTCTACAGGGCACTAAAAATCGGCTGTAACACAGCATCCAGCCGCTGATGTGTCCGGATACGCTCCTGTATATCATCGTCACTGATCACTGAGCTCAAATACTCTTGATACACTACTGGCTCGGTCTCAAATACCATGGTAATGTGCATGTCCTCCATCATCTGCAGCAGCTCTATAGACATCAACCGGGGCTCCGGTCCAGAAGTGCCGGCCCTCCTGCTCAAAGCATCTGCTACCGTGTTCGCTTTTCCCGGATGGTAGTGGATCTTGTAATCATAGTCACAGAGGAATTCCAGCCATCTCCTCTGTCTCAGGTTTAAGTCCTTCTGTGTATCGATATATTTAAGATTCTTGTGATCTGAAAAGATGTCACAATGAATCCCGTATAAGTAATGCCTCCATATCTTTAGGGCGAATACCACAGCCCCGAGCTCTAGGTCATGTACTGGATAGTTATGCTCATGCTTCTTCAACTGTCTTGAAGCATAAACAATAACATGTCCATGCTGCATCAGGACTGCACCCATCCCCTGGTAAGAGGCGTCCGTATAGATCGGGAATCCTTCGCTCCCGGATGGAAGCGCAAGAATGGGGGATGAGATGAGTCGGTCCTTCAGCTCCTGAAAAGCCGTCTCGCACCGCTCTGACCAAACAAAATCTGCGTCCTTCTTCGTCAAGGACGTGAGGGGGAGTGCTATCCTCGAGAACCCCTCCACGAACTTGCGATAATACCGTGCTAGTCCCAAGAAACTGCGGATGTCAGATGCGGTCTTCGGCCGTGGCCAATCCCCCACTGTCTCTATCTTGGTTGGGTCCACTGCTAATCCATCCCTACTGATCGTGTGCCCCAGGAAAGCCACCTCCTGCAGCCAGAACTGGCACTTTGAAAATTTTGCGTACATCTGGGACTCCCTCAGCCTCTGCAAGACCTGCTCCAGGTGCTCCGTATGCTTCTCCTGAGTCCGAGAATATATAAGAATGTCGTCGATGAATACAATCACGAAGCGGTCTAAGAAGGGCTCGAATACACGGTTCATTAGACTCATGAATGTGGCAGGGGCATTCGTGAGCCCAAAAGGCATCACCGTGAACTCGTATAATCCATAGCGTGAACTGAATGCCGTCTTCGGTATGTCCTCTTCCCTGATACGGAGCTGGTAGTAACCAGATCACAAATCTAGCGTGGAGAACCAGAAGGCCCCCTGCAGCTGGTCAAATAACTCATCTATCCGAGGCAAAGGATACGTATTGCAGACCGTTAACCGGTTCAGCTCCCGGTAATCTATGCATAGTCGCAATGACCCGTCCTTCTTCTTCATAAAGAGAACTGGCGCTCCCCACGGTGATGAACTGGGCCGCACAAATCCTGACTCGACTAGCTCCTGTAGTTGAGTCCTGAACTCTGCTAACTCCCTGGGAGCCATCCTGTAGGGTGCCCGGGACACCGGCCTCGCTCCCGGTACTAGCTGAATCCTGAAATCCAAGTCTCTAGCAGGTGTTTGCCCGGGAAATTTCTCCCGGAATACGTCGGAGAAATCCAGGACCACCGAAATATCTGAAATAGTCGTCTCTGCTCCCACCATCTCAAAGCAGATAAGATAAACTTCTTCACCCTGTTCGTGGGCCTTCACAGCCTGTACAGAAGATAACAATAGGTGGTAGATAGGCTGAATACCTTCAACGATAACATGAGAGTCGCCATGCCTGAGCGTGATCCTCATGGACGGACAATCTATCTGAGCATGGTTCCGATGTAACCAAGCCATGCCCAAAATCAAGTCGAAGTCCTGCAGCTTCAGAATAGTTGCTGGCGCCTCAAATGCCTTGCCGCCAATCTCGGCCTCCATATCACAATGTGCAGTGGTCCGCAGCTCTGACCCATCGGGTAGTCGCACCCTCATCTCTAGTCCAGGAAACCTCTCCACGCCTTCGAGTCCGTCGATGAAGGCCTCGGATATGAACGAGTGCGAAGCACCCGTGTCGAAGAGAGTATGAGCGGGCTTGCCGCTGATCATAACTATGCCTGAGGTTTGTTTACGTTAAAATTAACTGTTATCCTATAGTTCCAGGTACTATATATAATTGAAAATTCAAGAAATTTAATAATTAAACTTTAAGTACCTGTGATAACCTCCTCAGGGTTCCTCTGCTCTGTGAGGTCCAAGGCGTATATCTGCTCCTGCTCGCGTCTCCTGCCATGATATCCCCGGCCTCGGCCTCGTCCTCGGCCTCATCCTCGGCCCTGCTGTACTGTGGCCACTGGAGGTGGAGGAGGAGGAGGATGGAAACGATGCTGGCACTCCGACCTAATGTGCCCGGGTTGGCGACATCCGTAACAAACTACCTGTCGGTGGCCTCGGTCATCCTGTCTCCTCGGATCATGCATCTGTAGAGGTGGGGGAGCCAATGCTGGAGGAGGCCCCTGCTCCTGCCTGAAGTTGGGACGACGACGTCCCCCACCCTTCTTGTATCCGATAGTCCTGCCTCTCTGAGAGCCCCTGCTGCTCTCTCCTGATGTCGACCCATCAAATGGTCTCTTACCCTTCGGCTCGCACCATCAGCTGGTCAGCCTCCAGCTTCTTTGCCATCTCGATGATCTTCCTAGATGTGCCATGAGAAATGAACATCAAGGCCTGCCTCAAATCATCCCTGAGACCCCGGTAGAACCTCTTGGCATACCTCCTATCATCGGTATCCTGAATCCCTGCGAACCTGGCCAAATAAGAGAACTCTCTCTGATACTCGATCACCGATCTAGTCCCCTGCCTGAGGTTCAAAAACCTCTCCTCCAAGGCATCTCTGTCCGTAGCAGAGACGAAGTGATCCAGAAATACATCACCAAACTCCTCCCATGATATCTCTGACAGCTCAAAGTCCGCATATGTAGACTCCCGCACTGATTTCCACCATCTCTTCGCATGAGCCTCTAGCGCAGAGGTGGCTAGAGGTACTGCCTCGCCTACTGGGCAGCTGATGCCTGCTAAGATCTCGTGTATGGCCTCCAGCCATTCTTCCGTCTTTACCGCATCCTCTGTCCCACGGTACGTCGGAGACTTGGCTGTGGAGCCGGGACTTGCTGCGATCTGAAGGCATCCAGAATCGCCATCAAGGTCTGCCCCATCTCCGTATGTAGGAATGGAGTGGCAGCTGTAGGGGGAGGAGCCACATTTTGCGGCGCGGCGACCTGTGGAGGTTGCATAAAGGTAAGGTTAAAACAGAACTGGCCTAACTCATTGTACTTTGTGGACCATTTATGTGACTTTTGCACATGGGCACACCACTGCTTCCGCTGCATAGTTTGTCCGCAAACTAATGCTCGGGCGGGGGTGGTCCCATGTTGTGGACTTCTTTCTCATATGATCGTTGTTCAAGTGATACCAGTTTTTAAGATCCTCCCCCCCCCCCTACCAAGGAGGCTACCGGGTCTTATGCCTAGAACCGCCGTCTTACGGTAGCACTAACGCACGGGTTAGTCGACACCGCAACACGCCGATTCTGCTGGCTATTACGATCATAAACATAACATGTAGGGCAATATGAAAAGAAGAAGTAAAGCAGTAAGTAAACCCACTAGTCCACAAGTCACACGGTACAATCATATAAATGAAATGAAAGGTACATCAGTATAGTCCACAGAAGAGTACAAAAGAAAGAAAGAGTAATAAGGGCTTATGCCCAGTACATCAATAACCACTCTCTCTCAAAATAAATAAAAGCGGAAGCTATACTAGCATACGGATCTCATCCCACCTGAGGACACATGGTAGTGGTAGTAGCCTGCTGAAGCGGTATCTGCTCCTCAAGTCCTGCCTCCTCGACGTGCTGGTGCTCCATCTCCACGGGCTCCTAAAAATAGTTTGGTCACCGACCATTAGTCAAAAAGACTAAGTCGTTTCCTCCGCACCTCGCCCCGCAGCTCCTAGGCACCGAGCGGGAGGACGAAGCGGAGGACAACAATGGGTAGCAAAAGTGGAAGCAGGTGACAAATCTAACTAGCAGTTGTAATAAGTAATAATGATCTACTCTAGCAGTTCTAAGTATAGTACAAGTGAGTAAGAGCAGTGCAGTAAAGAAAGTAAAGGACAACAATAAGAGCAAGTAAATAATATATTCTACCACTATACTATCATCACAAAAGTACCCTAACTTATATAAATGCCCATACAAATATATAAGTTAGGATTTCCAGGAAATTTAACTTATCATATAAAAGAGCCCATACTAATTTATATGATAAGTATCTATGAAGCGTATGACCTAATATGAATGAATGTTATGATGCAACTTCATGCACAGACAAGTATTTCATTCCGAGCCTCCCGCTCGCAGGACCAAATCCGTCCTGAAACCCTCAAACCCAAACCCGGGTGAGAACGCACATTAGTGCCTTTATACCAACTCCCTCAAACCCTACACGGGTGAGCATATATCATGAATCTCTCCAACCCCTACACGGGTGAGAAGGTACAATAAATGTCCTAACCTATTAGACTACTCTTGTCTACGGGTTATTATACTTAGTGATTTAAGGTTAATCCCAGGACTGCCCCCGGTATTCCCTGTGAAGGGCTCTCAAGGGGCACTAGGAACTGTGTTGGGATTACGCACAGCGTTCCCTTTCGCAAGGATATTTACTTTAGTTGATGACTACCCATGTTTCACCCCAGCTCTCTTTGTTGCTCTGGTACAACCCTAGTGACTTAAGGTATTACCGGGAAACCGACAGTCTTCCGTCGACCCCCACTCTAGTTGCTACCTAAAGACTTGCACTTTTGACCGATCACTAAGACCATACTACCCACCAGGGATTGTTCATATTGCACTCTCTTATTTCTTCCGATAATCAATCCCCTGGTAACCCCTAAGGAAGGACCTATTTATGTTATATGCAGACCATGTCCTATTATTACCCTAAAAATGGAATCTTCCAATCCTTAAGACATCTTGCCCCTAAATATTTATCCTAGGGTGGTATGGGCTAAGGGAACTACCCTATGAATTCTCATAATTTTCCTTGGCTAAATAATCCTTTAATTAAACCTTTTAAATTATTTACTAGGTCACTTTACACATGAGGTAGTATGATTTAACATCCACTGACCTAGATAATTTTTTCTGAGCTGTATAATGATAAAATATTACTGTCTACAGAGTTTCATAATTTTCCTTTGAATATTTATTCCAATTTCTAATTTAATACCAAATTCACATAAATTCCATTTTTCAAATGAAGTATAAGTAATATGTAATCCAAAATTCCAGGAAAATTACAAAACATATAAAACATTAATTTATGACTATTGGCAGAGTCGCATCAACATTTATTGTGTAATGGAATATAAAATTCCATTCTTACATATTTACAAAAAATGCCATTATATTAATTTAAAAACTATCAATACGTCCATTAATTCTGCAATATTTATGCAAGACTAATAATACAATTTTACAGCAGTAGAAGTATTTTCAAATTTTTCTGAGGTGTATATCCATCAATTCAAGAATAAATGAAATTAGGGTAAAATGGGCATTTTAAAATATTTTATTCCAAAATATCTTTAAACAGCAGGATCAAATTTTTCCTACGTCACATGTAACCTTATCTATATCTTGGCAAAGTTTGAGGATTTGTGCTTGAGGAAAACCTATTTTCCAAATTTATTTTCAAAAGAGCTACATTTAAAATAAATTCCAATAAATGGGATTTTTGATTCCAAAAATCCCATAATTAATTTGAGGGGTGACGTGTACCCTAATGAACCACTGTAAATAAATCCAAGATTTTTGCATGCCTCCATTAGGCTGAATACACAATATTTAATTTATTGCTATTAGCACCCAAGGCAATATGAACACCAACACATGCAAGTGGATTCTCCAACATGAATTGATCCAAAGGTGCTGAAATTTTTATCAAGCACTAGTGGTGTTCCCAAGGACCCACCTCCAAAGTTTGGGGCCATGAGGAGTCATATAACTCCATAAATTACATTTATTTACATTTTGATATTTTGACCAAAACTATAGGAAACGTTATTTCAAAAATTCCTAAATTTTGGCAGGGGCTAAGTATGCCCTAATCATGCATGTACCCAAAATTTGGGGTCATGGTGATTGCTGGTTTGACTTGGGCATCCAAATGAATTTCTGCCATAGTCTAGGACTAGTCCTAGGAGTAATGCCCTACAATACTGTATACTTCACCAAATCACAACTTTAAGGTGTCAAAGTAAAGGTAAGACAGTCAGCTATATGTTTCATTTAGGGACTAGTTTCTGGAAATGCCTCTAAGAGGCCTAAAAATAACATGCAACATGACTATAATTTTGTGACAGAAATTTTACTATGCATCACATTTAAATTAAATCATATTAATGAATTTGCACGAATCTTAAAGCGAAAGCCGACGGGATCCGTTCATCTTCTCCAATGGATTCACGGCTGAGATTGAGTTTTCCTGGGTGATGTTTGCTGGCGGTTTCCGGCCAGCTGAGCCACCACCACCACCGGCGGATGTCGCCACCACCTTCGCTAAGGTGAGGGCTAGCGTTTCCCGGCGGTGGGGCCGCCGAAGTTGTCTCCTCTGGCGAACCCGAGCAAGAAGAAAAGGCCCGGATTTTCTCATTTTCCTCTCATGTCATCGGGCTCGATTGAGCCCGATATCTCCCTAAATGGATCTAGAAATCTAGTACAGGTAGAGGTGAGGTGAAACGAACCTGAATTGGGGCTTGGCTGCGGGTCAGGCGGCGGTTTGCCATGGTGGTGGTGCGCCGGCGAGCTCCACCCCGAAAGCTTGATTCTCCACCATTTTCCATGATCCAACACTCGAATTCCACTCCTTTCTACCTCCTGAAGCTATTGGTAAGGTCTGTTTGGGCTGAGGTGGAGTATATGGGGAGATACAACCAAGGTGAGCTCGGGCTCAACCTTGGTTGCTCCGCCCCTGCTGCCAAGTGGCTCTCAGCCCCTATTTTCTGCTGGAATGGAGTGAGGAGGTCGGCCAGCTGGTTTTGGGACAGAGGAAATCAGCTGAAAGGGTTGCCATGTGGCCACCATTCCCTTTCATCCCCATTTCTCTCTCCTCTTTCTATCAAAATCCCATTTCTACCCCCTTGCATGCATTCTCTCTCCTAATTTAGAGGGGTAGGGCTGGTCTTGTTCACTTGGGCTGGCCATGGGCCAATTTTGGTGGGCTTGGTCCAATGGAGGATGGCTTGGTCTTCATTTCACTCTTTTAGGTCAAATTGTTGACTATGTTGACTTTTAGTTAACTTGGTCAACCATGGTGGGTGGGCTGGCCCCATTTGATGGAAATGGGTCTAGTGGCACCACCCAACTTGGGTTGGGTTAAGGGGGTGCCCTACTTAGGCTAATTGGGCTTATGTGTGTGGGTTTGACCAATTTAAGCCCAAGGTTGACTTTGGTCAATTGGGGTCAAAGTGTTGACCTAGTGACATGCCCTAGGGTCCACTTAAATTGTTTTTAGGGTTAGGGCAATGTGGTGGGGTCATTGTGTGGCTAGGGTCCCCACTTAGGCTAGTTTGACCTAGTTTGACTATGGTCCTATAGTGGGCCCCACATGGCTACAACCCACTACCTAGGGTCAGACCTAGCTAATTTCCCTTAAATTCACCCCATGCCTAACCCAATCTAAGTTGAGGGGTCCAGAAGTAACATGGGATGTTACAGTGCGACACTTTCTACCATAAAGGGTCTTAAAGGGCGCCATCTGAATACTTGTTTGGTAGCTATTTTTGTAGGCGAACTCAATCATATAGAGGTGATCCTCCCACCTCTTCCCAAAATCTAAGGCGCACATGCGAAGCATATCTTCCATCGTACTGTTTACCCTCTCAGTCTAATCATCAGCCTGAGGATGAAAGGTCGTACTGAACTTTAGTTTGGAACCTAATAGTTGATGTATAAGCCTCCAATCATTAAATGTGAAGCGCCCATCACGGTCACTAATGATCCTATAGGGCCCATTGTGCAATCATACGATATTATCAACGTAAAGCTTCACCAATTTTTCCATTGTATCGGCCTTCCAATTCGAAATGAAGTGTGACATCTTCGTTAAACTATCAATGATCACCAAAATATCATTGTTCCCCTTCTGCGATCTTGGCAAGCTATGCATGAAATCCATAGATATGTTGTCAAACTTCCACTCCGGTAAAGGTAATGACTTCAAAAATCCTCTGGTCTTCTAACATTCAGCCTATACTATTGAATATGTCTGACACTTCACCACAATAAAGCTATGTCCTTTTTTAATCTTGGCCACCAGAACAATTTTTTCATGTCCCTGAACATCTTTGTGCTCCCCGAGTGGATTGAGTACTTTGTGAAATGTGCTTCGTATATCAACTCCTCCCATAATTTTCCCACATTTGGGAGGCATAATTTACTATTCTTCACAAAAGGCCGTCAATAATAGAAAACTAGGCATTTGACCCATCCAAAGACTCCGCCAAGTAGCATTTTATGATGTCATCCAATTCTAGTGCTTGCTGATTCTGATCTGCAAGGTCATACTGCACCTCTATCCAGTTCAAACATGCATTTTCACTAGATCTCCTATTAACACATGAGATCTCCAATGTCTCCAAATCTTGAATAAGACGCTCATCACGCATCTGTATACAGTTGGCCTATGTAGGAGTCCTATGACTATGTGCGTCCGTAACATCTCCCTTGCCTGGAACGTAATGTATCTTGAAGGTGTAGTCCCCATGGAATTCCATCCACCTCCGCTGGCACATATTCAAGTCCTTCTGATCTAATAGATATTTCAGGATCTTATGGTCTATAAAGATATCGACCTTTATGCCATACAGGTAGTGTTTCCAAAGCTCATATTCAAGTCCTTCTAACCTAATAGTTATTTCAGGATCTTATGGTCTATAAAGATATTGACTTTTATGTCATACAGTTAGTGCCTCCAAAGCTTTAGATAGAATATCATGACCGCTAAATCCAAATCTTGGACAAGATAATTCCTCTCATGAACTTTCAATTGGCGCAAGACATACTTTATCACCTTCCCATGTTGAAGTAAAATGCAGCCTAAGCCTGTAAGACCCCTACCTCCCCCTTACCAAGGAGGACTACCGGGTCTTATGCCCAGAACCGTCGTCTTACGGTGGCACTAACGCACGGGTTAGTCGACACCGCAACACGCCGATCCTGCCGGCTAGTACGATCATTTAACCTGTAGGACAATATGAGAAGAAGAAGTAAAGCAGTATATAAATCCACTAGTCTACAAGTCACATAGTACAATCATATATATGAAATGAAAAGTACACCAATATAGTCCACAGAAGAGTACAAAAAAGAGAGTAATAAGGGCTTATGCCCAGTACATCAAAATCAACTCTCTCTCAAAATAAAGGCGGAAGCTACACTAGTACATCAGAACTCGTCCCACCTGAGGACGCACAGTGGTGGTAGTAGCCTGCTGAAGCGGTATCTGCCCCTCAAGTCCTGCCTCCTCGATATGCTGGTGCTCCATCTCCACGGGCTACTAAAAATAGTATGGTCACCGACCATTAGTCAAAAGACTAAGTCGTTTCCTCCTCACCTCGCCCCGCAGCTCCTAGGCACCGAGCGGGAGGACGAAGCAGAGGACAACAAGGGGTAGCAAAAGTGGAAGCAGGTGGCAGAAACTAACTAGCAGTTGTAATAAGTAATATTGTTCTACTCTAGCAGTTCTAAATATAGTACAAGTAAGTAAGAGCAGTACAGTAAAGAAAGTAACGAACAGCAGTAAGAGCAAGTAAATAAACTATTCTACCACTATACTACCATCACAAAAGTACCCTAACTTATATAAATGCCCATACAAATATATAAGTTAGGATTTCCAGGAAATTTAACTTATCATATAAAAGAGCCCATACTAATTTATATGATAAGGATCTATGAAGCGTATGACCTAATATGAATGAATGTTATCATGCAATTTTATGCACAGGCAAGTGCAACTCACACACAATGACTCTGTGATCACAGACCTTTAGTTCCCACTTTTTGAGAGCTAGCATCAATCTCTGGTACCACCGTTGTGGCTACGGCAGCAGCGGAGCGGGCGTCTCCGCTTCTAGGGCGGTATGCACACTACCAAGCCTTAGACCCCTCTCATACGCCTCTGTACACGTCCAAGGTGCACTCTAGAGTCTCGCGTACGTACTTTGCTGACAACCCGTCAGTCTTGTTGGGTCGGTTGTGCGTTATTGGGGGTCGTCCTCCAGACCGCGGTGTAAAACAACCCACTGGCCCCTCTAACCCTCACAACCGCCTGGTGCACCGTACTGCCATCAGTGTGACGAACGGCCAGTACAACATGTCCCGCCACTAAATTTATGCACATGCAAGTATTTTATTCCGAGCCTTCCGCTCGCAGGACCAAACCCATCATGAAAATCCTCAAACCCAACCCGGGTGAGAACGCACATTTGTGCCTTTATACCAATTCCCTCAAACCCTACACGGGTGAGCATATATCATGAATCTCTCCAACCCTACATGGGTGAGAAGGTAGAACAAATGTCTTAACCTATTAGACTACTCTTGTCTATGGGTTATTATACTTAGTGATTTAAGGTTAATCCCAGGACTGCCCCGGTATTCCCTGTGAAGGGCTCTCAAAAGGCACTAGGAACTGTGTTGGGATTACGCCCAGCGTTCCATTTCGCAAGGATATTTACTTTAGTTGATGGCTACCCATGTTTCATCCCAACTCTCTTTGTTGCTCTGGAACAACCTTAGTGACTTAAGATGTTACCGGGAAACCGACGGTCTTCCGTCGACCTCCACTCCGGTTGCTAACTGAAGACTTGCACTTTTAATCCTGTCACTAAGACAATACTACCCACCAGAGGTTATTCATATTGCACTTCCTTATTTCTTCCGATAATCAATCCTCTGATAATCCCCTAAAGTATGCCCTATTTATGTTATATGCAAACCATGTCCTATTATTACCCTAAAATGGAATCTTCCAATCCTTATGGCATCTTGACCCTAAATATTTATCCTAGGGTGGTATGGGATAAGGGAACTATCCTATGGATTCTCATAATTTTCCTTGGCCAAATAATCCCTTAATTAAATCTTTTAAATTAATTACTAGGTCACTTTACACATGAAGTAGTATGATTTAAAATCCACGGACCTAGGTAATTTTTCTTGAGTTGTATCTTGATAAAAACGTTCTGTCTACAGGGTTTCATAATTTTTCTTTCAATATTTATACCAATTCATTAATTAATACCAAATCTACATAATTTCCATTTTCCAAATGAAGTACAAGGAATATGTAATCCAAAATTCCAGGAAAATTACAGAACATATAAAACATTAATTTAGGACTATTGGCAGAGTTTCATCAACTTTTATAGTGTAATGGCCTAACACTTCCCATTCTTACATATTTACCAAAATGCCATTATATTAATTTAAACCTTATAAGTACACCCAAAAATTCTGAAATAATTTTTCAAGACTAATAATACAATTATACAACACTAGGAATATTTCCAAATATTTCTGAGGTGTATATCCATCAATTCAAGAATAAATGAAATAATGGTAAAATGGGCATTTCAAGTTATTTTACTCAAGAATTCTTCAAACAGAAAGATCAAATTTTTCCTAAGTCAAATATAACCTTCATTTCAACTTGGCAAAGTTTGAGGATTTTTACTTGAGGAAAACCTATTTTTCAAATTTAATTTCAAAAGGAGCTATATATTTAAAAATTCAAATTAATGAGATTTTTGATTTCAAAAATCCCATAATTAATCTGAGGGGTGAACTTTACCCTAATGAACCACTGGAATCAAATCCATGATTTTTGAATGCCCCCATTAGGCTGAATGCACAATATTTACATTATTGCTATTGGCACACCAAGGCAATATATACACCAACACATGCAAGTGGATTTTCCAACATGCAGTGATACAAATTTGCTGAAATTTTTATCATGCACCAATGATGTCCCCAAGGACCTACCACCAAAATTTGGGGTCATGAGGAGTCATACAACTCCAAATATTTCATTTATTTAGTTTTTGTAATTATGACCAAAACTATCGAAAACGTTTTTTAAAAAAATCCCCATTTTTGGTAGGTGCTAAGTATGACCTAATCATGCATGTACCCAACATTTGGGGCCATTGTGATTGCTGGTTTGACTTGGGCATCCAAATGAATTTCTGCCATAGTCTAGGACCAGTCCTAGGAGAAATGTCCTACAGGCCAGAATACTGGACCAAAGTTAATTATTAAGATGTCAAATTAACGGTAACAGGTAAGGCTACATTTTTCATTCAGGGATTAGTTTCTGTAAATGCATCTAAGAGCCCTAAAAATGGCATGCAAGGTCACTGAATAAGTGTGACATAATTTTACTATTCATAACATTTAAATTAAATCATATTATTATATCTGCACGAATCATAAAGCGTAAACGGACGGAATCCGGTCATCGTCCCCAATGGATCAAAGGCTGAGATTCATTTTTCCTGGGCGATGTTTGCTGGCGGTTTCCGGCTAGCTGAGCCACCACCACCGCCGGCGGATGTCGCCACCACCTTCGCTAAGGTGGGGGCTAGCGTTTCCCGTCGGTGGGGCCGCCGGAGTTGGCTCCTCCGGCGAACCCGAGCAAGAAGAAAAAGCCCGAAATTTCTCGTTTTCCTCTCATGGCATCGGGCTCAATTGAACCCGATATCTCACCTAATCAATCTAGGATCCTTGTACGGGTAGAGGTGAGGTGAAACGAACCTGGATTGGGGCTTGGTTGCGGGTCAGGCGGCGGTTTGCCATGGTGGCGGTGCGCCGGCGAGCTCCTCCCCGATTCCTTGATGCTCCATCGTTTTCCATGTTCCAGCACTCAAATTCCACTCCTTTCCACCTCCTGAAGCTAATGGTGAGGTTATTTGGGGCTGAGGTGGTGTATATGTGGAGATAAAATCTATGTCAGCTCGGTTTGAGCTTTGGTTGCTCAGCCCATGCATGCCAGGTGGCTCTCAGCCCCTAATTTCTGCTGGAATGATGAGAGGAGGTCGGCCAGCAGGTATTGGGCAGAGATTTGCAGCTGAAGGGGTGGCCATGTGGCCACCTTTCCTTCCATCCCCATTTCTCTCTCCTCTTTCTCTTACAATCCCATTTCTACCCCTTTGCATGCATTCTCTCTCCTGATTTAGAGGGGTAGGATTGGTCATGTTCACTTGGGCTGGCCATGGGCCAAATTTGGTGGGCTTGGTCCAAGGGGGGGGGGGTGGCTTGGTCTTCATTTCTCTCTTTTAGGTCAAATAGTTGACTATGTTGACCTTGAGTTGACTTGGTCAACCATGGTGGGTGGACTGACTCCATTTGATGGTCATGAGCTTAGAGGCACCACCCATCTTGGGTTGGGTCAAGGGGGTGCCCTACTTAGGCTAATTTGGCTTATGAGTGTGAGTTTGACCAAATTAGGCCCAAGGTTGACTTTGGTCAACTGGGGTCAAAGTGTTGACCTAGTGACATGCCCTAGGGTGCACTTAGATTGTTTTTAGGGTTAGGGAAATGTGGTGGGGTCATGGTGTGGTCTGGGTTCCTATTTAAGCTAGTTTGACCTAGTTTGACTTTGGTCCTATAGTGGGCCCCACATGGCTACAACCCACTACCTAGGGTCAGAGCTAGCTAGTTTCCCTAAAACCCACCCCATGCCTAACCAAATCTAAGTTGAGGGGTCCAAAAGTAACATGGGATGTTACAAATTCCAATAAACAAGAAAATAATTTCGTCCTCGAAATTTAAGTTCGGGTCTACGGGGTTCTACTTGCAAGAATCTTTGAGAAACTTTAAAACATAAATTGAAAGTACCTGATGCAAATAGCTCTGGGTGTTGCTCCAGCATCAGATCCCTCGGCTCCCAGGTGTGCTCCTCCCATCCATGGTTGGACCACAGCACCTTCACAAGAGGGACCTTCTTCTTCCGCAACACTCGGATGGTTGTATCGTTAATCCGGATCGGCTCCAATCTAACTGATCTGTCAGGCTCTACCGGTCCAGCTGTAGTAGTAATGTGCTGCTCCGGCCGAAGGAGAGCTCTTCGCAAGGAAGAGACATGGAAGACGTCATGTAATGCACCCAACTCCGGTGGCAGCTGCAGTCGGTAAGCTAAGGGGCCGATCTGCTCCAGGATCAGGTATGGCCCCATGTATCGTGGACTGAGCTTCTTGTGCCTCCTCACCCAAGAGACACCGTGTACTGGACGTATCTTCAAGAAAACTCTGTCTCCAACCTGGAACTCCACCTTCCAGTGCCGAGCATCATAATACTTTGCCTGCCTGCTCTGGGCCTCTAGTAGCCGATCCCTGATCAAACGAATCTGAACCTCAGTATCCTCTATATAATCCGATCCAAGAGCCCTGGTATCCACATCCTGAACCCATGATAGTGGTGTCCGGCATCTCCTCTCATAAAGTGCCTCATATGGAGCCATCCTGATGCTAGCCTGGTGGCTGTTATTGTACGAGAACTCAATCAGTGGCAGCAGCCTCTCCCAAGGCTTCCCCGTATCCAATATGCATAGTATGAGTAGGCCCTCCATGGTACGGATGGTCCGCTCGGTCTGTCCGTCGGTCTGCGGATGGAAGGCGTTACTAAAAGTAAGCCGAGATCCCAAGTAAGCATGCACGGCCCTCTACTCGCTCGAAGTGAACCGACCATCACGGTCCGAAACAATCGTCCTGGGAATGCCATGATATTTGACGAACTGCTCCACAAATAATCTCACCAGAACTATAACTGGGGCATCCTTCCGAGCTGGAATAAATCGCGCTACCTTGGTCAGTCTGTCCACTATGACCCATATAGAATCATGCCCAGAGTGGGAGCGAGGCAATCCGTGTACAAAGTCCATAGCAATGTCCTCGAACTTCCATTCTGGAACTGGCAGTGGCTGTAGTAAACCTCCCGGGCTCTTGCATTATGCTTTCTCACGCTGGCAGGTCTCGCAATGGGTCACAAAATCTGTGATCTCCCTCTTCATCCCGGGCCAATACATAGACCTCCGCAAATCTGCCCACATCTTGGTGATGCCGGGGTGCACTGAATATCTGGAGCAATGAGCCTCTCTGAGTATGTCATCCCGGATACTGCCCCCTGCTGGTATGTAAATGCGCCCACGGAATCAAAGAAGATCATCCTGTAGCGTGTAGTCCTCAACCTTGCCCCTCTCCAGGGCACTAAAAATTGGCTGTAATGCAGCATCCAGCCTCTGATGTGTTCGGATGCGCTCCCGTATATCATCACCACTGATCACTGAGCTCAAATACTCTCGATACACCACTGGTTCGGTCTCAGATACCATGGTAATGTGCATGTCTTACATCATCCGTAGTAGCTGTATAGACATCAATCGAGGCTCCGGTCCAGAAGTGCCGGCCCTCCTGCTCAAGGCATCTGCTACCGTGTTCGCTTTTCCCGGATGGTAGTGGACCTTATAATCATAGTCGCAGAGGAATTCCAGCCATCTCCTCTGTCGCAGGTTTAAGTCCTTCTATGCATCGATATATTTAAGATTCTTGTGATCTGAAAAGATGTCACAATGAATCCCGTATAAGTAATGCCTCCATATCTTTAGGGCGAATACCACAGCCCCGAGCTCTAGGTCATGTACTGGATAGTTATGCTCATGCTTCTTTAACTGTCTTGAAGCATAAACAATAACATGTCCCTGTTGCATCAGGACAGCACCCATCCCCTGATAAGAGGTGTCTGTGTAGATCTGGAATCCTCCACTCCCGGATGGAAGCGCAAGAATGGGGGATGAGATGAGTCGGTCCTTCAGCTCCTGAAATGCCGTCTCGCACTGCTCTGACCAAACAAAATCTGCATCCTTCTTCGTCAAGGACGTGAGGGGGAGTGCTATCCTCGAGAACCCCTCCACGAACTTGCGATAATACCCTGCTATTCCCAAGAAACTGTGAATGTCAGATGCGGTCTTCGGCCATTGCCAATCCCTCACTGTCTCTATCTTGGCTGGGTCCACTGCTAATCCAGCCCCACTGATCGTGTGTCCCAGGAAAGCCACCTCCTGCAGCCAGAACTGGCACTTTGAAAACTTTGCGTACATCTAGGACTCCCTCAGCCTCTGCAAGACCTGCGTCAAATGCTCTGTATGCTCCTCCTGAGTCCGAGAATATATCAGAATGTCGTCGATGAATACAATCACGAAGCGGTCTAAGAAGGGCTCGAATACACGGTTCATTAGACTCATGAATGCGGCAGGGGCATTCGTGAGCCCAAAAGGCATCACCGTGAACTCGTATAATCTATAGGGTGAACTGAATGCCGTCTTCGGTATGTCCTCTTCCCCGATGCGGAGCTGGTAGTAACCAGATCGCAAATCTAGCTTGGAGAACCAGAAGGATCCCTGCAGTTGGTCAAATAGCTCATCTATCCGAGGCAGAGGATAGGTATTGCGGACCGTTAACCGGTTCAGCTCCCGATAATCTATGCATAGTCGCAATGACCCGTCCTTCTTCTTCACAAAGAGAACTGGCGCTCCCCACGTGATGAACTGGGCCGCACAAATCCTGACTCGACTAGCTCCTGAAGTTGAGTCCTGAACTCTGCTAACTCCCTGGGAGCCATCCTGTAGGGTGCCCGGGACACCGGCCTCGCTCCCGGTACTAGCTGAATCCTGAAATCCAAGTCTCTGGCAGGTGGTAGCCCGGGCAATTTCTCCGGGAATACGTTAGAGAAATCCCGGACCACCGAAATATCTGAAATAGTCGTCTCTGCTCCCACCATCTCAAAGCAGATAAGATAAACTTCTTCTCCCTGCTCGTGGGCCTTCACAGCCTATACAGAAGATAACAATAGGTGGCAGATAGGCTGAATACCTTCAATGATAACACGAGAGTCGCCATGCCTTAGCGTGATCCTCCCGGACGGACAATCTATCTGAGCATGGTTCCGATATAACCATGTCATGCCCAAAATCAAGTCGAAGTCCTGCAGCTCCAGAATAGTTGTTGGCGCCTCAAATGCCTTGCCGCCAATCTCGGCCTCCATATCACAATGTGCAGTGGTCCGCAGCTCTTACCCATCGGGTAGACGCACCCTCATCTCTAGTCCAGGAAATCTCTCCACGCCTTCGAGTCCATCTATGAAGACCTCGGATACGAACGAGTGCGAAGCACCCGTGTCGAAGAGAGTATGAGCGGGCTTGCCGCTGATCATAACTATGCCTGAGGTTTGTTTATGTTAAAATTAATTGCTACCCTATAGTTCCAAGTACTATATAATTGAAAACTCAAGAAATTTAATAATTAACCTTAAGTACCTGTGATAACCTCCTCAGGGTTCCTCTGCTCTGTGAGGTCCAAGGCGTATATCTGCTCCTGCTCGCGTCTCCTGCCGTGATATCCCAGGCCTCGGCCTCGGCCTCGGCCTTGTCCTCGGCCTCGGCCTCGGCCCTGCTATACTGGGGCCACTGGAGGTGGAGGAGGAGGAGGAGGATGGAATCGATGCAGGCACTCCGACCTAATGTGCCCGGGCTGGCGGCATCCGTAACAAACTACCTGTCGGTGGCCTCGGTCATCCTGTCTCCTCGGATCATGCATCTGTAGAGGTGGGGGAGCCAATGCTGGAGGAGGCCGCTGCTCCTACCTGAAGTGGGGACGACAACGTCCCCCACCCTTCTTGTATCTGATAGTCCTGCCTCTCTGATAGCCCCTGCTGCTCTCTCCTGATGTCGACCCATCAAACGGTCTCTTCCCTCTGACTTGCACCATCAGTTGGTCAGCCTCCAGCTTCTTTGCCATCTCGATGATCTGCCTAGATGTGCCATGAGAAATAAATAGCAAGGCCTGCCTCAAATCATCCCTGAGGCCCCGGTAGAACCTCTTGGCATACCTCCTATCATCGGTATCCTGAATCCCTGCGAACCTGGCCAAATGAGAGAACTCTCTCTGATACTCGATCACCGATCTAGTCCCCTGCCTGAGGTTCAAAAACCTCTCCTCCAAGCCATCTCTGTCCGTAGCAGAGACGAAGTGCTCCAGAAATACATCGTTAAACTCCTCCCATGATATCTCTGACAGCTCCCAGTCCGCATATGTAGACTTCCGCACTGATTTCCAACATCTCTTCGCATGAGCCTCTAGTGCAGAGGTGGCTAGAGGTACTGCCTCGCCGACCGGGCAGCTGATGCCTATTAAAATCTCGTGTATGGCCTCTAGCCGTTCCTCAGTCTTTACCGCATCCTCTGTCCCACGGTACATCGGTGGGGATAGGCTCTTGAAGGCACTCAGCCAGCTCTACCCCAGGTTTGGTTGTGGAGCCGGGACTTGCTGGGATCTGAAGGCATCCAGAATCGCCGTCAAAGTCTGCCCCATCTCCGTATGTAGGAATGGAGTGGCAGCTAGAGGGGGAGGAGCCACATTTTGCAGCGCGGCGACCTGTGGAGGTTGTATAAAGGTAAGGTTAAAACAGAACTGGCCTAACTCATTGTACTTTGTGGAGCATTTATGTGACTTTTGCACATGGGCACACCACTGCTTCCGCTGCATAGTTTGTCCGCAAACTAATGCTCAGGCGGGGGTGGTCCCATGTTGTGGACTTCTTTCTCATATGATCGTTGTTCAAGTGATACCAGTTTGTAAGACCCCTACCTCCCCCTTACCAAGGAGGACTACCGGGTCTTATGCCCAGAACCGCCGTCTTACGGTGGCACTAACGCACGGGTTAGTCGACACCGCAACACGTCGATCCTGCCGGCTAGTATGATCATTTAACCTGTAGGCCAATATGAGAAGAAGAAGTAAAGCAGTATATAAATCCACTAGTCCACAAGTCACATAGTACAATCATATATATGAAATGAAAAGTACACCAATATAGTCCACAGAAGTGTACAAAAAAAGAGTAATAAAGGCTTATGCCCAGTACATCAAAATCAACTCTCTTTCAAAATAAAGGGGGAAGCTACACTAGTATATCAGAACTCGTCCCACCTGAGGACGCACAGTAGTGGTAGTAGTCTGCTGAAGTGGTATCTGCTCTTCAAGTCCTGCCTCCTCGATGTGCTGGTGCTCCATCTCCACAGGCTCCTAAAAATAGTATGGTCACCGACCATTAGTCAAAAGACTAAGTCGTTTCCTCCGCACCTCGCCCCGCAGCTCCTAGACATCGAGCGGGAGGACGAAGCGGAGGACAACAAGGGGTAGCAAAAGTGGAAGCAGGTGGCAGAAACTAACTAGCAGTTGTAATAAGTAATATTGTTCTACTCTAACATTTCTAAATATAGTACAAGTAAGTAAGAGCAGTACAGTAAAGGAAGTAAAAAACAGCAGTAAGAGCAAGTAAATAAACTATTCTACAACTATACTACCATCACAAAAGTACCCTAACTTATATAAATGCCCATACAAATATATAAGTTAGGATTTCCAGGAAATTTAACTTATCATATAAAAGAGCCCATACTAATTTATATGATAAGGATCTATGAAGCGTATGACCTAATATGAATGAATGTTATGATGCAATTTTATGCACATGCAAGTGCAACTCACACACAACGACTCTGTGATCACAGACTTTAGTTCCCACTTTTTGAGAGCTTGCATCACTCTCGGGTACCACCGCTGTGGCTACGGCAGCAGCGGAGCGGGCGACTCCGCTTCTAGGTCGGTATGCACACTACCAAGCCTTAGACACCTCTCATACGCCTCTGTACACATCCAAGGTGCACTCTAGAGTCTCGCGTACGTACTTTGCTGACAACCCATCAGTCTTGTTGGGTCGGCTGTGCGTTATCGGGGGTCGTCCTCCAGACCGCAGTGTAAAACAACCCACTGGCCCCTCTAACCCTCACAACCGCCTGGTGCACCGTACTGTCATCGTTGTGACGAACGGCCAGTACTGCATATCCCGCCACAAAATTTATGCACATGCAAGTATTTTATTCCGAGCCTTCCGCTCGCAGGACCAAACACGTCCTGAAAACCCTCAAACCCAACCCGGGTGAGAACGCACATTAGTGCCTTTATACCAATTCCCTCAAACCCTACACGGGTGAGCATATATCATGAATCTCTCCAACCCTATAGGGTGAGAAGGTACAACAAATGTCTTAACCTATTAGACTACTATTGTCTACGTGTTATTATACTTAGTGATTTAAGGTTAATCCCAGGACTGCCCCCAGTATTCCCTGTGAAGGGCTCTCAAGGGGCACTAGGAACTGTGTTGGGATTACGCCCAGCGTTCCCTTTCGCAAGGATATTTACTTTAGTTGATGGCTACCCATGTTTCACCCCAACTCTCTTTGTTGCTCTGGAACAACCCTAGTGACTTAAGATGTTACCGGGAAACCGACGGTCTTCCGTCGACCTCCACTCCAGTTGCTAACTAAAGACTTGCACTTTTAATCCCATCACTAAGACAATACTACCCACCAGGGATTATTCATATTGCACTCCATTATTTCTTCCGATAATCAATCCTCTGGTAATCCCCTAAAGTATGCCCTATTTATGCTATATGCAGACCATGTCCTATTATTGCCCTAAAATGGAATCTTCCAATCCTTAAGGCATCTTGCCCCTAAATATTTATCCTAGGGTGGTATGGGCTAAGGGTACTATCATATGGATTCTCATAATTTTCCTTGGCCAAATAATCCCTTAATTAAATCTTTTAAATTAATTACTAGGTCACTTTACACATGAAGTAGTATGATTTAAAATCAACTGATCTAGGTAATTTTTCCTGAGTTGTATCTTGATAAAATATTTCTGTCTACAGGGTTTCATAATATTCCTTTGACTATGTATACAAATTCATTAATTAATACCAAATCTACATAATTTCCATTTTCCAAATGAAGTACAAGGAATATGTAATCCAAAATTCCAGAAAAATTACAGAACATATAAAACATTAACTTATGACTATTGGCAAAGTTTCATCAACGTTTATAGAGTAATGGCCTAACACTTCCATTTCTTACATATTTACCAAAATGCCATTATATTAATTTAAAACTTATCAGTACACCCACAAATTCTGAAATAATTATGAAAGACTAATAATGCAAGTATACAACACTAGGAATATTTCCAAACTTTTCTGAGGTGTATATCCATCAATTCAAGAATAAATGAAATAATGGTAAAATGGGCATTTCAAGGTATTTTACTCAAGAGGTTCTTCAAACAGAAAGATCAAATTTTTCCTAAGTCAAATATAACCTTCATTTCAGCTTGGCAAAGTTTGAGGATTTTTACTTGAGGAAAACCTATTTTTCAAATTTATTTTCAAAAGGAGCTATATTTTTAAAAATTCCAATTAATGGGATTTTTGATTCCAAAAATCCCATAATTAATCTGCGTGGTGAACTTTACCCTAATGAACCACTGGAATCAAATCCATGATTTTTGAATGCCCCCATTAGGCTGAATGCACAATATTTACATTATTGCTATTGGCACACCAAGACAATATATACACCAACGCATGCAAGTGGATTTTCCAACATGCAGTGATCCAAATGTGCTGAAATTTTTATCATGCACCAATGATGTCCCCAAAGACCTACCACCAAAATTTGGGGTCATGAGGAGTCATATAACTCCAAATATTTCATTTATTTAGTTTTTGTAATTAGGACCAAAACTATAGAAAACGTTATTTCAAAAATTCCCCATTTTTGTCAGGGGCTATGTATGACCTAATCATGCATGTACCCAAAATTTAGGGCCATGGTGATTGCTGGTTTGACTTGGGCATCCAAATGAATTTCTGCCATAGTCTAGGACCAGTCCTAGGAGAAATGTCCTACAGGCCAGAATACTAGACCAAAGTTAATGATTAAGATGTCAAATTAAAGGTAACAGGTGAGGATACATTTTTCATTCAGGGATCAGTTTCTGGAAATGCATCTAAGAGGCCTAAAAATGGCATGCAAGGTCACTGAATAAGTGTGACATAATTTTACTATTCATAACATTTAAATTAAATCATATTATTATATCTGCACGAATCTTAAAGCGTAAACGGACGGAATCCGGTCATCGTCCCCAATGGATCAAAGGCTGAGATTCATTTTTCCTGGGCGATGTTTGCTGGCGGTTTCCGGCCAGCTGAGCCACCACCACCGCCGGCGGATGTCGCCACCACCTTCGCTAAGGTGGGGGCTAGCGTTTCCCGGCGGCGGGGCCGCCGGAGTTGGCTCCTCCGGCGAACCCGAGCAGGAAGAAAAAGCCCGAAATTTCTCATTTTCCACTCATGGCATCGGGCTCAATTGAGCCCGATATCTCACCTAATCGATCTAGGATCCTAGTGTTGGGTTTCTCTATGAGGATGGCACAACGCTTGTGCACGCAGCGGAAAAATAAACATCAAGAAAAACCCAAAGAGATGTGGATCGGGCTATGAACGTTGAATCAAGAAGTTAGCAAAAACTAGGCAAAAATTACCTCGGTGGCGTTGAGTCACAACTCAACAGAGATGCTCCAAATTTCTTCTTCCTGCTAGCGGCGAGTTCTACGTTGAATAATGTCCACGTTTCTGCAGAAGTCCACATGATCTGGAGAACGCCGATCTATCGTCGCACGGATTATCGGGAAGGAGAAGACCGCACCTCTGCTAATCCACGGACTGCTAGGTCCACGCCAGGAAGAGCAGCACCAGCGACAGTCGCTGGAGAAGAGGAGGTCGACGGAGCGAACACGACGGCGGAACTCTTCCGGCGGCGGGAATCGGGATCGGCGGAGCGAACGAGCGGAACTCTTCCGTCGGGTTCGATTCGCTGCAGGTGAAAATCCAGCTAGTACCCGAAAACCCTAAGTGTGGTATTTATACCAAAGGTATAAATAAACCTAGGCTTATCGCTATCCGCAGACCACCCAAGAATAAGGTACAGAATCGGCGAGTATCAATCGGCAAGAGTCGGTGAGAATCGACGAGAATCGATCGGCGAGCATCATCATGGATCGGCGAGAATCAGAGTACAATACTCGACGATTCTCGCCGATCGTCGAGCTTCACTTGACGATACACGTCGAATCTTGTCGACCGTCGAGCCGCGGTCGACGATACATGTCGAAGTCGTCGATCGTCGAGAATCAACATATTGATTCTCGACGATTCTCGTCGATCGGCGAGAATCAAAGAGATGATTCTCGTCGATCGGCGGGAATCAGAAAGATGATTCGCGACGAATGCTATCGACCCTCGGACGACAATCTTACCAGCCCTCCAAGGCAACATTTCCCCAACCCGACGATCCTTCAAGGCAACACTTTGCCCACAACCCCATTCAGGTCGGTGATTGGCAACCTTTACCAACACAGTCAATTATCCAACTTCTCCACATCTCTTATGTGCGACCCTGCAGGCTCATATCGCGTTGGCAGTGAGATTACATGTTTGATCACTTCCAGATCATCATGGCAACTCCAACAGACTCCCACTTGATCTCGAAAGTATCAAAGAAAAAACATCACAAACAATGAGCGGCATCTAGCAATGCATCATTGCTCCCCAAGCAATAAGAGTTTATAACTCATAAGCCTTTATGACCAATGTATCAGTGTTGTCTTTGTCCCTTTGTCCCTTACATCCGGAAAGAACTAGAGGCATGGACTGTGTCACCCTCGTAATAGCTCAATCCAAGTTTCTTGATCCAGGACGGACTTCTAGAGAATGGTGAGTCCAATATCACATATTGACTCAACCAAGCATGGCCATGCATTTCTCAGTCCAGTTCCATCAAGGGGCCCATGGATGCAACTCCTGTCATACAGGAGGATAAATCCCATATCTGCTCACACACAAACACCCAAATGATTCGTAACATGCCCAACAACCACCCTTATCATCAACCTTTCTCAAGGAAGACTTTATGTGGCATCAAAGCACGCTCTTCCTCACTTGATGAATGCTGTGACTTCAGGTCAAAGGATCACAACACCATTGTCAATTGAGACCTACTCGTGATACGATTGGATGACAATCCACAGAGTAGTCTCAGGTTGGGTCTGTCCAGTACAACTTGTTCACTAACAAGTACCCACGTGATGACTTGATATCACAATATCATGACCTGTGAGAACCAGTCATCAATCAACACACGTGCTAGTCTTCATGTACCATCATCACCTTTAGCTTCTATGATGATACTCGACCAGGGACCTTTAAGAATGAAGCTTCAAATAAATCATGGGCTCTCACATTCAAGTCACGTACTTGATGTCCCATGGAAGCGAACATTCTAAGGGTATCTATTATGTTAACATTTAACTATCATATAAAAAAAAGACATAATAAAAGAACTTGCCATTAATTATAAGAGAAAAATTAGGTACACAGTTCATCATATGAACGAACATCCAACCAAATACAAGATATACATGCAATCCACAAGATTCTCGCTAGAGTTGATCATTTAGGTATCGTATACCCATCGATCTAGTATGACCATCATGCTTTCTCTGCGCGAGAGGCTTTGTCAGTGGATCCGCAATATTCTCCTCAGTCCGCACTCTGCAAATGTTCACATCTCCTCATTCGACAATCTCACGAATAAGATGAAACTGCCGAAGTATATGCTTGGAGCGCTGATGGGATCTAGGTTCCTTAGATTGTGCAATTGCACCATTGTTATCACAGTAGAGAACTACGGGACCAACAATGCTAGGAACTACATCTAGCTCGCCGATGAATTTCCTAATCCATACAGCCTCCTTCACCGCATTAGCTGCGGCGATATACTCGGCCTCTGTTGTAGAATCAGCAACTGTCTCTTGCTTGGAACTCTTCCAGCTCACAGTTCCTCCATTCAGGCAAAACACAAAACCTGACTGAGACTTGGAGTCATCTCTATCAGTTTGGAAGCTAGCATCCGTGTAACCACTTACAACGAGCTCTTCCTCTCCACCATACACCAAGAACACATCCTTAGTCCTTCTCAAGTACTTCAGGACATTCTTGACTGCAATCTAGTGACACTCACTGGGGTCTGACTGATACCTGCTAGTCATGCTCAAAGCAAAGGAGACGTCGGGTCGAGTACATAACATCGCGTACATGATTGATCCAATTGTCGAAGCATATGGAATCAACTTCATGCGGTCCTTATCTTCACAAGACTTCGGACACTGGTCCTTAGAGAGATTTACACCATGAGATATGGGTAAAAATCCTTTCTTGGACTCAAGCATGTTGAACCGCTTCAACACCTTCTCGATGTATGTACTCTGGGTCAAACCCAGCAACTTCTTTGATCTATCTCTATAGATCTTAATACCGAGTATGTAACTCGCTTCACCCAAATCCTTCATTGAAAAGCAGTTCCCTAGGTTGTTCTTAACAACTTTCAAGGTAGGAATGTCATTCCCAATCAATAGTATGTCATCTACATAAAATATCAGGAAGACAACAATGCTCCCACTGATTCGCTTGTAAACACAAGGCTCATCTTCATTCTTGATGAAACCAAACTCTTTGATTTTCTCATCAAAATGAAGATTCCAACTTCGAGAGGCCTGTTTCAGTCCATATATGGACTTATTCAGCTTGCATATTTTAGTGGTTTCATCTGGGGATACAAAACCCTCGGGTTGTGTCATATACACTTCCTCAAGAAGGTTTCCATTAAGGAAAGCCGTTTTGACATCCATCTGCCAGATCTCGTAGTCATAATACGCAGCAACACCAAGCAATATCCTTATGGACTTTACCATGGCAACAGGGGAAAAAGTCTCATCATAGTCAATACCAGGAATTTGCTTGAAACCCTTAGCCACCAGTCGCCCTTTGAATGTCTGTACATTCCCATCCATGTCGGTCTTCTTCTTGAAGACCCATTTGTACCCTATGGGTCGTACCCCTTCAGGTGGTTCCACCAAATTCCAAACTTGGTTTGCATACATGGAGTCCATTTCGGATTTCATAGCCTCAAACCATTTGTTAGAGTCCGGTCCATTCATAGCCTCTTGGTAGGTTGCTGGTTCATCATCATGATCCATAAGCAACACATTACCTATTTGAGACACGAGAAATCCATATCTCTGTTGAAGTTGGTGACCGGGCGGTCTGGCGGTCTGTCTTGGCGGGTTGAAGACCGCGCGGTCTGGCGGTTTGTCTCAGTCGGCTTGGAGACCGGGCGGTCTGGCGGTCTTCCCTGGCAGTCTCTCTTCCTCTATGGTGGTAGCCGTGCGGTTAGCCCTGCTGTCTAACCGTGCGGCTTGTGCGGTTTGTTTTGTATAGTCCGCTTGTCCTGTAAATTATAGTCCCACATCTCTTATTTGTATTCTCTCATCTCTCCTCCATTCTATATAAAGGAGGGCATACCTTTGTAATAGATACCTTTTTTTTGGATAATAAAATTTCAATTATTCAAAAGTTTATTCGCTTGTTCTCTACTTTTCGCTTCTTTTCTCTACTTTCTAACATGGTATCAGAGGACACGGTCATTTCCTCCTGATTCTGTGCGCCCTCTGTTGTTCGCGGCTTGTTTTCAGCATTCTGCGACTTGCTTCGCGACTTGGCTTCTCTCTGTCCGCGCGGCTTGTTTCTATCCGCGCGGCTTGTTTCTGTCCGCTGCCCTGTTCGCGCGGCTTGCTTCTTCTTCTCTTCTCCTACTGATCTTTGTTGCGGCGACCTGTTTCCTTGTCGCCGCGCTCCTTGCTCTTTCCTCCCGCTCCGACTTCCTAGTCGTTGCGGTCTGTCCCTATCCGCGTGTGTTGTCTCTCTACTCGCGGCTTGCTGCTGTGATCTGCCTGACCGTGCGGGTTGTCCCTTTCTCCCCCGCATCTTGGTCGCGGTCACCAGCTCTTCTCCTCTCTTCTGTTCGCTCGGCCTTTTTAGTCCGCGCGACCTCTTCCCCGCTGTGCCTTTGCCCGCCTTCTCGCAGCTGCTGTGTTCTGCCTGACCGTGCGGGTTATTCCTTTCTTACCCGCATCTTGGTCGCGGTCACCTGCTCTTCTCTTCTCTTCTATTCGCTCGGTCTTCTCAGTCCGCGCGACCTCTTCCCCGCTGGACCTTTGCCTTCTACCCGCTCCTGCTTGCTAGTCGCCTCGGCCTCATCTTTGGCCGCGCGACTTGTTCTCCTCTGTTCGCCCGACTTTTTCAGGTCGTGCGACTTCTTTCCCTCTGCTTTGCTCGGCTTCTTGGAAGCGGCCTTTCTAGCCGCCCGACCTATTTTCTGGTCGCCCGGCTTGGTGCTCTCTTGTCTTCTCGCGGCTTGTTCTTCTCGTAGCGGTTTGCTACTCTCTTGCTTCCATGGCTTTCCTCTCCTCCAGCCCGTCAGCCTCCGTGGTCACCTCTTCTGGTAGTGCTCATGTTGTGACTCGCGGACGATGGCTCATCGACTCTGGTGCAACAAGTCATATGACAGGCAACCCTCAATTTTTCTCTCTTCTTGACACACAGGCTCAGTTGCCCCCAGTCATTGTCGCTGATGGATCTCCCTCCTCGGTCCATGGGACGGGCATGGTTCACGTCACTCCGTCTCTCTGCTTGGCTGATACCCTCTATGTGCCCACGTTTCCGTGCAATTTATTATCGGTTACTTCTTTATGCAAGCAACTACAGTGTTCTGTCACATTCACCCCTACCTCTTGTGCTTTTCAGGATCCGGACTCCCAACGGACGATTGCTACCGGGACTGAGAGTGGTGGCCTCTACTTCCTTGACAACGTTTCTGCTCTATCCGTCTTCTCCTCCTCCTCTACAGATCTTCTCCAATGGCATCTTCGCCTTGGTCATGCTCCTCCCCGCATTCTACGCCAACTCCTGCCGCACCTCCCTCCTCATCATCCTCCTCTAAACTGTGATGCATGTCAACTTGGCAAACATCACCGCTCCTCCTTCCCACCAACGCAGCTTCGGGGCTCCTCCCATCCGTTCGACCTCGTTCACTCTGACATATGGGGTCCCGCTCCTACCCTCACCATCGGTCGGGGCAGTTCCTATTTTGTCACCTTCATTGATGATTTCTCTCGATCTACGTGGGTATATCTTCTTAAAGATCGCTCCGAGTTATTCTCTGTTTGGACCTCCTTTTATTCGATGGTTAAAACTCAGTTCGCTACATCTATTAAAATCCTTCGTTCTGACAATGCTCAGGAGTATCTTAGCCACGACTTCTCCTCCTTTTGCACTCACCATGGTATTATTCGTCAAACCAGCTGTGTCTACACTTCCCAACAAAATGGGGTGGCGGAACGCAAAAACCGTCACCTCCTTGATGTCGCTCGCACTATGATGAATCAAATGCATGTTCCTCGCTCCTAAAGGGGCTATGCTGTCCTTCTCTCCTGCTATCTCATCAATCGCCTTCCCTCCACCGTTCTCCACGGTGCTACCCCCTTCTCCATTCTTTATCCGGACAAGGATCCCTTTCCTCTTCCTCTACACATCTTTGGGTGCACCGCTTTTGTGCACTCTCCCGCTGCCACCCGTGATAAACTCTCACCCCGTGCCACCAAATGTGTCTTTCTGGGCTATTCTCCCACTCAGAAAGGCTATTGTTGCTTTGACCCTGTTACCCGCAAGCAATTTGTCTCTGCGGATGTCACCTTCTTTGCCAATGCCTCTTACTTCTCTCCCGCTTCCTCTTCTCCTCCTCCTGCTCCTCCTTCTCATACCAACCCATCCCTTCCCTCTGCTCCCACTGAGGTTCCGTCCTCTCCACCCACTACATCGCCTTCCCCATCCTCCTCATCTCCACCCTCCCCTCCGCTTTCTCCCTCCACTCCGCTGCCATTTCTCTCTACTCCCGGGCCAGCTCTCTCCACCACGGATACTCCGGATACTGAGGCACCTGCTGACCTGGATCTCCCGATTGCTCTTCGCAAAGGGGTTCGGGCTTGTACCCACCATCCTCTTGCTGTGGTTATTTCCTACGATCGCCTTACCCCTGCTCGCCGAGCCTTTGCCCTGGCTATCTCGGCAACTACCACCCCCCGTTCCTACCAGGAGGCCCTTACTATTCCTCACTGGAAAGTTGCCATGGATGAGGAGATTGCTACTCTCACTGAACGGGGTACCTGGACCCTTGTTCCGCCTCCTTTCGGCACCGATGTTGTTAGTTGTCGCTGGGTCTTCGTGGTGAAGTTTCTCCCGGATGGCAGTGTGGATCGTTATAAGGCTCGCCTGGTTGCCAAGGGTTTTACCCAAACTTATGGGGTTGATTACTTTGACACTTTCTCGCCCGTGGCTCGCCTCAGCACTATTCGGGTTCTTCTCTCTGTAGCTGTCAACAGGGATTGGCCTATCTCGCAGCTCGATGTTAAGAATGCCTTCCTCTATGGAGATCTGCAGGAAGCTGTTTACATGGAGCAACCTCCTGGGTATGTTGCTCAGGGGGAGACACGGGTATGCCGGCTAAAGAAGGCTATCTATGGCCTCAAGCAGAGTCCTCGTGCCTGGTTTGACAAGTTCAGTGGCATTGTTGCGGCCATTGGTTTTACACGAAGCTCAGCAGATCACTCCTTGTTTGTTCGGAAAACCGCCTCTGGTCTTGTTGTTCTTGCGGTTTATGTTGATGACATTCTTCTTACTGGCGATGACCAGGATGGGATACTGATGACCAAGAAACACCTTCGTCAACATCTGGTTACAAAGGATATGGGCTCCCCGAAATACTTTCTGGGGATTGAAATCTCTAGAAAGCCCAACTCCATGGTCCTTTCACAACGAAAGTATGCTCTTGATCTTTTAAAGGATGCAGGACTCACTGGTGCTAAACCTGCACGTTGTCCTATGGCTGCTGGAGAAGACAAAACTTGGACAGATGACTCACCTCTTCTCTCTGATCTTACGAGATACCGGCGTCTGGTGGGCAAGCTCATATATCTCACGGTAACCAGACCCGACATCTCCTATGCTGTTGGCAATGTGAGCCAGTTCATGCAAGCTCCGAGGGAGTGTCATCTACAATCTGCTCTGAGGATATTAGAGTATATTAAAGCTGCTCCAGGGAAAGGACTCCTATTTCAGAAGAATGGTCACCTAAGGGTTGAAGCTTACTCTGATTCAAGCTATGCAGATGACAAAGGGGACCGCAAATCGACTTCAGGTTTCTGCACATTTGTTGGAGGCAATCTTGTGAGTTGGAAGAGCAAGAAACAGTCTGTCGTTTCCAGGTCTAGTGCAGAGGCTGAATATCGTAGCATGGCATCGACTACATGTGAGTTGAAGTGGTTGCGGGCTCTCATGCTTGACTTAGGAGAGGTTTACAACTATCCTCTTCCTATGTTCTGTGACAATAAGGCCGCGATTCACATTTCCAAAAATCCGGTCTTTCATGAGAGAACAAAACACATAGAAGTCGACTGTCATTTTATTCGAGAAGAAATATTGAAGAAACAGATTTGCACTCCATTTGTCACATCCGACAACGAGTTGGCAGACGTCTTCACCAAGCCAGTGTCCGCTTCCTTTTTCCACATCTGTGACAAGCTGGGCATGATCGATATATATGCTCCAGCTTGAGGGGGAGTGTTGAAGTTGGTGACCGGGCGGTCTGGCGGTCTGTCTTGGCGGGTTGAAGACCGCGCGGTCTGGCGGTTTGTCTCAGTCGGCTTGGAGACCGGGCCGTCTGGCGGTCTTCCCTGGCAGTCTCTCTTCCTCTATGGTGGTAGCCGTGCGGTTAGCCCTGCTGTCTAACCGCGCGGCTTGTGCGGTTTGTTTTGTATAGTCCGTTTGTCCTGTAAATTATAGTCCCACATCTCTTATTTGTATTCTCTCATCTCTCCTCCATTCTATATAAAGGAGGGCATACCTTTGTAATAGATACCTTTTTTTTGGATAATAAAATTTCAATTATTCAAAAGTTTATTCGCTTGTTCTCTACTTTTCGCTTCTTTTCTCTACTTTCTAACAATCTCTCAGGCTCAAACCTCGGTCTACCAGATCTACGTAGGACTTGTGTTCCTTGAGCAGGTTCTCTAGCTACAACATCTTGTAGTCCTGTCTCAGAATTCAATTCCGGTTCATTCACTACATGTGGTTCTTGAACTTCTTCAAGCTCTACCTTTTCAGTCTTTCTTGATAAGAGCTCTTTCTCCAAGAAGACACCAGTCCTTGCGACAAACACTTTGCCCTCAGGCGGTAGGTAAAAGTAATACCCTTTCGTTTCCTTAGGATATCCCACCAGATAACATTTATCCGATTTGGGTTCCAGCTTGTCAGGCATTTGACGTCTCACGTATGCCTCACATCCCCAAATTTTAATGATCGACATACTAGGACGCTTCCCAGTCCATATCTCATATGGTGTCTTCAGAACTGTTTTCGTTGGAGCGCGATTCAATGTCATTGCAGCAGTATCTAAAGCAAAACCCCAAAAGGAAACAGGCAAGTCTGCATGACTCATCATCGAACGTACCATGTCTAACAGTGTACGATTTCTCCTCTCAGAAACACCATTATGTTGTGGTGTTCTAGGTGGAGTGAGCTGTGATACAATACCACACTGTTTCAGATGATCACGGAACTAATGACTCAGGTATTCGCCACCTCGATCAGATCGGAGTGCTTTAACCCTTTTACCCAACTGGTTTTCTACTTCATTCTTGAACTCTTTGAACTTTTCAAAGGTCTCGGATTTGCACTTCATAAGATACACATATCCGTATCTACTGAAATCATCAGTAAATGTAACAAAGTAGAAATACCCACCTCTAGCCATGGAACTCATGGGTCCGCATACATCACTATGTACAACACCCAAGAGATCCTCAGCCCTCTCAGTATAACTAGTGAAAGGAGCTTTAGTCATCTTGTCTAACAAACAAGACTCGCATCGCTCAAATGATTCATAATCAAATGTGTCCAAAAGTCCATCTCTATGGAGCTTGGATATGCGCTTCTCGTTGATATGACCCAAACGACAATGTCAGAGATACGTAGGGTTTGAGTCATTTGTTCTTAGTCTTTTATTGTTTTCTACATTACAGATCAGATGGTCAAAGTTCAAAACATAAAGACCATTAAACAATTGGGCTACAACATAACAAACATCATTCTTAAATATAGAACAACAATTATTCTTAATTATAAAAGAAAATCCAATCATGTCCAAACATGAAATAGATATAATGTTTCTAGTTATGGCCGGAACGAAATAACAATTATCAAGTTCTATTACAAGCCCACTGGGCAAAGAAAGACGATAAACCCCTACGGCTACAGCAGCAACTCTTGCTCCATTGCCGACGCGGAGGTCGACCTCCCCTTTACTCAGCAATCTTCTCCTTCCCAGTTCCTGCACATTTGTACAAATGTGAGAACCACATCCGGTATCCAATACCCAAGATGAAGGAGCAGAAAGGTTTATCTCTATAACGTAAACATTTGAAGCGGAAGTCATACCTCCCCTCAATTTCTGCAGACCCTTAATATATGAAGGACAGTTCCTCCTCCAATGACCAGCCTTGCCACAGTGGTGGCATTTCCCTTCCTTCACCGTGCTTTTCCTCTTCATCAGTGCAGAAGACTTGGGCTCAAGAAATGACTTAGGTCCTACCTTCGTCTTCTTAGAACCCTTGGCCTTGCCCTTGCCCTTATGCACCATCAGTATGGGGCTGGCAGGCTTGGCCTTCTTCATGTTGATTTCGGCAGTTCTCAACATGCCTAGGAGTTCGGGCAGTGTCTTGTCTATCTCATTCATGTTATAGTTCAAGACAAACTGCTCATAACTGTCCGGCAACGATTGCAGGATCAGATCCGTGGCCAACTCTTGACCAAGAGGAAAACCCAGCCTTTCAAGGTTCTCTATATACCCAATCATCTTGAGTACGTGAGTCCCTACTGAGTCTCGAACTCCCATCTTGCACTGAAACAACGCTTTTGTTATGTCGAACCTCTCTTGACGAGTCTGCCCTTGAAACATTTTCTTGAGATGCTCGTCAATCTCCTTGTACCCCATGTTCTCATGTTGCTTCTGAAGCTCAGAGTTCATAGTGGCAAGCATAAGGAATTCGACATCTAAAGTATCGTCAGTATACTTCTTATAAGTATCTTTCTCAGCACGGGAAGAGTTCCCGGTCGGCACCTCGGGGGCTTCTTCTTCCAAGACATAGAGCTTTCGCTCTTGCCTGAGAACAATTCTCAGGTTCCTGTACCAGTCCATTTAATTAGTCCCACTGAGCTTATCCTTCTCAAGGATGGCTCTCAGAGACAACGTGGAGTGTGACACACTAGCCATGGAATTCTACAAGAATTCATGCAGAATAAAATCAGTACCAAAATTCCAAATACAATTTATTTTAATTTGGACTTCAATTAAAAAATACTCCCACTATTTTATTCGAAATGATAGCCCTCACTAACAATTCGGAGAGTTCATGCGAGCTACTCTCTTAGTGGACAAGATCCGTATTTCACCAACACTATGAGTCCGCTTTGGCGTTCCTCTCACGATGCGGTTATTTAGGTAGGCAACGCTTGCCAATTGCATCCTCATGCAATTCTTGTATGGTTGGTGAATAACTCCTTATTCGCATCCATCATATGGTGTATGCCAACCCTATGCCTCTAGGCACTCAACCTTTGAGGTCACCTAGTTAAGTATGACCCGATGTCGACAGTGGGATATCACAATTATCCGCTCGCACCCTTACCAAGATAGATTAATGCACCTTGCTTTGGCAAGCCCACACTTCATCGATCGAGGCAGGAAGAGTGTCATCCATCGGAAGGCATCCAAACACTTAATATTAGGTGAAGGGATTTTCAATTATAGGTTAACAATTAACCATGATCAACATTTGATCAATGTGCACATCCAAAGAAAAACAATTCTAAACCACATACATCCCTTATGTGCACATCCTAACACCATCAACAATTGATAGAAGGAAGGGCTAAATCTGAACATCCGGAAATGTCCAAATCCTCAGATTTACATGCATTGGACAAAAGCGAAGACAACTCAACTTAAAGCAGTAGACAAGCTCATCTCTCTATGTTGGATTCACAATCCAAAACATACTCGAGGGATGGTTACTGCTAAGGAGACAACAATTTCTAACACTTAGAAATTCCCACGCAATTCCAGACGTTCTTGGTGGGGAACCAAGACTAAATCTAGACATTTAGAACACTTCCAAATCCCTAGGTTTACACGCACTGGAATAACAAACTTCCAATACAACGATCATGGCCGAAACCTCGCTTTGATACCACTGTTAGGTTTCTCTATGAGGATGGCACAACGCTTGTGCACGCAGCGGAAAAATAAACATCAAGAAAAACCCAAAGAGATGTGGATCGGGCTATGAACGTTGAATCAAGAAGTTAGCAAAAACTAGGCAAAAATTACCTCGGTGGCGTTGAGTCACAACTCAACGGAGATGCTCCAAATTTCTTCTTCCTGCTAGCGGCGAGTTCTACGTGGAATAATGTCCACGTTTCTGCAGAAGTCCGCACGAGCGGGAGAACGCCGATTTATCCGTCGCACGGATTATCGGGAAGGAGAAGACCGCACCTCTGCTAATCCACGGACTGCTAGGTCCGCGCCAGGAAGAGCAGCACCAGCGACAGTCGCCGGAGAAGAGGAGGTCGACGGAGCGAACACGGCGGCGGAACACTTCCGGCGGCGGGAATCGGGATCGGCGGAGCGAACGAGCGGAAATCTTCCGTCGGGTTCGATTCGCTGCAGGAGAAAATCCAGCTAGTACCCGAAAACCCTAAGTGTGGTATTTATACCAAAGGTATAAATAAACCTAGGCTTATCGCTATCCGCAGACCACCCAAGAATAAGGTTCAGAATCAGCGAGTATCAATCGGCGAGAGTCGGCGAGAATCGACGAGAATCGATCGGCGAGCATCATCATGGATCGGCGAGAATCAGAGTACAATACTCGACGATTCTCGCCGATCGTCGAGCTTCACTTGACGATACACGTCGAATCTTGTCGACCGTCGAGCCGCGGTCGACGATACATGTCGAAGTCGTCGATCGTCGAGAATCAACATATTGATTCTCGACGATTCTCGTCGATCGGCGAGAATCAAAGAGATGATTCTCGTCGATCGGCGGGAATCAGAAAGACGATTCGCGACGAATGCTATCGACCCTCGGACGACAATCTTACCAGCCCTCCAAGGCAACATTTACCCAACCCGACGATCCTTCAAGGCAGCACTTTGCCCACAACCCCATTCAGGTCGGTGATTGGCAACCTTTACCAACACAGTCAATTATCCAACTTCTCCACATCTCTTATGTGCGACCCTGCAGGCTCATATCGCGTTGGCAGTGAGATTACATGTTTGATCACTTCCATATCATCATGGTAACTCCAACACCTAGTACGGGTAGAGGTGAGGTGAAACGAACCTGGATTGGGGCTTGGCTGCGGGTCAGGCGGCGGTTTGCCATGGTGGTGGTGCGCTGGCGAGCTCCTCCCCGATTCCTTGATTCTCCATCGTTTTCCTTGTTCCAGCACTCGAATTCCACTCCTTTCCACCTCCTGAAGCTAATGGTGAGGTTATTTGGGACTGAGGTGGTGTATATGGGGAGATAAAATCTATGTGAGCTCGGTTTGAGCTTTGGTTGCTCCGCCCATGCATGCCAGGTGGCTCTCAACCCCTAATTTCTGCTGGAATGATGAGAGGAGGTCGGCCAGCAGGTATTGGGCAGAGATTTGCAGCTGAAGGGGTGGCCACCTTTCCTTCCATCCCCATTTCTCTCTCCTCTTTCTCTTACAATCTCATTTCTACCCCTTTGCATGCATTCTCTCTCCTGATTTAGAGGGGTAGGACTGGTCGTGTTCACTTGGGCTGGCTATAGGCCAAATTTGGTGTGCTTGGTCCAAGGGAGGGTGGCTTGGTCTTCATTTCCCTCTTTTAGGTCAAATAGTTGACTATGTTGACCTTGAGTTGACTTGGTCAACCATGGTGGGTGGACTGACTCCATTTGATGGTCATGAGCTTAGAGGCACCACCCAACTTGGGTTGGGTCAAGGGGGTGCGCTACTTAGGCTAATTTGGCTTATGAGTGTGAGTTTGACCAAATTAGGCCCAAGGTTGACTTTGGTCAACTGGGGTCAAAGTGTTGACCTAGTGACATGCCCTAGGGTGCACTTAGATTGTTTTTAGGGTTAGGGCAATGTGGTGGGGTCATGGTGTGGTCTGGGTTCCTATTTAAGCTAGTTTGACCTAGTTTGACTTTTGTCCTATAGTGGGCCCCACATGGCTACAACTCACTACCTAGGGTCAGAGCTAGCTAGTTTCCCTAAAACCCACCCCATGCCTAACCCAATCTAAGTTGAAGGGTCCAAAAGTAACATGGGATGTTACAAAGCCTACCCCTGAGGCGTAACTATAGTTTTCATAGCCCTCCGAACCACATGGAGAGCACAAAATAGGGGTCGTGGTGAGATGACTTTTCAATTCTTCAAAAGCATGTGCGCACACCAGCGATCAAATAAACTTTTGACCCTTCCTCGTCAAGGTAGTGTGGGGTAACGCTATCCGCAAGAAGTTATCTATGAAGCGACTGTAGTAGCCGGCAAGCCATAGAAAATTCCAAATTGCTAACACAGTATACAATACAGGGCGCTCTTGAACCACAACTATCTTCGTCGGATCCACCGTAATTCCCTCTCCACTAACTACATGACCATGGAACGTTACCGAAGACAGCAAAAACTCACACTTAGATAAATTGACACACAGCTGACTCCTCCTTATGGTCTCCAAAATAGTGCGTAAATGATATACATGTTCTTCCTCAGACTGAGAGTACACCAAGATATCATCAATGAAGACAATAACAAACTGGTCTAAAGACTCTCTGATTGTTCGGTTCATCAAGTCCATACACACGGATGGAGAATTTGTCAGCCCAAACGGCATGACTGTGAACTCATAATGCCTATAACTTGTACTGAATGTCGTCTTAAGGATGTTTCTTTCACTGATTCTCACCTTAAAATACCCAAATTTCAGATCCAGCTTCGAGTCCACAGTCGATCCAACTTGATGATCGAATAGATCATCAATTCTCAAAATCAGATACCTATTCTTCTCTGTCAACTTATTCAAATCGCGATAATCTATATAAAGCCCAAAGTTCCATCATTATTTTTCACAAAAAAGACCGGTGTGCTCCAAGGTGAAGAACTTGTACGCACATAACCTTTATATTGCTGCTCTTGAAGCTGTACCTTCAATTCTGCCATGTCCCTTGGTATAAAATAGTATGGAGAGCGTGACAAAGGCTTGGCACCTGACACTAACTCAATGGTGAAATTGATCTCACGCTGAGGTGGATCTCTAGGGAGATCTTCAGGGAAAACATCAGCAAACTCCGATACCACAGGAATACTAATCAAACTAGGCTTGGGCTTCTTAACCTATAATACAGTCAAGAATAACTTTACACCCTCATGGACTACCTTGACTACTTTGAGTGCAGACATCGGCGTCTTGCTCGATCCTTTTATAGCTAAGAAGGTATTTTCATGACCCATATTCAACCCCAGTTTGACCACCTTGAGACTACAATAAATGTACGCATGTTTCTCCAAGAGCTAGTCCATGCCAAAGATCACAGCAAACTCTACTATCGGAAGTAGTGTTGCTTCCAAGTCAAACTCTTGACTCCCTATCCACACCTTTAAAAAACAAACTCTATCCGCGTACATCGAACACCCGTTAGGCAGCAACACATCCAATCTATCATTCGCCATAGAAGAAGGCACTCTGCTACACGACACAAAGTTCTCGGATAGAAAGGAGTGTGAAACTCCTATATCAAATAATGCTCTCTGATAAGTTGTAAATATATGTATTTTTACGCACGTTATTTAAGTTGTTTTAATTTATTTCCATTATTTTTAGTTAATTTTTTCAATAAAATGCTTCTTTTTTGTAAATATTTTCTAACTTAGCTTTATTTTGATTTTCATTAATTTTCAGGAAAAAGTCAAAAATTCCAAAGTACACACCCGTGTACTTCTCGGTCATGCCCGTGACCTGGGCGTGTGACTTTGATTCCAAAAGAAGTTGTTGCCAGCTCGATGATCAGCGTTCGACGTTCGTCGAACTGCCCGACACTCCCGTGTTCATCCCGTGACACACCTGTATCACGCCCTCGACGTTCATCGATCTAACCTCAACGATCTACGTTCGATGATTTCTGAACACACCTAGTGTCATGCCCTTGATGTTCGTCGATCTCAACTCGACGATCGTCGTTCGACGATTTCTAAACATGCCCGTGACACACCTCGACACGCCCGTGTCAAATCGATCTGATTCGTCCAATCGCCACTCGATGCCATCTCCACTCAACGCCAGCCGCCACTCGACGCCATCTCCACTCGATGCAAACCACTCAACGCCATTGCCACTCAATGCCATCACCATTTAACACTTCCCGACACGCCCGTGTCAATATTCAACATGCCCATGACTTCCACGTGTCCCAGACAAGATAGCGCCGATGACTAAATGACATGACGCCTTCCCCAGATAAACCTCCCCGACATGCCCCCCTACACGCCCGTGACAGCATGGCCACTCCCTTGACTTCCACGTGTACAGCCCCAAAAGTCAACAAATCAATAAATGCTCAACATCAACTCAGCAATAGTACAGACACGCCCCCCTACACGTACGTGACCTAGGGCGTGTAACCCAAAAATTTTGCCTATAAATAGAAACTTTCTAAAAGATCACTTGTTAGTTTTTTTGGACAATTTTACTTAGGATAGGTGCTGCTCTCGTGTTTTCCAAGCTATGTAAATGAAATTTCTCCCCCTCTTTAGTTTTTGTTTTAGCTTTCCTTGTAACTCGTTGTTAACTTAATAAAATTTGTAGTTTTCTTCCCTTATATGGTTTTGGAATACATCTAAGCACCTTACTCTAAGTGATATTTTGTATCTTTTTTTAAGTTTTCAAGCTATTATTTCGCTTAGTTTAGTTCTAGGATCTCTTATAAGTAGTTGTTATAATAGCATTTTCTTCTCAGGCCCCTTAACTTTTTATAGTTTTTTATTTTGATTTTGTTCTTCTATTTCATTGTTATAAATTCATAAAAGTGTTTTTAAAGTGTTTTTCATTTTTCTTCAAGTTAGATTTACTTTTTTTAGGTTATAAAACTTTTTTTGTTCTTTTTACTTTATTTCAACTTTTTACGCACTGAAAGTAAGAGTTAGATCTGATATACTCTAGAGGGGGGTGAATAAAGTATCTTTTAACAAAAAACATAAAGAAAACTTTTTTGCTTTAACTAAAATTTAGTCCTAAAATAAATTAAACTACCTCTGGCATAAGCTATCACATGCACAACAAAACCTAGTTATCACAGGCACAGTAAGAACCAAAGAAAAAAGATGGCAACCAGACAACACAAGAATTTTATAGTGGTTCCCCAACCTCGGTACATCCACTCTTCTACCACCCTGGTAGGAATCCACTCAGATTTTTTATCAAGTGACTGCCACCAATGAGCTTTTGATCAGGTGCTCAAAAACCAATCCCAAGTCTTTTGATTAGGAGACTTGCAACCAAGAATAACTTTTGAAGGGAGATAAAGAACCCTTTTTACAGTGGGGGTGAGAGAGTGATGGTATCTTCTCTTTCCCAAAATATAACTGAGAAGACTTAGTGGACATATGATGTTAGCAAAGCTCCTCCTGAGATATTGAACTCAGGAAGATTTGAGCCTTGCTACAGGGTGAGTAGGTCTTCAATTGTTAGCTTTGACCAGAAGGTATCCAGGAACTTCTTGACTGATGGAGTGTTTGTTGTCCTTTGAAGAATCCTGAGATGAAGAAGGAAGAAGACTCTTGATTTGGATGTATGTTCTTCTTCTTCAACTTGCTGTAATTTCTCTGGTCAAGGGCTAGGGCTTCTTATCTCTTGACTGTATTATTGCCCTGTGTATATTGTTCTCTGTGTTCAGTCGAGAAGGAAGAAGAAAATACCTATATGCTGTCTTCTGGAAGAAAGAGAAAAAATCCTTTTTATATTTTACATGAAATCTTCCTTCTGAATTTTGAATTCCTTCCTTCATTCAATGCTGACGGCCTGGAGAATATCTTCATCGATTGATTTCCCCAACTGTCCCATTGAAAAGTGGCAAGTAATAATCCTGATGAAGACCATAATCAATGCTCCTTATAACGGTAATATTCAGAAAATATTAAGCATTGATTATACGAGAATTACTGCAATAAAATAAGGGACAGAGGGAGTAAAAGTCCATGTCTGGAACTGCACAGAAATCGTCGAGTGAAGAATAGAATTCGTCGACCTGGGTCCTGAGTTCGTCGAGCTGAGAAGTTATATTCGTCGAGCAGATAACTATTATTCGTCGACCTGAGATCCAAGATCGTCGACCTGAGAACAGATAACTGATTTCTCTAGAACCTTGCCAATTCTGTGCATCAATATCGTCGAGCTGAGATTCTAACTTCGTCGTGTAGTGTTCAGCTAACTGCTACTTGATAAAACTTGTCAATACTGTGGTCTAAGTTCGTCGAACAAGAAATCGTTGACTGGAGTTCAGTGAAGTTTTTCTGGACTTAGAATATTTTGATGTTTCTTGAATAAGATGTTGAAGTAGAGTATCCAGAAATCGTCGACCTGAGAACTAAGTTCGTCGACTTGAGTTCAGAGAAAGGAATTCTGGACTTGGAATGTTGAAGTATAATGTCCATAAATCGTCAACCTGAGAACCAAGTTCGTCGAGCTCAGCTCTGAGAATTGTCTCTGAGTTTGTCGAACTGAGCACGAATTTCGTCGACCTTAGTTCGACGAACGTCGAACTCATTTTCTGAGTCTTTGAAATTTCTCTAAGTCTTGAGTATTTTGCAGTCTAATGATGGCTTGTCCATGCAGTGTTCACTCTAAGAACATGGCCTAGACTCTAGCACACACACATGACCCTGGCTATACATGTTGGGTCAAACATCCTAGTTTTGTGAACCTAGCCCAAATCCAACTAGGGATCCAATAATCTCCCCCTATTTGGGTGAGGTCACTAAATACAGACTCACATAAATAACAAAGCAAGAGAAATATATTTGGCAGGAATTTTAACATACGCAGCAGATATATATATACAAAAAGCTTTATATCAAGAATATATACAAACAGTTTTTAAAATAATAGAGAGACTAAAAACAGTTCAAAATGTTCATTTCTTCTTCTTGGGCTCCTTTGTCTTAACCTCCTTAACTTTGTCTCCTGGCTGAGTAAACTTAATTTCCCTATTAGGGTTAGCTGCTTGAGTTTTGGTGATTATCATATCAGCATCACCAATGATATTAAGGGAGGTAGCCCTTGACACTACAGCTTCTGGATGCAGTTTCATATAATCATCAACATTAAAAAATTTATTAGCCTTAGAAAACCTGTTAAGTTTTCCTTCCTATATTTGGACATTGTTGAATATTGAGAAGGATCATTTCCTTCAGCTTTTGCTTTGTTGATCATGGATAGGCCAACCAGTTCCTGGAACCTGGCCATCCTAGCAGTTGTAGCTGTTTCTGGATCTTCAAAAGGTACAGGAGGGGAGGAAGGTCTCTTTGGGCTTCCAGCTTTATGTTCAGTAATTTGTTGTTGTTGTTGATGTTGTTATGGTTGCTGTCTAGCTGATGAATAATGCCTCTGCTGTCTGCTTCCTGAAGAGGAGGACCTAGCCTGATGCCTCTGATAGGTTTGATATTAGGTAGTCCTCTGAGTTGAAGAACCTGAATAATGCCTTTCTATATCTCTGAGAAGGTGGGGAGTACTTCATGCTTTTCTTTCTTTCTTTTTGTTGGTTCTTGGACAGCCACATCCATGCTGGCATGCCCGTGTATGGTGTGATCTTCTGCAGTATATAATATGGAGTGTCATTTATTGGATTTTGTTTTGGGGCCAGAGGTGAGTCCTCTTCATCATCATCATCAGAAGAAGAAGAATCTTGAGGAGTATCATATAAAGCATCAATAGCCTTTAGTACTGATTTATCACTGGGCCTTTCAGCCTGAGGAGGAGCTGGAGGAGGAGCTGGAGCTAGAACAGGATAACTGCATATATCAGTGCTTTCAACAATTGATCTACTCTCTTCTTCTATATCAGCCATGATCAATTCATCAAGATCAAGCATTAGAGAGTAATACATTATGAAGGTTGGAGCAGAAATAACTTTTGGAGGGGATACAACAATGGGGGAAGCAGCTTTGGCAGGAGATGGCAGGACTGGAGCTTCTAGAACAACAAAAGTAGCCTTAATTTGCTTGGCAACCTTGGGGCTTATTGGTGAGGTATAAGCGACTATAGCCAAAGATGGCTTTGTATTATACTCTCGAAGTCCACTCAAATAAACTATATCAAAGACTTTCAACATATTCATCAGATCAACTCTGGGATTTATAATGTAATCACCATCAGTTGTTATTTCCTCTGGGACTTGCTCATCCAGATAAATATCAGACTCAAAAAAATTAATTAAATCAAATAAATCTTTAGCATCTACATCTGTTATTGCTTCTACTTCTGCTACTTCTTTTGCTGTTGCTGCTACTGTTGCTACTTCTGCTTCTACTTCTTCATAGGGCATCTCCCCCTGCCTGGCTTCAGCGGGAACTGGAGCCAAGCCCCTGACTGAAGATGGAGGAGCAGAGAGAGCAGAGATGTTAGCAGCAAGTGAGTATATGGAGGAAGCAAGAGGTGAAGTAGCCTCTCCTATAATATTTTTAAGGAGGGGAGTGAGAAGTGCTAGAAGGGGTGGGGGGAATGATAAAGGGGTCCAGGGGCAGGAATGCTGAGGGTGGCTCAGTGGAGACAGAAGTGGGGATGGTAGTTGATGGTGGAGGAGGATGTAAAGTATCTGGCATGTGTTCATCTGGAGGAGTAGATGCATGGAGGGGGATGAAGGAAGATTGAAGAGGGGGTTAGTGTCCAGATGGTGAGGTAAGGGACATGAAGGTGGTGATGTAGTTGGTGTACCATGGGGAGATGAAGTAGGAGACGGAGTATGAGTGTGTGATGGAATTGATGTACCATGTTGGGTGGAAGGGGATGTATGAAAGTGAACATGAGTGTGGGATGTATGTATTGGGGATGATGGAGGTGTGGAAGTGTGTATTGTGATTTGAATTGAGGAAAGGAGTTGGTGTACCATCTGAGGGTGAGGTGGGATAGCTGGAGGTGGTGGAGGTGGAGGAGGGATATCTTCAACAGGGTGGGAAGTGGCTTGGTCAGCCCTGGTACTCTCAGAAGGACTTGTGGAAGAGGAAGAAGCCTTGGTGGGCTTGGTTATGTTCCTCTCCCACCTGCCAAAGAGGGCAAGGTTACGCTCTTGGAGGTATTTATGAATATGGTCGGGGTGACCAGGGATTCAGCAGCCTTTTCCTTCAGGAAGATTCCTAGAATTCTTCTAAAACAAACCTCCTTTTTGGTGTTCTTTTTATTTATCATTTCAAACATAATTTGAGCCCAGTTCATAGGCTTCTTGTTCACCACAACACATATTACCAGGAACTGATGCCTGGTTATGTAATCATGGGCAGTGTGCTTGCCCAACAGTACTTTCCCCATAATATCTCCTAGAAATTTGTACTCAACAGATACGTGTTTTCTCAGCAATTTATTTGTGGTTTCTCCAGAATAACCCATCTTATTCAGCATTTCAGTAAATTCTTCAATATCAATTTCAAGTTCCTCTTCACCATTTATTAATCCAAAAATGTCAGTCAAGACGGCGGGGGTAATTGAAGCAACATTACCAGAGATTGTGCCAGTCATAGAGTTCTCATCTATAGTGGAGGAAGTGTAGGCCCACTCTCTGATTTCAGCGCTGGCTAGTTTGATCCTGGTGGACATCAAGTTCTTTAACTGGTGATCTTCAAGCAGTTGCAGAATGTCAATGAATATTGGGTCTGATTGTTGAAAGGATTCAAAGTCTACATCAAAGCCAGTGTCAAATTTCATCGCTGCAAGACTGCATATGTCACTTTCTTGAATTTGACAGCTCCAATCTTTACTTCTCCAAAGCCTTCAGACTGGCCATACTTTGAATCACCAAAGATAACCTTTAGTCACAGCTTGGACTTGTAGTTGATTAAATTATCATTGCTTCCAGTCATATGCTTGGAGCATCCACTGTCCAGACACCATTTCTAATTATCAGCTGGACAACCCTTTTCGTGCAATGAAAATAGTTAGTTGTTCTTGACCCAGGTTACCTTGGGTCCTTTATATTGTTGATAGGAAAAGCATGATATCACAGAAAATTCAGGTTGTGATTTATAGCCTAAGGGGTGATATCTTCTAGGAGAAATTATCCAGTCAGCAAGAGGGTTGAAAGGTTTCCTAGATTTATTAGAGTTGCTGTTGTAGTTATGACTTTTATTAAGTCTTTATGAGTTCAATGAAATGTTGTGAGTTTGTCGACCAGAGTTTGACGAAACGGGATGAGATCGTCGAACTCTGCTTAGGGAATGAACATGTTCATTTTCTGTGCCCCAAGTTTGTCGATCTCTGCTCGACAAACCATACACAGTTTGTTGATCGCAGTAAAGCGAATGATTATTATATGGATTTGCGTTCAGCTTTCGTCGACTTGAGTTCGATGAACTGGCCACATTTCATCGATCTAAGTTCGATGAAATATGCTGAACTTTGTTTTTATCTATGGTTTTCTGGTTTCTTGTATTATGATTTTTAAGATTAGGCAATTCTTCTGTAATTTGTTCGTTGTTTATTTCCTCTTTATCCATAGCAGCAACAAATCTGATGGGGGTTGTTAATATGTTCTTCTTCAGAATGGGGGGGGGGGGTAAACTTGATGAAGCACCCAAGCCCAGTTTACCATTCAATCTGGCATTGACTGTGCTTGTGATCTCCATCAGCTTAAGGCTTCTCCCATTAACAGATTCCTCAAGTTGTTTGGCCTTACATAGCTCTGTTTTTAAGGAGTTAATTTGTTCATTAGCTAGATTCAGTTCATCCTTTAACCTAGTGTTTTCAGAAATCATATTTTCTTGATTAGCTAGTCTTTCCCTAAGTTTTCTGATTTCCTTTTCAGAGTTTATTAAATCAATACACATGGTTTTAAATTCAAATTTGAAAGCATCAGAATTATAGTCAAAAGATAAAAGTTCCTGATCAGCTTCTGTTTCTGAAGCTTCTTCATTGTCAGGATCTTCTTCTTCTGATTGACTTTTGGAGGCATCAATGGCCATGAGGCAGACTTCCTTGTCCCTTGCCTCCTCTTCTTCTTCACTGGAGCTGGAAGATGTGGATTCATCTTCAGTTTCACTTCAGGATTCAGCTACAAAGACCTTCTCCTTCTTCTTGTATTTGCTGGAGGAAGGCCTTGAGCTTTTTTATCTCCTGGAGTCATTCTCTCTTCTCCTTTCTTTCTTTTGATTCTCTGGACACTCAGAGATGAAGTGTCCAGGTTTCCTGCAGCCAAAGCAAACCACTTCTTTAGTGGGGGTTGTAACGACTCCATCTGTTCACAGGTATATACTAGAAGGTACGGCCGGGGCCCCACAACATATACCATAAAATAGGCGGGGAAGTCACGTAGTGATACCAGAGTTGCGCATCCTAACTCATTGCATTCTAGCGGAATCCTATAACACGAAACTGAACTCACATATAGGAATGTCCACCATATAAAAGTTCCACATTTATATAAAGCAGTAATGTCCAAATACAAAATAGTTGGACTAATCGCCTTACAGGGCTTTTCATAATAGTGGTCTCAAACATTGGCGCGCAGACCGGCCACGTATAAACAAACAAAGCATTTAGCTTTAGCCTTCAAGGGTTAGCGGCAGCAGCAGCAACAGTAGCAATGACGTCAGTCTTTATGTGTCCCGCTTGGCTCTCTAGCACCTGCACAGGGACAGCACACCAAACGGTGGCAAACAGGAAACGGTCAGCATTCAGCTGACAAAATTATAACGACCCCACCCCTTTCCCGTGGCGGTGGTATTCCTTCCCTGCATGCATAGCATTTCACAGGCAAATATGTATATTCATACATTGTGCTCTCACGCACATTCATTCCATCATAACCGTCAGCCATGCGGTCCGACGATCCGTGCACTCAGGGCACATTCTTGGTGTACCAGCGAACCAGTTGCCCACCACCGTATCAGGGTCGCAACCAACGGTAAAACATTGAGAATTTATTCTATGGTGAGAAACCGGAGAATATTGTCTTAGTGAACCGGGATTTGCCCGTAGCCCCCATTGTATCACGGCGCGCAGGCCTAAGACTCTCGCTATGCGCTCCAACAGACCGCACTTTCAGGTCTCACGTCGGATGGACATAACGCAGTGTAAGACCCCCCCTTTTTTTATTTCGATATCGGGGTCTTAGGCCCAGAAGCGCCGTTTTACGGAGACCCCTTCATGCCCTGAAGGGTCATCACCACAAAGCACCGATTCTGCCGGCCAATTCGATCACAGAAAAGTAGCATAAAGAAGTAAATGGAAACTATCAGTCCCCAGAAAATCACATAACATAGTAATAAATCTCCACGAAGGGAGTGTCCACAGAATAAAACATCAGAGTGCTAAACTATGGGCTTATGCCCGGTACATCATATCCTCACTACAAAATCACTCCTGCGGAAGCAAAAGCAGAAAAACTACTCAAGGTCGAGACTCACGGTCCCGACTGTATGAACTCCGGAGCTAGACTGCCCCACCTCCTAGCGCACCGGTCTCTGGGGCTGCTCCTCCATGCTGGACTCCACGATCCCTTAAATGATGCGGTTCGAAAACCGTTAGTCTAAAAGACTAAGTCCTATCATCCCCCGCCCCTTCCCCCACGACTCCTAGGAACCGAGCGGAGAGGAAGAAAGGGGAGGACTTGAAGGTGGAGAATATAAAAAACAGATGGCAGCGGACCTATACTGGCAATTCTATAACAAGTATTGACAATAAGATTAAATAAGAAAAGTAACCTTCACATATGTGAGATCACATAAGCCAAGGGGTCTTTTGCAAGGCTCCCATCGTATAAAAAGACCCATACAAATTTATACGTTGTGGTGTCGGTTATCAAACAGCAGTAAATGAATATATATATCAAAATTGACCTTAATTTATAAACCTGCCCACACAAGCTTATAGACTAAGGGGTCGTTTTGCAGAGCCTAAAGTATAAGCATCCCATTCCACTTATACATTAGGTGTCAGGGTTAAATGAATCGATTATGCTATGACATGCACCTGGGTATGATGGACATGTAAGTGCAACGCACACACCCGACTCTGTGCACACAGACCTTTAGTTCCCCCTTTCTGGAGCCGTAACCTCCCAGGATACCTCCGTAGTGGCAGACAGAAGCGGTGGGTTGGGCCTCGCCCACCTCTAAACCAGTAAAGCACTACCGGTCAGACCTATCGTGTAACGCCCTGTATTTTTCGTTGAATGATGGGGGTTATGTTGGCTTTGACCATTGTTCGAGCATGGTTTTCCAGCGGGCTTGCGAGTGGCTGTTTTGGTAGCCTAGTTGCACGATTCCCCAGCAAACTGGAGTCCAAATTGGGGACTCGGTGAGGCCTCTTAGGGAATGTTTGCACTTTTTCGCGCCCGGGTAAGGTTGCTCAAAACGGGTTGCTTGTACAGGAAACAAAAAGGGTAAAAAGTACTGAAGGCAAAAATGGTCTAGGACGACACAGAAACACTTTTCAAAACAGGGAAAAATGGTCGTTTTTGTGGGTGACACGCCCCCCGACACGGGCATTGTCACAACCCGCATTTTCTCAACGGTAAAATCGTATCAGAGTAAGAGAAAACACGAGCCGTGATGCCACGTCATGTAGGGGATAACTGCACACGCTCAGGCAAAACTCCAGACCTTAGATTTTAAGGAAAATTGTTGATTAAATGTGAAAGAAAATCGGTTAAGTTGAATGGTCGTATCCCTCGGCACGGTGGATCAGCTAGTCCATAGTTAAAATTATATTTATACGCAGCAGAAAATACTTTGGTTCAATTAAGTTGACACCCTAAATGAGCATAAGTGTCCCCGGGGGACGACTCATGGTATGCACGACCCTAAGGTGAATATAGTAGGTATGAAAAATAGTGTTTTACGTTGAGGAAAAATAGTGTCTTTGATTTAGAAACATGTTATGCATGGGGTACATATAATAATACTTTTAGGTTTTAAAATATCTAACATGCAACCTAGCATAATTCCTTCTCAGAAGCAAGTAACCAACCATAAGTAGGCAAAATCAGCAGTTTAAATTCATACCCAGCATCACAAGAAGCCACCAGTGGGCGTCAACAACCTGACACGAACCCACTGGCAAGTATGTATGTCTATACGGAAACTTAAAGAACTACCTCACAACAAAACGGGGATCAGCTATCTTAGCTACCCTAGAGGCCACCAACAAGCCCCTCCAAAAGAACTAGCCGCTGAACTGGCTACAACCTAGACCTGAGGCATTCAAGAAAAGAACACCTCAGCAAGGAAACAATCAAAAGGTAAATAGAGCAACAGATTTATTAGCAAATAAGAAGAAGGGTTTACCAACCCGGCAACAAACTGCTATAAGCAAAAGAAAAGGGGGGTGACAGTAAGAGGAGAGTACTGTCTAAAGCACAGCAGAGCACACCAAAAGCGAGCAATAAAACCATTATGCCCTACCAAAAGAGTCTGCAACAACAACAAGACATGCACATATATGCCAAAAGAAAGGAAAGCATAAACAGGAAAGGGACTAACAGTCCAAACACGTGGGTAAGTGGCAGTGGTCAAAATATGGGTCTGAATACATAACCAAAATCGGACCCAAAAAGGGCTAAGGGGTCAAACAGTGGCAGCTTTAGGGTCCCACACACACCAACCCAAACCGGGGCAAAAGGTGGTGGCCACAGCTCTCCACATAAAACCACCCCTCCAGAGGCCACCAAAACTCCACCACCTGCCACAACCCAAGAGTCGGCATGCAGAAATTAGCCGAACACCCAATGCCCCCCCTCCTACGGAAAAGTCACACTAACAGTCCTAAGAAACACACGAACCCAAGGCAAAAAAAACGTCGGGTCCAACCGACGTGGCCTTGCACGCCTAACCAGAACCAACCCCGAGTCCACCCGACCCCAAAACGAGCGCAACACCCATTGTCGACACCACGACAAGCCGGTTTCGACACAAGGTGTCGACACAACCGCTGCCGGTGTCGACACCAAGTGTCGACACCACTGCGGCCGGTGTCGACACAAGGTGTCGACACTCCCGCTGCTGGTGTCGACACCAAGTGTTGACACCACTACGGCCGGTGGAGACACAAGGTGTCGACACTGCCGCTGCTGGTGTCGACACCAAGTGTCGACACCACTGCGGCCGGTGTCGACACAAGGTGTCGACACTGCAGCTGCTGGTGTCGACACCAAGTGTCGACACCACTGCGCCCGGTGTCGACACAAGGTGTCGAAACTGCCGCTGCTGGTGTCGACACCAAGTGTCGACACCACTGCGGCCAGTGTCGACACAAGGTGTCGACACTGCCGCTGCTAGTGTCGACACCAAGTGTCGACACCGCGACTGGCCGGTGTCGACACCAAGTGTCGACACCACGACTAGCCGGTGTCGACACAATGGTGTCGACACCCCGACTTGCCGGTGTTGACACAACGGTGTCGACACCCCGACTGGCCGGTGTCGACACAACGGTGTCGACACCCCGAATGGCTACAGGCGCCAGATCCAGCAAACAACCAGAAACGAGAACGAGGTCTCTCTCTAGGGTACAACATCCATCGACAATAGCAACTACTCGACCTGAACCGAACCAAATCTGTCCCTAATAGACACAATCCCTCAGGAAAACTGAAATTTAACTAGAACTTTCTACACTAACCACGACATGATCGGGGACGAACCCTAGCGTACACCTAGGATCTAAGCAGGAAAGAGATAAAATTAAATCAAAAGAAAGACAAAGATCAACATTGGCAAGGATGAGGGGACATCACTTGCCTGAATACCAGAAAAACTTGGTCGGCGGCCTCCCCCACTCTCGGATCTAGCCGCAGAGCAGCAAGCTGAGGAGTAAAAAGAATGCAGATCCAGGCGAGGGCAGTCCAGATCCACTCACGAAATCGAATTCCGACGGCTAAATCTCCAGGAATCGGTGTCCGAGGGCTAGGGTAGTCTGGCGGTTCTCTTCCTCTCACACCAGGCGGCGGCTTCTAAACAGAGAAAAAGAAAAGAAGTAAAAGAACCGAGCCCTATTTCTAACCTAAGACTATATATATCAGCAGTTTAATAATAAACAATCAACATATTAATTACTTATACGCAAAATCAAAACAACATGAGACCCGAAACATCTCAGAAAATGATGAAATTTACACCGCAACTAAAACCCACGCTACGAACACAACTGCGAAGTCGAAATTAGCATTCGACGAACAAAAACCCGGGATAACACCACCCGAAGCCAAAACACAAGCATTCCCTAAGAGGCCTAGCCGAGTCATCAAACGGACTCCGGCTAGCTGGGGAATCTTGTCAACATGCTACAAACAGGCTACACAGGGAACCCTAAGAGCTAAGACCACGCTCTACAACGGCAAAAAGCCGGAAATACGCCATCGTAACGCCAGCCAAAGATCAAACAAAACACAGAAAAACCGGGGGCGTTACAGCCACTCCCCCTAAAAGAAAGTTTCGCCTCGAAACTTTACTCACAACACTCCTATATAGAAGGAGAGAGAAAGAGCTAGGAAAGGCTATATAATAAAACAGAGCATACCAGGCACAAGATCAGGGAAACAGATGAGGGTGAGCCTCCCTCATAGCCAACTCCAACTCCCAAGTCGCGCTTTCCACATCCTGATTCCTCCATAAAACTTTAACCATAGGAATAGTCTTCTTCCGCAACGCCCGAACATGAGAATCCAAAATGCGAACAGGCACCTCCACATAAGAAAGATTCGGCTCCAACTAAGGCATAGAATCCAAAACTTGCCTGCCATTTACCACACATTTCCGCAGCTGACTGACGTGAAAGACATCATGCACGCCGGGGAAATTTGCGGGCAAAGCCAACCTGTAGGCTGATACCCCAATCCGCTCAACAATCGGAAACGACCCCACGTACCTCGGGTCCAACTTCCTATTCTTGCCAAACCGCTTGACTCCAATCAACGGGGACACCTTTAAGAACACCGAGTCCCCCACAGCAAATTCCTAGTCTGATCTACGCCGATTGGCGTTCTTCTCATATCTCTCCTGGGCTATCCGAAGCTTTTCCCGAATAAGATTCACAGCGGTTTCCATCTCCTCAAGCGCTTCTGGACCCAACAAAGGTCCCTCGCCAAGCTCAGCCCAAAACAAGGGAGTCCTGCAGTGCCTCCCAATAAAGCTTCAAAAGGAGCCATTTTCAAGCTTTCTTGATAACTGTTGTTATATGCGAATTCCATAAGCCGCAAGCGCTCGTCCCACGCTCCTCCGTGGTCCAGAATATAGCATCGGATCATATATTCCACAATCTGATTTACTCGCTCCGTCTGACCATTGGTCTACGGATGATAAGCCGTGGAATATCTCAAATCTGTACCCAACCCTTCTTGAAGGCTCTTCCAAAAACGAGACGTGAACCTCGAGTCTCGATCCGATATGATACTAACGGGTACACCGTGCAATCTGACAACCTCTTCCAAATACAGCTCGGCTATCTTCCTCATCGGATATTCGATCTTAAATGGTACGAAATGAGCGCTCTTCGTCAATCTGTCTACGATTACCCAAACTGAATCATGCCCCTTAGGAGATCTCGGTAAGCCTGTAATGAAATCCATCGAGATACTCTCCCACTTCCACATCGGAATCTCCAAGGGAGTCAGCTTGCCTCCAGGCCTCCCATGGTCGGCTTTCACGTGCCTGCAAGTGAAACACTCTGAAACAAATCTGGCTATGTCCTTCTTCATCCCATACCACCAGGCAATATGCTTTAAATCATGATACATCTTGGTCGACCCTGGATGGTAGGCGACACTAGATCCGTGGGCGTCTCTGCACACCATAACCCGGATATCTCCAACTGCGGGGATGCAAAACCTGCCACGATACTTCAAGGTACCCGCATTATCTATAGAGAAATATGGTAATTCACCCTTCTCAGCTCGAAGTTACAAATGCAGAAGATCGGGATCGTCCTTCTGATGCAGTCTCGTAAGCGCAATCCACGAAGGTTCTGCCACTGCTAAGCTACTCTGCGAATCACAGCTTCCCACAGAAATGTCCATCAAAAGGAACTCTTCCACCAGACGCTCGACGGAAAGATTAAAAATCTTACCTGACTTCCGACTCATGGCATCAGCCACCACATTTGCCTTGCCCGGATGATACTGAATTTCAACATCATAGTCGGCCACGTACTCCAACCACCGCCGCTGGCGCAGATTCAATTCTTTCTGAGTGAAAACATACTTCAAACTCTTATGATCCGTGAAAATCTTGCACTGCGCCCCATATAGCAAATGCCTCCACAATTTCAGCGCATAGATCACAGCTGCAAACTCCAGGTCATGTGTAGCGTAATTCCTCTCATGAGTCTTTAGCTGCCTCGTCCCGTACGCAATCACCTTCCCGCCCTGCATCAAAACGCAGCCCGACCGACATGCGACGCATCCACATATATATCATACTCAGTACCCTCCATAGGCAAAGACAAAATTGGAGCCGAACATAGCCTTCTTTTTAGTTCCTCAAAAGCCTTCTCATACTTACCATCCCATATAAAGGCTACATTCTTCTGCGTCAACCTGGTCAACGGCACGGACAAGGTAGAGAAACATTCTACAAATCTTCTATAATAACCAGCCAAACCCAAGAAGCTTCTGATCTCTTTGGGGGTAACAGGTCTCGACCATTCCATAACAGCAGCGATCTTTTCTGGGTCCACCGATATTCCCTCCTTATTAATCACGTGGCCTAGAAAAGAAACTTAAGGCAACCAAAATTCACATTTGCTCAGCTTGGCGTATAGCTTATGGTCTCTTAGAGTCGCCAAGACCAGCCGCAAATGTCGATCATGCTCCTCCGCATCCCTAGAATACACCAAAATATAGTCTATAAAGACAATCACGAACTTATCTAGAAAATCCTTGAAAACTCTGTTCATCAAATCCATAAAAGCTGAGGGCGCATTAGTCAAACCGAATGACATAACCAAAAACTCAAAATGCCCATGTCGAGAGCGGAACGCCGTCCGCGGAACATTTGACTCCCAAATCCTTAACTGGTGATAGCCCGAACGAAGATCTATCTTGGAAAACACGGCACTACCACGCAGTTGGTCGAACAAATCGTCGATTCGCGGCAAAGGGTACCTGTTCTTAATAGTAACCTTGTTCAGTTCTCTATAGTCAATGCATAACCTCATCGACCCATCCTTCTTTTTAACGAACAGCACTGGCTCACCCCAAGGCGAAGAACTCGGCCTTATAAATACTTTTGCCAACAACTCATCCAGCTGAATTCGCAACTCTTCCAGCTCTCGCGGGGCCATCCGGTACGTCGCCTTTACGATAGGACGCGTGCCTGGCTCCAAATCTATCACAAACTCGACATCTCGATCGGGTGGAAGACCGGGAAGATCGTCAGGAAACACATCAGAGAAATCACGCACCACAGGAATCTCTTCCAAGCGGGGCACACTAACAATCGTCCCTACCAGAGAAACCACACAGGCAAAACAACCAGAAACAAGCAACTTCCGAGCACGCACCGCAGAAATGACTGGAGACTCATGGAGGGAATACCCATAAACACTCCCTGCCTGACCGTTGTCTTTGACGAAGTCCAAGCGCTTACCCTTGCACTGGATCACAGCATCGTACCTTGACAACCAGTCCATGCCCAAAATAACATTGAAGTCCTCCAGGTCAATCACCTTCAAATCTGCCTTGGCTAGAAAATCTCCCAACAAAATCGGACAATCTAGGACACCCAGGTCCGTAACCACAGAGTCCCCGGAGGGGAACTTAACGCAGAAGGCACCACCAACACGATCTAGGCCCAAACTGAACCGCTCCATGAAGGCTCTATCCACAAACGAGTGGGTAGCGCCGGAATCGAAGAGAACGCACGCCCAACGGTTCTTTACCTTAAATCGTCCTACGAATTGCACACGCATCTAAGGCAACAAGCCCTAAAATGAAAACTACAACCAAAAAGGGAACGTAACGAAATGACTGGGGGGGAGTCGAACCTGAGATAACCTGGGTAGAGGTCTGCGCTTCATCTACCGAAAGCACATTCAGCTTCCCTTTTCCTTTATCCATCTGCGGAGGCGGTGGCAAAGCCTGAAGGGGAACTGGCTGCAGAAAAGGTCGGGTCTGAGGGCACCTCGTCTTGAGATGACCCTTCTGGCCGCACTGAAAACAGACCTTATCTTTTAACCAACAACGGGCAGCCTCATGCCCCTTCCTTCCTCACAAGGCGCACACCAAGTCTACCCTGGAAACACCCTGAATCGCGTGCACCTGTTCCTTCTTCTGCGCTCCCAACCTTTTGAAAACTTCTCAAAGGGGTGGCCTGGCCGGCCACAAAAGCTACAAATCTCTTTGATCTTCTTTCTTGAGACAACATCAGGTTCCTGAGGGCTCTTCCCTCCATCGGGCTTCCGCTTATCCTTCCTTAACTGTTGGCCTCTATTCTTGGCATTCTTAATGGCCTCAACTCTCAAGGCAGCTTCAACCACGCTGGCATAACTGACTGCTCCATAGGCATTCGCTAACTGCTGAATGTCGCTTCTTAGTCCACCCAGAAATCGCTTAACTCGGTCTGCCTCAACACTCACCAGACCCGGAGCAAACCGACTCAACTTACTAAACTCAATCTCATACTCACTAACTGTGAGTTTCCTCTGCTTTAAATGAAGAAAGTCGTTCATTAGCCGGTCCCACTCGACTGAAGGCAGAAACTTACTTAACAACATCACCTTAAATGACTCCCAAGTGCAACCTGCCACTAAGCTCTCTTTCTCCCTCAGCCACCAATTCTTTGCTAAGCCCTTGAGCTGGTAGGCAGCGAGCATCACTCTCTGATCGTCCGTAATACCTGAGTAAGAGAACAACTCCTCGATGGTAATCAGCCAGTCATCCAAAATCATGAAATCTGCCTGCCCATCATAGGTAGGGGGTCTCAGCCGCTGAAACTGGGATATGAACGCCATCTCCGGGGGCACCACAACCAAAGGCACGGGAGGAGCAGGAGGGGAAGGAACAGCTACCCCCTCAGTGGGGTTCTGAGCTCTCGGGGTCTGTCCCGCCACCACTACTACAAGGGACTGAATCTGAGCCTGCATAGCCATTACCTGCCTCGATAACTCCTCATTACTCTGCCCCAAGCTTTCTACCAACGCATCGCTCTGCGCTCCTGACGTCTCACCCTCGGATTGGGGGGTCGATCTCGTCGCAGGACGTCTCGCCATCCTAAAATCGCACAAGCTTTAGACAAAACCTAGCCCATCAGCTAGAGCAAAACTACCCGGTACAGACAAACACACTTAAATATGAACTTCAACTGCAAAAACTTGCTCTGGGAGTTGTTTTTTTACCATGATGACGTTATGCTTAACCTAAGACGGTTCACCACCATCATACTAACTTAGGTGCCTAAACCATGAATGCATGTATTTGTATTCTTTTTTGACTCAAAACCATGTGTGTACATATGTCATCTTGCAAATCTTTAGCTTAGCACGTTATGCTCATGAAATGTTATGCTATGCATGATGTGTTGTGCATTCTAAAAAGGACTTAGTGCATGCCATGGGCGGCGTACACATGAAAATGTTATGCATCCCATACTACATAACATTCCCATGTAATGAAAAAAGAAAACGTGCTAGCCGCATTCATGTGGTGAGGTTATGCATCCCATACTACATAACCCTCACATGTTGCCTCCTATGGTGGATCCATGTACAAACACATATTATGCATCCCATACTACATAATATGCCCCGTATACTTCTTTATGCTCATGAGTGTAGTGTTCGCGTGTAACACCCCCTATCCGTCACATAGCATATAGCAGTAGGTCCGGCCGGGGCCCGACGCCGTATGCCACAGACAGACCGGGTGGTTACTTATTGAAACCATCCAACCAATCTCAACGTCCTACACAGAGCATTCTAGCGGAAGCAGTTTATAAAAGTTGCATTAAAGAACTCAGCACTAAAGCATGAATGTCCACTAAACCAAAAATAGGAATGTATTACAAATACAACCGTTAGCCTTAAGGCCTTACAAAATGTTTCACTTGATAATACATGATTTACAAACCACGGCAAGCAGCCCGGTCATACATGAATAAAACAGTAAACACTTCCAAATAGGCCTTCGAGGGCCGGCTTCACACTTGGGCTTTAGCCCGCTATTGACCGCACGGTCCAGCAGCACCTGCAAGCAACATAACCACCGCACAGTGGCAAACAAAAAGGCAACGGTCAACAATGCTGACCAAATTATAACGATCCCGCCCCCAACTCGGGGCGGCAATGCTCCTTCCCTGCAGTTTTATTAGCACAAGCGAGCAATATAATAGTATTCATTTCATCACAGGCGTAGGCTCACACGGCCACACACCCCGTGCACTCAGGGCACATTCTCGGTGAACCGGTCGATGTCACGTCAGTTAAAGCCATGGACATTCCGGACGCACCACCGCCACTTTGACGGCCAAACATATGAGCAATTTGTCTTCCCGGCATGGGTCACGTCAATTTAAGCCATGGACCGCCGAAGACTCTCATCTATGCCAACGACAAGTGCCACGTAACCTTAGGTCTCTTTAACCCGAACGACATAGATGTGGGTACGGTTCCATCTAACCCATGCTCACGTCGCAACGACAATTTAAGCCATTTGCGCAGGTTAAACTTCTCCCGAGTCCCATTTTCGTCACACAATTTCACATAACTCGGTTTTGTTCAAGTTGGCTCTCAGGCCTCCATGTTAGCAAGATCACGCATCAGCCCAGTTTTTCGGGTGCACCTTAGGGTTAATCCCCAAGGCTCCCTATTGCAATCTACCGTGTAGAAAACCCGAAAAACAATCAATAGCACGGAGTCTTCTCCGGCATTTATCCAATGCAACGTCACCGATCCAGACCAACATGTCCGGGTAGGCTTCACACATCATGCCTATGTTCGTTCTCGCTTACGGACTCTAAACAATGGGGACTTCACATATCTACCCGAAGGAACGCCTCCAACTCTCCGCAAACTCGCGAGAGCGGGCGTCCTATGCAAAGAAGGAGAGCTACTCATGCTCAAGAAGTGAATCGTTACCCTAGCGTTCCTCTTTGGCGCCATTGAAAAGTAAACGGATGAAAAGCACCGCACTAGCTTTGCCTCCGTGGATCCGGAGTCGGCTCGTGATTCGGAGCTTTGAAGCTCCTCCAATGGCCGGATCTAACTCCTTCTTCCTTCCTTGGCTCTCCTCTCTCTCTAAGGTTTTAGAAAGAAGATAACTTATGAAAAGTGAGGGTTTCTAAGTCCAATCCCGGGTATATCCCTTCAGGAACAACCCCCAGCCGTTGGATCTCAAAATAAGGAAACGAACGGCTTTGATTCGGGACTGAAATGCCCAATCTGGACCAAACACGGCATGGAACACGCCCGTGTCCAGGGCCGTGTGCCTCATTCGCCGTCAAAATTGAATCACCTGGAACAACACACGGGTATCGAACACGCCTGTGTTCGAGCTGACACGCCCGTGTTCCACCTGACACGGCCGTGTGGCCGGCCGTGTACCCCCATAATTTTTCCCCGAAATCAACCCGAGCACTGCACGGGTTCTAGGACACGCCCGTGTCCTTACCCGTGTCACCTCAACATGCCTGGAACCCAGGCCGTGTACATGGTCTCGACACTCGACACTTCGTCGAGCGAAGATCGTCGACCTGTTGACACGGCCTTGGACACGCCCGTGTCCTAGGCTGTGTGCCTTGTCTCGACACAATGTCGAGACCAAAGTGTCGACTCCCCGGAACGAGTGTCGACACGGGTTGACACGCCCTGCGACACGCCCGTGTTGTAGGCCGTGTGCCATGTCTCGACACTTCGTCGAAGCAGAGTGTCGACTTCGCGGCTAAGTGTCGACACGGGTCGACACGCCCTGCGACACGCTCGTGTCACAGGCCGTGTGCCCAGTCTCGACACAATGTCGAGACCAAAGTGTCGACTTCCCGTCTCAGTGTCGACACAGGCTTGACATGCCCTGGGACATGCCCGTGTCCCAGGCCGTGTGCCTGCAGCCAGAACCCAAACTGGCCCAAAACGTCCCCCTTCGCTCCTTTGAGTTTCGGGGCGTTACAACTCTCCCTCTCTTAAAAGAATTTCGTCCACAAAATTAGATAAAGGAACGACATGTACAAAACCAAAATTTGTACCTGAGCGGAACAACTCCGGATACTAGTCAAGCACAGTCTGCTCTCCCTCCCAAGAGAGCGCCTCACGACCGCAATTGTCCCACCGGACCTTGACCATCCTGATCTCTATATTGCGTGGCCGCTTGACCTCCGATTCCTCAATCCGTACGGTCTTTACTTTCGTCGTTAACCCACTATCAACCGGCACTTGATCGACCGCAATCACTCGCGTAGGCTCTTGCACCGCCTTTTGTAGCACCGAAATATGGAATACATCATGTAGACCACCAAGCTCCACTGAAAGCTTCAATTGATAGGCCGCTTCACCAACTCGCTCCAGAACCTCAAACGGCCCAAGGTACCTCGGGATTAGCTTTTTCAATCACCGCACCCGCGAGACACCCTTGAATGGCTTGATCTTTAAAAAGTACACCCAGTCGCCCACAGCGAACTCCACGTTCTTGTGCTTGGCCTTATTGTACTTCGCCTGCCGGCCCTAAGCGATAAGCAACCTCTCCTGAATGCTTCGCATCAACAAAGTAACATCCTCCACGTCGAATCGCTTATACAACTTGACTCACCCGTTTCCAGCTAGGACAACGGCGTGCTACATCTTCTACCATATAAAGATGGTCTTCCCATTGCTTTCCAAAGTCCAAGAAACACATGCGGAGCATGCTTTCCATAGTTCTATTGACCCTCTCGGTCTGCCCATCAGTTTGCTGATGAAGGGCTGTGCTGAATTTTAATTTTGTCCCCATCATTTGCTGCACAAGCCCCCTACCATTTGATGTGAACCGCCCTTCTCGGTCACTCACGATGCTGCGGGGCACACCGTGAAGCCGTACTATATTATCCACATATAGTTTTGCTAACGTCTCCACCAGATCATCCTTCCTCTGCGGAATGACATGCGACACATTCGTTAACTGATCTACGACCACCCGAATGGCGTCGTGTCCCCTTTTTTCGACCTTGGCAAACCGTGCACAAAGTCCATTGAGATGTCGTTAAATTTCCACTCCGGAATAGGCGAGGACTTAAGAAAACCTCCCGGCTTTTGGCACTCCGCCTTCGCCAAGGTGCATGTTTGGCACTTCGCTACGTAGAGCGCCACATCTTTCTTCAAGCTAGGCCATCAAAACAGTTTCTTCACATCGCGGTACATCTTTGTGCTCCCCAGGTGAATCGAGTACTCGGTATGGTGTGCCTCGTACAACAATTCCACCCGCAAATTGCCCACACTTGGGACGCACAGACGACCGTCTTTCCAAAGCAATCCGTCATCCACAACGAATTGGGAATTTGACTCATCCAGAGCTTCTACCATGAACTGCTTCATATGGACATACAAAACCAACGCCTGCCGAATCCGATCAGCCAGGTCATATTGGACTTCAGTCCAATTCAGTACTGCTTCAGCACTTGATTGCCTATCCACACAAACAATCTCCAACGCCTCCAACTCCCACACCAACCGCTCATCATGCATCGATATCCAATTGGCTTGAGCCGGGGCTCGGCGACTCAACGCGTCCGCAATCGTATTGCCTTTACCAGGCACGTAGTGGATCTTGAATGTATAGTCTCCCAAGAACTCCATCAATCTATGCTACCACATTTTCAGATCCTTCTGATTAATCAGATACTTCACGCTCTTGTGACCGGCGTAGAGATCCATTTTCACACCGTACAAAATTATGCCTCCACAGCTTCAAGGCAAAACTCACGCCCATTAACTACAAGTCATGTACCGGATAGTTCCTCTCGTGCACTTTTGGCTGTCTCGCGCCATAAGCTATTACACTTTCGTGTTGCAGTAGCACGCACCCAAACCGCTGCCCTAAGCATCACTATAAATCTCATATCCTTTGGTTCCACTCGGCGAAGTCAGCACAGGCACCGTGGTCAACTGACATTACAACTCCTCAAAAGCTCACGCGCACTCCGGCATCCAGAAGAACTTCTGCTCCTTCCTCATTAAAGTAGTGAGGGGTAACACTATCCGCGAGAAGTTCTCTACTAAGCGCCTGTATTAGCCGGCAAGCCCTAGAAAACTCCGGACTTCCGCTACCGTATAAAGCTCAGGTCACTCCCGCATCGCAACAATCTTCGACGGATCCACTGCAATACCTTCCTCACTCACAACAAGACCGAGGACGCCACTGAGGATGACCAAAACTCGCACTTCGAGAACTTGGCATACAATTGATTCCTCCTTAGCGTCTCCAAAACCAAAGAAGATGCTTAAAGTGATCTTCCTTATTCTGCGAGTACACCAGAATATCGTCGACGAAGACGAACCCAAAATGGTACTAGTACTCCCGGAAGGTTCGGTTTATCAGATCCATGAACACTGACGGTGCATTAGTCAGCCCGAAGGGCATGACCGTAAACTCGTAGCGCCCGTATCCCGTACTGAACGTTATCTTAGGGATATCACTCTCCCTTATCTAATTTAGAGTACGTCGTTGGCCCGACCAACTGATCACCAAGATCATCGATCCTTGGGATTGGGTACTTGTTATTTTCCGTCAACTTGTTGGGCTCTCGATAATTACTACATAGCCTCAAGCTTATGTCCTTTTTATTTAAGAGGGTCGGTGCGCTCCAAGGCGAAGGACTTGGACGCACCTACCCTTGCTCCAACAACCTTTAGAAGTTGCACCTTCAGCTCCACCATTTCCTTAGGCGCTAGCCGATATGGAGAGCGTGACATAGGCGTTGCACCCGGTACTGGCTCAAACATGAAATCTATCTCCCGACGAGGCGAGGCTCCAGGAAGATCTCAGGGAACACATCAGGGTACTCCAATAACACTGAAATATTAACCAATGCGGACTTCGGCTTTACAACCTCCACTAGTGTACAAAACAGCTCTACACCAGCACGATTTGCCTACACCACCCGAAGAGCAGATGCCAACGTCTTGCTCGACCTCTTCAAGCCCGTAAAAGTCGTCTCACGACTAGCTCCCAGCTTGGCTTCCTTGCTACCGCAATCGATATAGGCTTGCTGCTCCGAGAGCCAGTCCATGCCAAATATTACGTCGAACTCCCCTAGCGGTAGTAACGACGCTTGCAGATCGAACTCCTGATTCCCAATCCAAAACTAAGCGCAACCAATTCTACCCGTGCACAATGAGCACCATTGGACTATAACGCATCCAATTTGTCTCTTACCATCGAAGGAGGTACTCCGACGCACAACATAATTCCTAATAAAGGAATGCGAAGTTCCATAAACGAGCGGTGCTCTCGCAGATAAAGTAAGGTCATAACAAGGCTTAGCACCAGTAGTTCTAAGCGAACATGCACAAGTGCGACAAGTGTTTAAGGCAAAACTATCTTTAAACCATACCTGTCGTCACGTCGCCGTGCTTTCTCCAGGGCTTTAGGCACTCACGAGCATAATGCCCCGGCTCCCCACATTTGAAACATGTGCCCGGGGTCTGACCCGTAGTCGCCCCAGAAGCACCAGAAGGAGCTGGACCCGAAGTCCTATGCTTCTTATACCATTTTCGATATACATACTTTGAGGTGCTCGGCACTTTGAATGCCATCTCCTTTGAGTTTGAGTCCTTGACTGCTCCTGACATAGCTTTCTTGGCCTTCCTAGCACCTTTCCAACAGTCTCGGGCAAAGTGACCTTTCTTTCCACAAGTAAAACATGTGTAAGTAGCTTTGCTACTCGATGTCATAGCCCCTTTCTACAGCATTCTGCAGGATGCAGCTCTTATGGGGTTTGTATAGTTCGATACCATGGTCGCTGGAATCGGGAGGGCCTTCCTCAAATCAGCCTCCAAAGCTCTAGCTGATTCCACCAAGGCTCGGAATCCCAATAACTTTGGTCCTAGTAGTAGAACTCGTAACTCGGCACGCAGACCATTATAAAATCTATCGACTGTAGCTTGCTCGTTATCCAACCCGAAGCATGGGTAGCGACTTATCAGAAGAAATGCTTGCAAATATTCCTCAACTGTGTGCGCTCCCTGCACTAAATGCATATTCAGCTACTGCCCCAATGGTCTACCAAAGGTCATCTGCTGCATCGTGCCCACCGGCGTTGAAGCCACAACAGGGGAGCAGGGTTGTACATTTCCTCCAAGCTGTGCACCCGTCACAGCGAACACCGCTTCTAAGATCCTTCTAACGGTTTCATATGAAGGAGGAGGCTCAAACACCTCACCGGGTGCACTATGCTCCTCAGAAACCGGACATTCTGGCTGTCCAGCACCGCTCCCGGTCACCTATAGTGGTACAAAACACCGTTAAGCGACCAAATAAAATTGCGAACAGCAATTATAGGAACACGCAGGTTCCTCAAACACGTGTATCTTCATTCCTAAGTGGACATTCATGGGTTCTTTTACTGTTATAATGATGACGCACACAACGTGCTCACCACCCCTTAAAAAGAATTCGCCCACGAATTCAGCTTAAGTCCGACCAAAACCAGTAGTCTGATACCAAATTGTAACACCCCCTATCCGTCACATAGCATATAGTAGTAGGTCCGGCCGGGGCCCGACGCCGTATGCCACAGACAGACCGGGTGGTTACTTATTGAAACCATTCAACCAATCTCAACGTCCTACACAGAGCATTCTAGCGGAAGCAGTTTATAAAAGTTGCATTAAAGAACCCAACACTAAAGCATGAATGTCCACTAAACCAAAAATAGGAATGTATTACAAATACAACCGTTAGCCTTAAGGCCTTACAAAATGTTTCACTTGATAATACATGATTTACAAACCACGGCACGCAGGCCGGTCATACATGAATAAAACAGTAAACACTTCCAAATAGGCCTTCGAGGGCCGGCTTCGCACTTGGGCTTTAGCCCGCTATTGACCGCACGGTCCAGCAGCACCTGCATGCAACATAACCACCGCACGGTGGCAAATAAAAAGGCAACGGTCAGCAATGCTGACCAAATTATAACGATCCCGCCCCCAACTCGGGGCGGCAATGCTCCTTCCCTGCAGTTTTATTAGCACAAGAGAGCAATATAATAGTATTCATTTCATCACAGGCGTAGGCTCACACGGCCACACACCCCGTGCACTCAGGGCACATTCTCGGTGAACCGGTCGATGTCACGTTAGTTAAAGCCATGGACATTCCGGACACACCACCGCCACTTTGACAGCCAAACATATGAGCAATTTGTCTTCCCGGCATGGGTCACGTCAATTTAAGCCATGGACCTGCCGAAGACTCTCATCTATGCCAACGACAAGTGTCATGTAACCTTAGGTCTCTTTAACCCGAACGACATAGATATGGGTACGGTTCCATCTAACCCGTACTCACGTCGCAACGACAATTTAAGCCATTTGCGCAGGTTAAACTTCTCCTGAGTCCCATTTTCGTCACACAATTTCACATAACTCGGTTATGTTCAAGTTGGCTCTCAGGCCTCCATGTTGGCAAGATCACGCATCAGCCCAGTTTTTCGGGTGCACCGTAGGGTTAATACCCAAGGCTCCCTGTTGCAATCTACCGTGTAGAAAACCCGAAAAACAATCAATATCACGGAGTCTTCTCCGGCATTTATGCAATGCAACATCACCGATCCAGACCAACATGTCCGGGTAGGCTTCACACATCATGCCTATGTCCGTTCTCGCTTACGGACTCTAAACAATGGGGACTTCACATATCTACCCGAAGGAACGCCTCCAACTCTCCGCAAACTCGCGAGAGCGGGCTTCCTATGCAAAGAAGGAGAGCTACTGATTTTCAAGAAGAGAATCTTTACCCTAGCGTTCCTCTTTGGCGCAATTGAAAAGTAAACGGATGAAAAGCACCGCACTAGCTTCGCCTCCGTGGATCCAGAGTCGGCTCGCGATTCAGAGCTTCGAAGCTCCTCCAATGGCCGGATCTAACTCCTTCTTCCTTCCTTGGCTCTCCTCTCTCTCTAAGGTTTTAGAAAGAAGATAACTTATGAAAAGTGAGGGTTTCTAAGTCCAATCCAGGGTATATCCCTTCAGGAACAACCCCCAGCCGTTGGATCTCAAAATAAGGAAACGAACGGCTTTGATTCGGGACTGAAATGCCAAATCTGGACCGAACACGGCATGGCACACGCCCATGTCCAGGGCCGTGTGCCTCATTCGCCGTCAAACTTGAATCACCTGGAACAACACACGGGTATCGAACACGCCCGTGTTCGAGCTGACACGCCCGTGTTCCACCTGACACGGCCGTGTGGCCGGCCGTGTACCCCCATCATTTTTCCCCGAAATCAACCCGAGCACTGCACGGGTTCTAGGACACACCCGTGTCCTTACCCGTGTCACCTCAACACGCCTGGACCCCAGGCCGTGTACATGGTCTCGACACTCGACACTTCGTCGAGCGAAGATCGTCGACCTGTTTACACGGCCTTGGACACGCCCGTGTCCTAGGCCGTGTGCCTTGTCTCGACAAAATGTCGAGACCAAAGTGTCGACTCCACGGAACGAGTGTCGACACGGGTTGACACGCCCTGCGACACGCCCGTGTCACAGGCCATGTGCCATGTCTCGACACTTCGTCGAAGCAGAGTGTCGACTTCGCGGCTAAGTGTCGACACGAGTCGACACGCCCTGCGACACGCCCGTGTCGCAGGCTGTGTGCCCAGTCTCGACACAATGTCAAGACCAAAGTGTCGACTTCCCGTCTCAGTGTCGACACAGGCTTGACACGCCCTGGGACACGCCCGTGTCCTAGGCCGTGTGCCTGCAGCCAGAACCCAAACTGGCCCAAAACGTCCCCCTTCGCTCCTTTGAGTTTCGGGGCGTTACATCACGCTTCGGCCAAGACGTGCTGATGACATATCGGTGTGTGAATGGTATGATGCTAACTACTAATGCAGACAAGGAAAAGGTTGCCCGACCTTTTGTCAAGCAACCTCCCTCTGATACCAACTGTCACAACCCGCATTTTCTCAACGGTAAAATCGTATCAGAGTAAGAGAAAACACGAGCCGTGATGCCACGTCGTGTAGGGGATAACAACACACGCTCAGGCAAAACTCCAGACCTTAGATTTTAAGGAAAATTGTTGATTAAATGTGAAAGAAAATCAGTTAAGTTGAATGGCCGTATCCTTCGGCACGGTGGATCAGCTAGTCCATAGTTAAAATTATATTTATACGCAGCAGAAAATACTTTGGTTCAATTAAGTTGACACCCTAAATGAGCATAAGTGTCCCCGGGGGACGACTCATGGTATGCACGACCCTAAGGTGAATATAGTAGGTATGAAAAATAGTGTTTTACGTTGAGGAAAAATAGTGTCTTTGATTTAGAAAAATGTTATGCATGGGGTACATATAATAATCTTTTTAGGTTTTAAAATATCTAACATGCAACCTAGCATAATTCCTTCCCAGAAGCAAGTAACCAACCATAAGTAGGCAAAATCAGCAGTTTAAATTCATACCCAGCATCACAAGAAGCCACAAGTGGGCATCAACAACCTGACATGAACCCACTGGCGAGTATGTATGTCTATACGGTAAAGTGAAGAACTACCTCACAACAAAACAGGGATCAGCTATCTCAGCTACCCTAGAGGCCACCAACAAGCCCCTCCAAAAGAACTAGCCGCTGAACTGGCTACAACTTGGACCAGAGGCATTCAATAAAAAATACCTCAGTAAGGAAACAATCAAAAGGTAAATAGAGCAACAGATTTATTAGCAAATAAGAAGAAGGGTTTACCAACCAGGCAACAAACTGCTATAAGCAAAATAAAAGGGGGGGGGGTGACAGTAAGAGGAGAGTACTGTCTAAAGCACAGCAGAGCACACCAAAAGCGAGCAATAAAACCATTATGCCCTACCAAAAGAGTCTGCAACAGCAACAAGACATGCACATATATGCCAAAAGAAAGGAAAGCATAAACAAGAAAGGGACTAACAGTCCTAACACGTGGGTAAGTGGCAGTGGTCAAAACATGGGCCTGAATACATAACCAAAATCGGACCCAAAAAGGGCTAAGGCGTCAAACAGTGGCAGCTTTAGGGTCCCACACACACCAACCCAAACCGGGGCAAAAGGTGGTGGCCGCAGCTCTCCATATAAAACCACCCCTCCAGAGGCCACCAAAACTCCACCACCTACCACAACCCAAGAGTCGGCATGCAGAAATTAGCCGAACACCCAATGCTCCCCCCTCCTAGGGAAAAGTCACACTAACAGTCCTAAGAAACACACGAGCCCAAGGCAAAAAAAAACGTCGGGTCCAACCGACGCGGCCTTGCACGCCTAACCAGAACCAACCCCGAGTACACCCTACCCCAAAACGAGCGCAGCACCCAGTGTCGACATGATGTGTCGATACCACGACAAGCCGGTGTCGACACAAGGTGTCGACACAACTGCTGCCGGTATCGACACCAAGTGTCGACACCACTGCGACCGGTGTCGACACAAGGTGTCGACACTCCCGCTGCTGGTGTCGACACCAAGTGTCGACACCACTGCCGCCGGTGTCGACACTGCCGCTGCTGGTGTCGACACCAAGTGTCGACACCACTGCGGCCGATGTCGACACCAGGTGTCGACACTGCCGCTACTGGTGTCGACACCAAGTGTCGACACCACTGCGGCCGGTGTCGACACAAGGTGTCGACAGTGCCGCTGCTGGTGTCGACACCAAGTGTCGACACCGCGACTGGCCGGTGTCGACACCAAGTGTCGACACCACGACTGGCCGGTGTCGACACAACGGTGTCGACACCCCGACTGGCCGGTGTCGACACGACTGGCCGGTGTCGACACAACAGTGTCGACACCCCGACTGGCTACAGGCGCTAGATCTAGCAAACAACCAGAAACGAGAACGAGGCCTCTCTCTAGGGTACAACATCCATCGACAATAGCAACTACTCGACCTGAACCGAACCAAATCTGTCCCTAATAGACACAATCCCTCAGGAAAACTGAAATTTAACTGGAACTTTCTACACTAACCACGGCATGATCGGGGACGAACCCTAGCATACACCTAGGATCTAAGCAGGAAAGAGATAAAATTAAATCAAAAGAAAGACAAAGATCAACTTTGGCAAGGATGAGGGGACATCACTTGCCTGAATACCAGAATAACTTGGTCGGCGGCCTCCCCCACTCTCAGATCTAGCCGCAGAGCAGCAAGCTGAGGAGCAGAAAGAATGCAGATCCAGGCGAGGGCAGTCCAGATCCACTCACGAAATCAAATTCCGACGGCTAAATCTCCAGGAATCGGCGTCCGAAGGCTAGGGTAGTCTATCGGTTCTCTTCCTCTCGCACAGGCGGCGGCTTCTAAACAGAGAAAAAGAAAAGAAGCAAAAGAACCGAGCCCTATTTCTAACCTAAGGCTATATATATATCAGCAGTTTAATAATAAACAATCAACATATTAATTACTTATACGCAAAATCAAAACAACACGAGACCCAAAACATCTCGGAAAATGACGAAATTCACACCGCAGCTAAAACCCATGCTACGAACACAACTGCAAAGTCGAAATTAGCATTCGACAAACAAAAACCCGGGATAACACCACCCGAAGCCAAAACACAAGCATTCCCTAAGAGGCCCAGCCGAGTCATCAAACGCACTCCGGCAAGCTGGGGAATCTTGCCAACAGGCTACAAATAGGCTACACATGGAACCCTAAGATCTAAGACCACGCTCTACAACGGTAAAAAGCCGGAAATACGCCATCGTAACGCCAGCCAAAGATCAAACAAAACACAGAAAAACCGGGGGCGTTATAGGCGTGTCGGGGCGTGACCCAGGGCATGACCTGGGGCGTGACCTCCTTGACTCGACGAATTTTCTTACGTCGAGTTGAGCTCGACGAATGGGGTACACGCCCCGTGACACGGGCGTGTCACGGGCCGTGTCCCGCAGTGTCGAGTGTCGAGTGTCGAGTGTCGAATGTCGGGTGTCGAGAGAGGGGACACGGCCTGTGACACGGTGTTGTCACAGGGCGTGTCAAGCCTTGTCGAGTGTCGACACTTTTGGTCGACGAGGTGTCGAGACACGGGTTACACGCCCTGGGTCACGGGCGTGACCGACCCGTCACGGGCGTGTACCCGGCCATGTACCGTGTGGATAAACTTGGATTTGCCGACTTTCTGCGCCGCTTAAGGTACACGCCCTGTGACACGGGCGTGACACAGGGCGTGACAGTGCCGAAAATCGACTTTTTCCAGTTTTTTTGTGCCGTTCATTTCCCTGATTCTGCATATAATGGTCCAGCTCTGTTCTGGAGGAAATAAGGCCGAAACAGAGATTTCTCCTCCTCATTTCACCTTCTTCTTCATCTTCTTCCTCATTCCAAAAGAACATCAAGGGAGCAAAGCGAAGACAAGGGGAGGAAAGAGAGGAGCACCTGTCACTGTGTCATCTCGGTTCAGGCAAGCGGTGTTCTTCACACTTGCCAATCTTATTTCTTATTCTTTGATTGTGCAACATAGCTAGTTTTCCTCTTTCCATTTTCCTAGCTTGTTCTTCTTGTTTTGTGTTATCCCTCACTAGCCTTATTATGCTCTTGAATTTCCATATGCTCAATAAATTCGATTTTCCATGCTTAGTTTTGTTTAGTTATCAAGTCTATGCTAGGTTGATTCATGTCGTTTATCTTGTTCATGTGATTCATGTAGCTAAGTTGATTCATGTTCATGTTGCCTTTCTTATTCATGTGATTCGTTCATGGTCATATCAGAAGCATGTGATTCTTTCTTGTTCCAAACATGTGATTCAGGTAATTAAGTTAATCAAACTCTATCAAGTTTGACATAACATTGGCAAGTTGTAGTCATGAGTGAGGACGAAGGAAGGAAACGTGTGTAGCTTGGGTTCTGCTGAGTTTTGCGAGGCGAATTGTGAACCATAGCAGGAGCGTTTGTGTGCGGATTCTCCAAGGGGTGGTGTGGTTTCAGCCTTGGTGGCCACCGGGTTTTGTTTTATGGTATGGAATACCATTTTGGCCCCGATTTGGGCTGGCTTTTATTGGTGCGTTCCACTTTAGGGCCGCCACCAAAAGACCCTTGCGAAATCGAACTTAACCGCTGCTTATGTTTCATTAATATAGTTGTTTCTTGTACTAAGGATGATAGAATGGGCATATGTTTTGCCTTTTTGCTCCTGCGGGTTGAGCAGGGCTTGAGGAGAATGGCACGCATTTGGTGCGTTTTACACTTGTTTTCCACCTGTTTTGTTTACTCAGTTTACTTACATGAAACATTGCTACGGGGTCGGGAAGCCCCTTCGTTATATTTTCTAAACTTCATACTCTGTTGTATACTCTGTTGTATAGCTTTGATGATTGCTGAGGTGTTCTTTCTTGAATGCCTCAGGTGCAGGTTGTAGCCGGTTGAGTGGCTAGTGCTTGGATCGAGTTTATTTGGAGCTAGCCGAGCTTACTTAGCGAGGTAGTTCATTTCTTTGTTGTATAGATATACTTGCACCCCAATGGGTTCGTGTCAGCTTGTTGGCGCCCATTGGTGGTTTTCTTTACTTATGATATATATATGAATGCTAGACTGCTAATGTGACTCATTTGGCTAAGATGATGTCTACTTGCTCTTGGGAAGGATTTATGGTAGGTTGCAGTAGGTATTTTTAAGCTAAACAAAACCTATGCTAGGATAACATGCATAACATGTTTTGGTCACCGAACAAGTATTTTCCAAAGAACGTAAACAAAGATGATTTCTGATATTATTTCCGCCGCGTACAAGCACACATTTTGATGCCTAAGGCCGAGGGATACAACCATTAAACTAAAAGGTTTTCTTGCATTTAAATGATGGATTTCAACTCATAAAGTAAGCGTCAAGGGTTGCCTGAGCGTGTGTAGTTATCCCCTGCACGACGTGGAATCATAACCCGTAATTCCTCTTGCTATGATACGATGTACTCGTTGAGGAAATACGGGTTGTGACAGTTGGTATCAGAGGCAAGTTTGCGTGACAATTGGTCGGGCAAACTTTCCTTTTTGTCCTTGTCATAAGCATCATATCATACACACACCGAGGTGCCATCAGTATGTCTTGGCCGAAGCACGCACACTCCACTCATGGCATACCAGAAGTATACGAGGCATATTATGTAGTATGGGATGCATAATATGTGGTTGTATATGGATCCACCATAGGGGCAACATGTGTGGGTTATGTAGTATGGGATACATAACATTACCACATGGATGCGACTAGCACGTTTTCTTTTCTTCGTTGCATGCAATGCTATGTAGTATGGGATGCATAGCATTGTGATGCGTACGACCGCTCATGGCATGCATTAAGGCCTTTTCTAGACTGCATCGCACAGCACGCATAACATAACATTGCATGAGCATAACGTGCCAAGCTAAAGATGTACATGATGACACCTGTACACTCGTGGTTTTGGGTCAAATAAAGTCATGCATTCATCGGTTAGGCACAAGTTAGTGGGATGATGGTGAGTCATCTTTTAGGCTAGGCATACCATCATTCTCAAACTCTTAGAGCAAGTTAGCAGTTGATGTTCATATTTATATATGTATGGTCTGTACATAGCCGTTGTGTGTTTTGTTGGGTTTGAGCTTGACAAGAGTGAACGTGTTTATAGGATGTCGAAGCGTCCAGTGACAAGGAAAACTCCCCAATCCGAGGGCGAGTCTTCGGGCGCGCAGAATAATGCCCTGATGGATAGTCTACGTCAAAGTAATGAGGCTTTGACGAGGCAGGTGCAGGAAGTGCAGTCCCAGCTCCAAGCTATGTCATCAGCGATGTCTGGGCTGGCACCAAGAGAGCAAGAGACTGTCAGAGGCCCCACCATTTCTACTCCTTCCGTGGCAGTGATACCCCCAGTTGTGGTTCCTCCTGCGATGACTTTCATCTCGCAGTTTCAGAGACTTGGACCACCGACGTATGATGGAAAAGCGGATTTTATGATCTTGGATGATTGGGTAATCACGTTGGAAGAAATGTTTGTTTATTCTGGTGTTACCGAGGACCAGAAGGTGATGCTTGCCGCCTATCAACTCAAAGGGTTGGCTAAAGGTTGGTGGTTGCGAGAAAAGGAAAGCCTAGGGGCGGGTTGTTCGTGGGAAGCCTTCAAAGAAATGTTACGGCGCAAGTTTCTACTGTCAGTGGAAAGGGACCGCCTGATGAATGACTTCTTGTACCTGAAGCAGAGGAAACTCACAGTTAGTGAGTATGAAATTGAGTTTAGCAAGTTAAGTCAGTTCGCTCCGAGCTTGGTGACTACGGAAGCTGACCGAGTAAAGAGATTTCTTGGCGGACTCCGCAGCGACGTGCAGCAGTTCACAAGTGCTTATGGAGCGATGAGTTACACCACTGTGGTTGAGGCTGCTTTGAAGGTTGAAGCTATAGAAAATGCAAAACAAAGAGGACAACTGATGAGGAAGTATAAGAGGAAGCTGGTGGGAGGGAAAAGCTCCCAAGAATCAGACGTAAGGAAGAAGAACAAGGAGATGTGTAGCTTCTGTGGCCGGTCAGGACACCCATTTGAGAAATGTTTCAAGTGGTTGGGGATGTAGAAGAAGGAGCAGGTGCACGCCATTCAGGGTGCGCCAACTAGAGACTTGGAGTGTACAGGTTGTGGGGGAAGAGGTCATGATATGAGTCACTGCTGGGTCAAGGACAAGGTGTGCTTCCAGTGTAGCAAACAGGGACATCTGAAGGCAAGGTGCCCACAAAACCAGCCCGTGCTGCAGCCAATGCCACTCCAGGCTTTGCCTCCGCCTCCGCGTTTGGACAAAGGAAAAGGAAGTTAAATGTGATCTCGTTAGAGGAAGCTCAGTTGTCACCTCAGGTTATCTCAGGTTCGATTCCTTTCTCTGGTTCACGTTTTGTTTATGCCTCTTGTGCGTAGTGCTTAGCTACATATGTACCCTTATATGAAACTTTAAGGTAAAGAACCGTTGGGCGCGTGTTCTCTTTGATTCTGGCGCGACCCATTCATTTGTGGATCGAACCTTTCCGGATCGGTATCATTTGACACCAGATCGAGTGGGGAATGCCTTTTTGGTACGGTTTCCTTCCGGTGCTTCTGTGGTTGCAGACTGGGGTATTTTTGATTGTCCCATTTTGTTGGGGGATTTCCTAGCGAAGGCTGATTTCAAGGTGCTCGATTTGGAAGATTTTGACGTCATTCTGGGTATGGACTGGTTATCCCGCTATGACGCTGTCATCCACTGCAAAGGAAAGCGCTTGGATTTTATCAAGGACAATGGTCAGCCGGGAAGTGTTTATGGTGATTCATGCCAGGATTCTCTAGGGATTTCAGCGGTATGTGTTCGGACATTGTATGTTTCCGACTGTTTTGCTTGTCTAGTCGCAGTTGTGGGGACTAGTGCTGTTTTGCCGCGTTTGGAGGAGATTCCTGTTGTGCGTGAATTTCCAGATGTTTTTCCTACTGATCTTCCTGGTCTTCCCCCTGATCGTGATGTCGGGTTTGTCATTGATTTGGAGCCGGGTACGCGGCCTATTGCGAAAGCGCCGTACAGAATGGCCCCGCGTGAGCTAGCAGAATTGCGTACACAGCTGAATGACTTATTGGCAAAAGGGTTTATCAGGCAGAGTTCATCACCTTGGGGTGCACCGGTGTTATTTGTGAAGAAGAAAGATGGGTCGATGCGGCTTTGCATCGATTACCAGGAGTTGAACAAGGTGACGATTAAAAACAAGTACCCACTGCCAAGAATTGATGATTTGTTCGATCAACTGCGTGGCAGTTCAGTATTCTCGAAGATTGATCTCCGCTCGGGCTATCATCAGCTCAAGGTCCGGGAGGCTGACATTCTGCGGACTGCATTTTGATCAAGACATGGTCATTTTGAATTTCTGGTGATGTCGTTTGGTTTGACCAACGCACCATCAGCCTTCATGGATATGATGAACCGGGTGTTCAAGGACTACTTGGATAAGTTTGTGGTGGTTTTTATTGATGACGTTCTTGTCTACTCTCGTAGTGCTGAGGAACATGAACAGCATCTGCGCTTAGTATTGGCCACTTTGCGAGACCAACGGTTATTTGCCAAGCTAAGCAAATGCGAGTTTTGGTTGCCTCAAGTTGCCTTTCTGGGTCATGTCATTAATCAACATGGAATTTCAGTAGATCCCGAAAAGATTGCTGCAGTCATGGAATGGAGAAGACCGGAGACACCCAAGGAGATTCAGAGCTTCTTGGGCTTGGCCGGCTATTATCGTAGATTTGTAGAAGGTTTTGCTACGTTGGCTGCACATTTGACTCACTTAACCAAGAATAATGTTGCGTTTGAGTGGAATGACAAGTGTGAGGCGTCCTTCCTGGAACTCAAGAACAGGTTATGTACCGCTCCTGTGTTGATCTTGCTGACAGAAGGGATAGATTATGACGTTTTTGTGGATGCGTCGCACGTTGGACTTGGATGTGTTTTAATGCAAGACAAAAAGGTGATTGCGTATGGGTCTCGGCAGTTGAAAAGTCATGAAAAGAACTACCCAACGCATGATTTGGAGTTCGCAGCGGTGATATTTGCATTGAAGTTGTGGAGACACTTACTTTATGGTGCACAGTGTAAAATCTTTACGAATCATAAAAGTTTAAAGTACGTCTTCACGCAAAAGGAACTTAATCTGCGCCAACGGCGATGGCTTGAATATGTAGCTGATTATGATGTGGAAATTCAGTATCATCAGGGGAAAGCGAATGTTGTGGCCGATGCTTTGAGTCGGAAGACGGGGAAATTATTTCATCTTTCAGTCGACCGTCTTGTGGAGGAATTTCTATTAATGGATATTTCCGTGGGAAAATATGACCCGCAAAGTCATTCGATAGTAGAAGAACCTTCATGGCTGGTGCTTGTAAGACAACATCAAAAGGATGATCCTGAACTTTTACATTTATTTCTTCGAACTGAAAAGGGTGAATTACCGGATTTTTCTATTGCTAATGGGGGCACGTTAAAGTATCGTGGTCGATTTTGTATTCCCGCAGTTGGAGACATTCGCGAGATGGTGTGTCGGGAAGCACATGGCTCAAGTATGGCCTACCATCCAGACTCAACAAAAATGTACCGTGATTTGAAACAAATTGTCTGGTGGTATGGAATGAAAAGAGATATAGCGCAATTTGTATCTGAATGTCATACCTGCAAGCGGGTGAAAGCTGATCATGGGAGGCCTGGTGGCAAGTTGACGCCATTGGAGATTCCACAATGGAAGTGGGAAAGCATCTCAATGGATTTTATTACAGGCCTACCAAGATCTCTACGAGGACATGACTCCATGTGGGTGATCGTGGATAGGTTGACCAAGTGTGCTCACTTCATACCATTTAAAGTCAACTACCCGATGAAGACAATAGCGGAGTTATATTTGAACGAGATCATCCGACTGCATGGTGTGCCAATCAATATCATTTCAGACCGGTATTCCCGATTTACTTCTCGTTTCTGGAAGAGTCTCCAAGAGGGTTTGAGAACGGATTTGCGGTATTCCACTGCTTACCACCCTCAGACGAATGGCCAAACAGAACGAGTAAATCAAATCGTGGAAGATATGATTCGATGCTATATTCTTGAGTATGACGGAGCATGGGATGAACATTTGCGGCTTATGGAATTCGCATATAATAACAGCTATCAAGAAAGCTTGCAAATGGCTCCGTTCGAAGCTTTATATGGGCGTCGATGTCGGACTCCCCTATTTTGGGCTGAGGTTGGCGAGCGTCCTTTGTTGGGCCCAGAGGCGCTCGAGGACATGGAAGTTGCCGTACGACTTATTCGGGAGAAACTCCGAATCGCCCAAGAGCGATATGAAAAGTACGCCAACCGACGAAGGTCGGAGTTAGAGTTTGCAGTGGGGAATTATGTCTTCTTGAAAGTCTCCCCAATGGTTGGAATTAAAAGGTTTGGAAAGGATTGAAAATTAGACCCAAGATTTGTGGGTCCCTTCAAGATTCTTGCGCGAGTTGGTGCATCCGCTTACAAAGTAGAATTACCCGTGAACTTTCCTGGTGTTCACGACGTGTTTCATGTCAGCCAATTTCGCAAGTGTGTGCGACATGACAAGCAAGTGTTGGACGTGGTGCCGCAATTGGCGCCAAAACTTTCTTATGTGGAGATGCCCATCCGGATATTGGACTCCCAAGATCGCGTGTTGCGAAAAAAGAAGATTCCTATGGTCAAGGTGCTATGGAAAAATCAGAATGTGGAAAGCGTGACGTGGGAGCTCGAGTCAGCGATGAGGGCGGCTCACCCTCATTTATTCCCGTAAATAAGCTGGTATGTTTGGTTACTCATTTGATTTATATCAAAATGATTGAAAAGTTTCGAGGCGAAACTTTTTGTTAGGGGGAGTGACTGTAACGCCCCGTATTTTTCGTTGAATGATGGGCGTTACGTTGGCTTTGACCGTTGTTCGAGCATGGTTTTCCCGCGGGCTTACGAGTGGCTGTTTTGGTAGCCTAGTTGCACGATTCCCCAGCAAACCGGAGTCCAAATTGGGGACTGGGTGAGGCCTCTTAGGGAATGTTTGCACTTTTTCGCGCCCGGGTAAGGTTGCTCAAAACGGGTTGCTTGTACAGGAAACAAAAAGGGTAAAAAGTACTGAAGGCAAAAATGGTCTAGGACGACACAGAAACACTTTTCAAAATAGGGAAAAATGGTCGTTTTTGTGCATGACACGCCCCCCGACACGGGCGTGTCGGGGCGTGACCCAGGGTGTGACCTGGGGCGTGACCTCCTTGACTCGACGAATTTTCTTGCGTCGAGTTGAGCTCGACGAATGGGGTACACGCCCCGTGACACGGGTGTGTCACGGGCCGTGTCCTGCAGTGTCGAGTGTCGAGTGTCGAGTGTCGAGAGAGGGGACACGGCCTGTGACACGGGCGTGTCACAGGACGTGTCAAGCTTTGTCGAGTGTCGACACTTTTGGTCGATGAGGTGTCGAGACACGGGTTACACGCCCTGGGTCACGGGCGTGACCGACCCGTCACGGGCGTGTACCTGGCCGTGTACCGTGTGGATAAACTTGGATTTGCCGACTTTCTGCGCCGCTTAAGGTATAGGCCCTGTGACACGGGCGTGACACAGGGCGTGACAGGGCCGAAAATCGACTTTTCCAGTTTTTTGTGCCGTTCATTTCCCTGATTCTGCATCTAATGGTCCAGCTCTGTTCTGGAGGAAATAAGGCCGAAACAGAGATTTCTCATCCTCATTTCACCTTCTTCTTCATCTTCTTCCTCATTCCAAAAGAACATTAAGGGAGCAAAGCGAAGAGAAGGGAAGGAAACAGAGGAGCAGCCGTCACGGTGTCATCTCGGTTTAGGCAAGCGGTGTTCTTCACCCTTGCCAATCTTATTTCTTGTTCTTTGATTGTGCAACAAAGCTAGTTTTCCTCTTTCCATTTTCCTAGCTTGTTCTTCTTGTTTTGTGTTATCCCTCACTATCCTTATTATGCTCTTGAATTTCCCTATGCTCAATGAATTCGATTTTCCATGCTTAGTTTTGTTTAGTTATCAAGTCTATGCTAGGTCGATTCATGTCGTTTATCTTGTTCATGTGATTCATGTAGCTAAGTTGATTCATGTTCATGTAGCCTTTCTTATTCATGTGATTCATTCATGGTCATATCAGAAGCATGTGATTCTTTCTTGTTCCAAACATGTGATTCATGTAATTAAGTTAATCAAACTCTATCAAGTTTGACATAACGTTGGCAAGTTGTAGTCATGAGTGAGGACGAAGGAAGGAAATGTGTGTAGCTTGGGTTCTGCTGAGTTTTGCGAGGCGAATTGTGAACCATAGCAGGAGCGTTTGTGTGCGGATTCTCCAAGGGGTGGTGTGGTTTCGGCCTTGGTGGCCACCGGGTTTTGTTTTATGGTATGGAATACCATTTTGGCACCAATTTGGGCTGGCTTTTATTGGTGCGTTCCACTTTAGGGCCGCCACCAAAAGACCCTTGCGAAATCGAACTTAACCGCTGCTTATGTTTCATTTGTATGGTTGTTTCTTGTACTAAGGATGATAGAATGGGCATGTGTTTTGCCTTTTTGCTCCTGCGGGTTGAGCAGGACTTGAGGAGAATGGCACGCATTTGGTGCGTTTTACATTTGTTTTCCACCTGTTTTGTTTAGTCAGTTTACTTACATGAAACATTACTACGGGGTCGGGAGGCCCCTTCATTAAAGTTTCTGAACTTCATACTCTGTTGTATACTCTGTTGTATAGCTTTGATGATTGCTGAGGTGTTCTTTCTTGAATGCCTCAGGTGCAGGTTGTAGCCGGTTGAGCGGCTAGTGGTTGGATCGAGTTTATTTGGAGCTAGCCGAGCTTACTTAGCGAGGTAGTTCTTTTCTTTGTTGTACAAACATACTTGCACCCCAATGGGTTCGTGTCAGCTTGTTGGCACCCATTGTTGGTTTTCTTTACTTGTGATATATATATGAATGCTAGACTGCTAATGTGACTCATTTGGCTAAGATGATGTCTACTTGCTCTTGGGAAGGATTTATGGTAGGTTGCATTAGGTATTTTTAAGCTAAACAAAACCTATGCTAGGATAACATGCATAACATGTTTTGGTCACCGAAGAAGTATTTTCCAAAGAACGTAAACAAAGATGATTTCTGATATTATTTCCGCCGCGTACAAACACACATTTTGATGCCTAAGGCCGAGGGATACGGCCATTAAACTAAAAGGTTTTCTTGCATTTAACTGATGGATTTCAACTCATAAAGTAAGCGTCAAGGGTTGCCTGAGCGTGTGCAATTATACCCTGCACGACGTGGCATCATAACCCGTAATTCCTCTTGCTCTGATACGATGTACACGTTGAGGAAATGCGGGTTGTAACATATCGTACGCCTCAACGCTTGGTGCACGAAGCGGACTACAGCGTACTCTTGCCGGCTGGCGCACCGGACTTCTGTTGGCGAAGTGCTAACCACACTTGCCGAGTCAGCGTATTGGCGTCGGTGCATCGACCCTCCAATACCGAAGACCCACCACCTTAATTTCTCTTTCCTTTTATGCACATGCAAATTTAGCGTAATCAAAAACCGAGCCGAAGCTCCCCGGACCAAAACGTCCGTCTCAACAAGCGAGTCGAAGCTCCCCGGACCCAAAGTCCGTCTTTTAACCATCCGAGCCGAAGATCCCAGCTATCTTCCGGTGCTATCAGTGTTTGTGAAAAGTGCAACCCTAATTACTAAGTTACTCTTTTCAGCTTGTTAAAACAGTTTACGTTAACCCAGGACTGCCCCCGGTATTCCCTGTGAAGGGCTCTCAAGGGGCACTAGGAACTGTGTTGGGATTACGCCCAGCGTTCCCTTTCGCAAGGTACTTATTTTGTTATTGGTTGATTCCCTTACCCATTACTTCCTCATGTTACGATAGGCTAATCCTAAGGTGATTTGACTCCACTCACCTCGGGGAGGACGATCTTTCGTCGGGCCCGAGCGCCTCTAAACACTAGACAAAACAACACCCTACTCACTTATCTTCCAAAGATGCACCTAATTCTATTTATCCTTTCCAGCAAACCAACAAGACCCATCACATGTGCTCTAATTCATATCCCGAATGATTTCCTGCAGTTTTACTAAATGCAGACCACTTAAGCTATATGACTCGTAAAAAGGGAAGTATGCCAAATGGTCATCCAGTGCTCATATAATAATTATTAGAGGTCTATATTGGCATATGTAGACTGAATCCACAATTTCCTAATTTTCATAATTTAAACGCTAATTTATTTATTTATTTTAAAAGCCAAAAGTTCCAAGGTTGAACAGGAAGTACAAGATTTATGCAAGATAAAGCTCCACTAAAATTATGATAAATGCAAGATGGGTAATCATCTAAAAATCCGGAATCTCCAAATTTTCTAGCAAGATTTTAGCCCTTAAATTTTATTTCCAATTTATTCCAAAATAAATCATTAAAAGGGGATGCACAATAAAAATACTTCCAAAAATTCAGAGAAAATTCCAGGATAATTGTAAGGGCACATAAAACCTCTAATCAAACTTTCAAAAATTGTTTGAAAGAATTATTCCCTAAATTAATTAATTATCCTATTCTCAAAAATACGGCCTTGTAAAGAAAGTTCTGAAAACAGACCTCTAAAAATTATAAATAAATTTCTACAAGTACGTTTTGGCCTAAAAATATCGAAACCTAAGCCTCATGATTTTCCCACAGATATATCATCAATAATGAATTTTCTTTACCAAAGCCCCTTTCTGAAATTAATGAAGGAAGTACCAAATAAAATTTATTAAGAATTGTGATAAAAATTCAGAGATGTTCAACTAGCCCTAGACTAACCTCTGACCAAGATTCATCATATTTTAAGTCACATAATATCCATAAGAAAATCAAAAATCATTTTGGGCCTTTTGGTAATTAACAAAAGAAGTACCAAGAATACAATTCATAAAATTCTACAAAACTTACCAGAGGTTCTAGGTGGCCTAAAACCTATTCTACCCAAGTTTCATAACATTTGGGGAAGGTTTAGTGGCTGAATCTTCAAATTTGTGCTCCTACCCTAAAACTAGGGTTAGGGTATTGAGGTGTCTACCTTGCTCCAATCCTTCTAAAGTTCCTACCAGAGATCTTAGGTTACATTACCCTCAGGTCTTCTGGATTTCCAAGGCCATGCAAGGGCATTTGTCCCCATGTCCTTCACAACCCTCAAAAGACCTTCCTTAGGGTTTGAGGTTGAACCCTAGGGCAAATCAAGCCTAAATCATCCCATTTTCCATAAGAGGGTGACATTAGACTTTACAAGTCAGTGTCCAAAACCTCAGCCTCTGTTGAGGGGAGGGGACCACCCTAAGTCCATAGGGCACTTGTAATCAAAAATACCCTCTTAAGGCCAAACTAGGGTTTGGTGATTCCGTAACCAAAACTCATCCAAATGTGCTCAAATTTTGTACCGAACTAGGTCTTGATGCCAGAGACCACTCACCAAAATTTGGGAGGGGTTAGATGTCATTTGACCACTTAATTAAATTACCCTAGCGTTATTAAATAAAAGCAAAAACTTTAGGAAAAGTGGGTCCAAAAATTCTGAGTTTTGGGCAAGCCCTAGGTATAGCTAGGTTAGGCTCCCTTACAAAGGTTCAAGTGATTTGGACCAGGGATGAGGTGTGGGCTCTCAGTTTAATGACTGCCTAGACCTAAGTACATGTCTCACCAAAATGGGTGCGCTGGTCAGACCATGCATCCAAATTGGTTCAAACCAATTTTAAAATACAGTAGTCACAAAGGACTACATTGTTCATGTTGGTGACTTTTTCTGCGGAGGGGCCTAAGTATTTTTAAAATTTAAAACCATTTATATCAAATTCTGTGACATAATTCACATTAATATAAATGATATCCTATAGTTTAATCATTTAGCCGCACAGATCTTGAAGCAAAAGGGACGGGATCCCTTCATCTTCCTCCTTGAGCCGACGGCCAGGATCCATCATGCTTGGAGCCATTTCCAAGCCCTACCGCCGGCGATCCAGCCCCTTCCCCGGCCGGCCACCGCGACCACCACCTCCGTTGAGGTGGTGGCTATCGCCAGGCGGCGGCTCTGCCACCGGAGGGGCATTTTTCGGCGGTTCTAGCAGGAAAATTTCTTGCCGAAAACCTTGAAAAGCTTGGTTTTGATCGGGCTCAATTGAGCCCGAAACTTAAACCTAAGGAATCCTATGATCTACCCGTGAGTTAAGGAGAGGGGGAGGACCTTCCTGGCGGCCTGAATGCGGGAAGAGCGGCGGGATGCCATTGTTGACGGCAGCGACGCTCGGCTTCTACAACAGCACAGTGGGACGGCCTGTCTCCTCCAGGTAAAAGCTCGAAAATGTTCCCCTCTGCCCACTGATGGTGTTTAAATGACAATTGGGGGGGGGGGGGCTGGTTCTTCAATGCCCATCAACACCATTTATGGTGTGGCTCGGGTTGGGTGGAGGGGGGCTGAATCCACCCCTTGGTGGCCGGGAAATGGCTGGAATCAACTCCTCTTTCCTAGAGGAGTTGATTGAAGCCATTAAAGGTGGATGTTAGCCTCCCTTGGCCGGCTCCACTCTCTCCCTTCCTCTCCCCCATCTTCTCTCTCCACCATTAACATGGAGGGAAGCTCCCTTCTCTCTCCTAGTCACACCTGGTTGACTGGTCAACCCCATAGGCTAAGTGCAGCCCACTTAGTCATGATGATCATGAAAGTGAGGTTAGCCTAAGGAAGAAGTGGCTTGGGCTTGGGTTAGCCCCTTTGGGCTAGGTTTGACTTGGCTTAAATTAGGGTTGACCTGGGTCAATTTGATCATCTAGGTTGACCCCATTGAGTCTTTAGTGGCCCATTGGACTCCCTTAAGGTCTAGGAAGACTTGAATATGGTTGGTTGGGCATCTTGGGGGTCACATGTCCCTTGGTAAGGGCACTTTGACCATTTTAGGGCTAAAGTTGACTTGGGTCAACATAACCATTTGGGTTGACCCATTGGGTCCTTGGTGACCCATTGGCTTCCCCTAAGGTCTAGGTAGGGTTATGTAGGGTTACCTTGCACTTTGGAGGTCACATACCCTTAGTAAGGGTACTTTGACCAGATTAGGGGCTTGAGTTGACTTGGGTCAACCTGGCCTCTAGGGCTGACCCCAATGTGTCCTCAGTGACCCATTGACCTCACTTTAGGGTTAGGTGGGCATAGGTGGGGTCCTCTAGGCTAGGAGTAGGTCAATTGACTCTAAGTAGGCCAGCTTGACCCATTTTGGGTTAGGGTTGACCTTGGTCAACTGAGTCTTTTTGATTGACCATATTGGGTCCTTATGGCTCTAATGGGCCTCCCAGGGTATTAGGGGGGTGTTGTGGTAGGGTCTTGGGGTCAAGGTGTAGCCCATGGTCATCCTAAACCATTGTTTAGAGTTCTACTATTTGCAGACCATGATGATTTTCCACATTTTGTCTCCTATCTCTTGGCCCATTCCTGGCTTCCTAGGGTTTGTCATGACCTAGTCATGGACAAAACCACACCTAGGGGTCTAGTTGGAAATGAGATGTTACACGCAGGTCGGATCATCCACCCCCCGTTGCTCAAATCTCCTTGCCATCACCGAGTACGACATACTCGCGGCTAAATAAAAGGCGCGGGTCGGTTTCACCGTTCCTATTTGGCATAAAGCCTGGGTGTTTTCCTGGGCGCACCAGTACTTACTATCACAACCATTCATATCACAACATCAGAGGGTCTTTCCTGGACACAGCAGTACTTCGTGCTACTCTCTTCACAGGTACAACCCCACAATGATCACAAATGTCAAGGGTATTTTCCTGACTACCACGCAAGTACTTCCTGCTACTCCCCTTCACAGGTACCACCCATGAAAATCAAGCATTACAAAGGGTATTTCCTGGACTGCCAATCCAGTACTTCCTGCTACTCCCCTTCGCAGGTATAACCCAATAGCACAAGCATCACAAAGGTATTTTCCTAGACTACCACTTCAGTACTTCTTGCTACTGCCTTTCACAGGTTTAACCCATCGAGTCCTAAACTACACGTTATTACGGAGTCTTCTTCGGTGCGTATATGCAATATCACCAATCCAGACCAACCTGTCCAGATTGGCTTCACACATCATGCCTATTCCGTACTCCTTTTCCGTATCTATATGCCAAATGATTGGGTATTCCATGAATCAACCCAAGGGACTCCCATAACAAGCCACCCTCTGGTGGGGGAATCTTATGGACATGCCAAAAGGGAAGCCTTCACATAGCTAGGAAGAAAATTCATTACCCTCGAAGATCGCTTCGGCACCATGAGCTCCTAGCTGGCTGGAAAGAACCACAACGTCTTTTCCTCCGCAATGCTGGCCTCGGATCTCTCGTAGGAACTCCACAGCACCACCAGTGGCCAACTCCTCTTCCTTCTCCTCCTTCTTCCTCTCTTTCTCTCTCTAGGATTTTAGAAAGATGAAGGCCAAAGCTCAAATGAGAATTTCCTTCTCATCCAAGGACTTAAGAAAGCAGGGAGGCACCTCAGCCCTTGGATCCCAGCTGAAGATTTGGATAGCCATGATTTTACCATAAAATCATATTTTTTGCCTGACACGGCCTGTTACACACCCGTGTCCTAGGCCGTGTACCTCAAGCGGTGCTCAACCGACTTATCCAGTCCAGTACCCGCCCATGTAACACGCCCGTGTCACGGGCCGTGTCACCTGACACAGCTTTAGACACGCCCGTGTCTGTGGCCATGTTCATCAGGCTGTATAAAAATCAATCTCAACCAGACAAGGACACTGTCAGTGATACGCCCGTGTCACAGGCCGTGTACCCAATACACAGCCGTGTCCCACCCGTATTCACCAGGCTTCAATGCCTTGGGCACATCCCGAAAATGACACGGCCTGTGACACGCCCGTATCTAAGGCCGTGTACCCATACACGATATTAGAAATGCCCCAGCTCAATTTTGTCGAGCTGAAATTCGTCGACCCGTGAGGACACGCCCTGTGACACGCCCGTGTCACAGGTTGTGTACTCTGTACTCGACAATTGTCGACCGACTTTTGTCGACCACTCGTCGACTGCTCACCCGAGAAGGACATGCCTTAGGGACACGCCCGTGTCCCAGGCCTTGTCACCCCAATTTTTCCTAATTCTGAAATTTAGGGTATTATAGGGGTTTTGTCATTCCTTGGCTTATCATCCTGTCTGGATGATTTTCTCCTAAATTCTTTCCTTGCCATTTTATAAAATCTTTTGGCAAGCAGACTCATTAACTCTTCATTCACTATTGAATTTTCTATCTCTTCAGCAGCCTTGAATGCCAGGTTGTGCTCTTTCCTAGCTGGTGGAGGAGTCCATTGTTCTGCTGCTCCTCTGGACTTGATTAGCTGCTCATAGGACATGAGCTTTTCTAATAGAGATTCTGTGGAAATCTCATTTAGGCTCCTAGCCTCGTTTATTGGCCAGATTCTTGAATCCCATGTGCTTGGGAAGCACATGACAATTTTATCATTCACCTCAGTGAGGGTGATGTCCTTATCCAAGGTCTTTAGATCATTGATTATTGAGCTCAGCCTGTTGTATATGTCTGCAATAGATTCTGCTTCATCTTTCTTGAAGTTCTCATACTGGGATATGAGATTTGACCTTTTGTCCTTCCTTTCATCAACAGAGCCAGCCACCATTTGGTGGAGGGATTCCAAAATAGCCTTGGCTGAAGTTCATTCAACGACTTTCTGGAAAATTGCATCAGACATTGTTTGGGCCAGAATGTTCATGGCTTTAGCATCAGTAACTCTGGCTTTCTTCTGAGCTTCAGTCCACTCAGGTGGTGGAACTACATGAGTGCTTGTTGTTGCTATAGATATAGAGGCAGTTGCTTGAGGAGGACCTGTCAAAATGGAGTTGTAGATGTCTTCATCAATAGAATTCATATATAACTTTATTCTTGCCTTTCAGATGATAAACTTATTTAGGATGCACACTGGAGGTCTGGTGCTTGCAAAGTCTTTATTCCTTGTCATACTGTGAATATAATCCTAATAGAAATAAAAATCAGATCTAACACAGGATCTTTTGGTTCAATGGTTAGCTTGTACAACCAAAGGAACCTTGCTCTGATACCAATTGAAAGTAAGAGTTAGATCTGATATACTCTAGGGGGGTGAAATAGAGTATCTTTTAACAAAAAACTTAAAGAAAACTTATTGTAATTAAAAGTTGCAATAATAAGAACCTAGCCAACAACATGAATGTCCACTACACAAACCCAACATGAATGAACATACAAATACACAAGTATACGACCGTATGGCCTTACAATACTTTACTCAAATATAAGTGTATTCCAAACCTCGGCACGCAGGCCGGTCATACATGAGAATAAAAGAAAACACTCATAATTAGGCCTTTGAGGGAAGGCTCAGCAACAAGGGCTTTTGCCCGCTATTTGCCACTCGGCTCCACAGCACCTGCAAGCAACAATCCACCGAAGCGGTGGCAAACAAAAGCAACGGTCAGCTATGCTGACCAAATTATAACGATCTTGCCCCTAAACTCGGGGCTACGATGCTCCTTCCCTGCACTTTATTATCATAGCCATATAATAGAGAATTTACACATCATCACATGCGTAGGCTCACATGGCCACACACCCCGTGCTCTCAGGGAACATTCTCGGTGAACCCGGTCAAAGTCCGCGGTCTCACCACCGCCCCTTGGATGGCAATTTCTCGTGAGCATTTTGGTATTTCCGGCAGAAGTCACGTTAATTTAATCCATAGACTGCCTAAGCCCCTCCCTCTATGCCAACAACAAGTCCCACGTACTTTAGGTCGCTTGTACCGAATGACATAGAGCGGGTACGATTCCGCCAAACCCGTTGCTCACACCACAACGCCAATTTAAGCCATATGTGCGGGTCAAGCTTTATTGAGTCCCAAATCGATCACACACTTTACATAACCCGGTTATGTACAAGTTGGCTCCCAGACCACCAAGTTGGCAGAATCACGCATCTGCCTAGTTTTCCGGGTGCACCTTGGAGTTAGTACCCAAGGCTCCCTGTTGCAATCTATTGCGTAGAAAACCCGAAAAACAATCATCTACGCAGAGTCTTTTCCGGCCATTCATGCAATGCAACATCATCGATCCAGACCAACTTGTCCGGGTAGGCTTCACACATCATGCCTATGTCCGTTTTCTCGATTACAGACTCTACATGCAAAACAACGGGGACTATTCATGTCTACCTTAAGAAACACCTCATACTCACAGCAAACTCGCGAGAGCGGGCTTCCTATGCAAGGGAAAAGAGGACTTGACATGTCCAAGATGAGAATCATTACCCTAGCATTTCTCTTTGGCGCCATGAAGATCTATGAAGATGAAAAGCACCACAACGTCCTCGCCTCCGTAGATCCGAACTCGGCTTGCGATCTGGGGCTCCGAAGCTCCACCGGCTGCTGGATCTCTCCTCCTTCTTCCTTGCTCTCCCCTCTCTCTAGAACTCTTAGAAAGAGGAAATCCAAAATAAATGAGGGTTTCTAAACCCTATTCCATGGTTAAACCCAGCCAGGATCAGCTAGGACCCTTGGATCCCAAAGGAAGGAAACAGACCACCATGATTCAGACTTAAAATCCAAAACCTGGGCTGAACACGGCTTGTGACACGCCCGTGTCCAAGGACGTGCTCATCAATCGACGCCGAAACTGGCGCGTCTCGAAAAGAACACGGGCTCTCAACACGCTCGTGTCAGGCTTGACATGCCCGTGTCATCCAGTACACGCCCGTGTAGCTGGGCGTGTTCCTCCATCGATATAGGACCACCACCAACCCGAGGAGAACACGGGTATTCGACATACCCGTGTCCCATTTGACATGCCCGTGTCAAACCCGAACATGCCTGGGCTCCAGGTCGTGTTTCTCCCCCGACACAACTCGACCAACTACCCGAGTAGGATGTAGCCTGGGACACGCCCGTATCTCAGGCCATGTTTGTTGTTCGACGATTGTCAACTGCAATTTCAACGACCATACGTCTATCGTCGAACTAGAGCATGGCACGGCCCTGGGACACGCCCGTATCCCAGGCCGTATGACCCCTAGCAAGTCCCAAACTTCGACCAAAACGTCACCCGTCCCTCTTTTGAGTTTCGTGGCGTTACAACTCTCTCCGTCTAAAACGAATTTTGTCCCGAAATTATATAAAGGAAAGATACACAAAACTTAAACGGTACTTGAATGGAATATCTCCGGGTACTCCTCAAGCATGGTCTTCTCTCGCTCCCACGAGAGCTCTTCCCGATCGCAGTTGTCCCAATGGACCTTGATCATCCTGATTTATTTGTTACACAATCGCTTGACTTCCGAGTCCTCAATGTGAACGGGCTTGACCTTCATCGTCAACCCATTATCAACCGATACTTGATCGACCGCAATCACTTGCGAAGGCTCTTGCACTGTCTTCCGCAGCACCGATATATGGAATACGTCGTGTAGACCACCCAGTTCCACTGAAAGCTTCAATCGATAAGACGCCTCGCCAATCCGCTCCACAACCTCAAATGGTCCAAGGAACCTCGGGCTTTGCTTCTTCAAGCGCCTTCCCTGTGAGACACCCTTGAACGGCTTAATCTTCAAGTACACCCAGTCGCTAACAGCGAACTCCACGTTCCTATGCTTAGCATTATAGTACTTAGCTTGTCGGTCCTGAGCGATTAGCAATCTCTCTCGAATGGTTTTTACCAACGAGGTTGCATCTTCCACTTATTGCCGCATGTATAGCTTCGATTCACCCATTTCCAACTAAGACAACGACATGCGACATCTTCTACCATAAAGGGCCTCGAAGGGCGCCTGGTAGCTATTGTTATACGCAAATTCCACAAAGTATAGGTGATCTTACCACTACTTCCCGAAATCCAGAACGCACTTGCGAAGCATGTATTCCATCGTCCTGTTGACTCTTTCGGTCTGCCCATCCGTCTGCGGATGAAAGGCCGTGCTGAAACTAAGCTTTGTTCCCAACATTTGCTGCACCAACCTCCAATCATTGGACATGAACCGCCCATCACGGTCACTCATGATGCTGCGGGGCACACCGTGAAGCCGCACAATATTATCCACATATAACTTTGCCAATTTCTCCACAGAATCATCCGTCCTATGCGGAATGAAGTGTGACACTTTCATCAAACGATCTACGACCACCCAAATGGTGTCGTTTCCCTTATGCGACCTTGGCAACCCATGCACAAAGTCCATAGTAATGTCATCGAACTTCCACTCCGGACTAGGCAAGGACTTCAAGAATCCTCCAGGATTATGACAATCCATATTCACTAAGGCGCATGTTTGACACTTCGCCATGTACAGTGCCACAACCTTCTTAAGTCCTGGCCACCAGAACAATTTCTTCATATCACGGTACATCTTCGTGCTCCCCGGGTGAATCAAGTACTTGGTATGATGAGCCTCGTACATCAATTCCACCAGTAATTTGCCCACATTCGGGATGCACAAATGACTGTCTTTCCATAACAATCCGTCCACAACCTCAAATTAGGAATTTGACCCACCCAAAGCCTCAACCATGATTTGCTTCAAGTGGCCATCCAAATCCAGAGCCTGCCGAATCTGATCAGCCAGGTCACACTGAACTTCAGTCCAGTTCAACAGCGCTTCAGCACTAGTCTGCTTGTCTACACAAGAGATCTCCAACGCCTCCAACTCCCGGACCAAACGCTCGTCATGAATCGACAGCCAGTTGGCTTGAGCTGGGGCCCTATGACTCAACGCATCCGCAACCGCATTGCCTTTCCCAGGCACATAATGAATCTTGAATGTGTAGTCCCCCAGGAACTCCATCCATCTCCGCTTTCGCTTGTTCAGATCCTTTTGATCCAACAAGTACTTCAGGCTCTTGTGGTCGGTATAGATATCGACCTTCACCCAGTATAAGTAGTGCCTCCACAGCTTTAGGGAAAATATTACGGCCGCTAACTCCATGTCATGGATCAGATCATTCCTCTCATGCACCTTCAGCTATCGCGAGCCATAAGCTATCACACTTCCATGCTGCAATAGGACACACCCCAATCCACTGTCCGAAGCATCGCTGTAGATCTCAAAGCCTTCGGTCCCACTCGGCGAACTCAGCACAGGCGCCGTGGTCAACCGAATCTTCAACTCCTCAAAAGCTCGTGTGCACTCCGGCGTCCAAACAAACTTATGCTCTTTCCTCGTCAGAGTCGTGAGGGGTAACGCTATCCGTGAGAAGTTCTCCACGAAGCGCCTATAATAGCCGGTAAGCCCCAGAAAACTCCTGACTTCCGTTACCGTAGATAGCACAGGCCACTCTCGTATAACAACAATCTTCGCCGGATCCACCACAATACCCTCTCCACTGACTATGTGACCATGGAATGCCACTGAGGATAACCAAAACTCGTATTTGGAGAACTTGGTGTACAGTTGATTCCTCCTCAGCGTCACCAACACCAAATGCAGATGCTTAAAGTGATCCTCCTCACTCTGCGAGTACACCAATATATCGTCGATGAAGACGATCACAAAGTGGTCTAGGTACTCCCTGAAAGTCCTGTTCATCAGATCCATGAACACTGACAGCGCATTAGTCAGCCCAAACGGCATGATCGTAAACTCAAAATGCCAGTATCTCGTACTAAAAGCTATCTTGGGGATATCACTTTCCCTTATCCTCAGCTGATAATACTCGGATTTAAGATCCAATTTCGAGTACACCGACGACCCAACTAATTGATTGAAAAGATCATCAATTCTCGGGATCGGGTACTTATTCTTCTCTGTTAACTTGTTCAGCTCCCGATAATCGATACAGAGCCGCAAACTTCCGTCCTTCTTCTTCTTCACAAAAAGGACCGTTACACTCCAAGGCGACGAACTTGGACGCACATAACCCTTATCCTAAAGCTCTTGAAGTTGTACCTTCAGCTCCGCCATCTCCTTAGGCGCTAGCTGATATGGAGAGTGTGATACAGGTTTCTCACCTGGCACTAGCTCGATAGTGAAGTCTATCTCTCGCCGAGGTGGGGCTCTAGGGAGATCGCCAGGGAACACATCAGGTTATTCAGATACCAATGGGATGCTATCCAAAGTAGGCTTAGGAATTGAAGCCTCCACTAGGGTGAAGAACAGCTCTGCACTAGCACGAACCACCTTAACCACCTGAAGAGCAGACATCCATGTCTTTCTCGAACCTCAACACAACTGAGAACATCAATTCATGATCGGTATTCAGTCCCAAAATGACCGCCATACGATTGCAATCGTTGTACACACGCTGTTCCGATAGCCAGTCCATTCCAAAGATTACATCGTACTCTACTATCGACAGTAGCGACGCTCGCTAGTCATCAAAGTGACTCACGTATCTTACCTTTACGGAACAAACTCTATCTGTGCGCATAGGGCACCCATAGGCAGCCGCCCATCTAATTTGTCCTTTGCCATCGAAGGAGGTACTCCGATGTGTGATACAAACTCTTCGGACAAAAGGAATGCAAAGCTTCCGTATCGAACAGTGCTCTCGCCGGATAATCGAAAATCAAAACAAGCCTAACATAACCAGTCATATGCTAATGCACAAAAGGTAACATATATATATAAAGCTTATCTGCTTTTAATTAACTCATACCTGTCAGCATGTCATACTGCTTTATGGCCTCGGGAAGGCCAAGTTTGTTCATACTAAGCTGGGCTGGAGCATGGTGGGATGCGGTTGACTCCACCGCCTTTCCCTTTTCTTTGTAAGTTGCTCCAGGTTTCCTCTCGGACTTTGGACGTCCGCTCCAACACTCTCGGACATAATGCCCCAGCTTTCCATAGTTGTAATATGCACCCGGTGTTCGGCTTGTAGTGGCCCCAGATGCACCAGAAGAAGGGGCTGGACCTGAATTCCTAGCCTTCTTATACAACTTACGAAACACAGATTTTGAGGAGTTCGGCATTTTGAACACCGTTTCCTTTGCATTAGAGTCCCCAACTGCTCTTGACATAGCTTTGTTTGCCCTCTGAGTACCATCCCGAAAATCATGGGCTAAGTGTCCTAACTTGCCTCAAGTATGGCAAGCACATGGAGCTCGACTAGTAAGTGTTCTAGATCTCTTAACCCTCGTCCTTCGGCGTTTAGACTTTGCCAAACCTGCAGAGTTTGGTACCTTGAACTCTAACGCCTTCTTGACTTTTGCCAAATCTTCTTCCAAAGATCTAGCCGACTCCACCAATGCTCGGAAACCAAGTAGCTTTGGTCCTAACAACAGTAGTCGTAAATCATTGCGCAGTCCGTTATAAAATATATTGACCATGGACTGCTCGTTTTCCAACTCAACGCCTGGGTAGCGCCTTATCAAAAGAAACGCCTGCAAATATTCATCAACTGAGTGTGTACCCTGCACTAAAACATGTTCAACAAATGACCTGATGGCCTTCTAAATGCCATTTGGTCCAACACACCACCCGATATTGAAGCCATCTCAGGGACAAAGGGTTGCACAATGCTTCCATGTTGTGCATCAGTCACAGCGAACACCGCTTCAACTACCCTTCTTATGGTTTCAACAAAAGGAGATGTTGCAGGCACAAAATTCGGTGCGGTACTAGCCTCAGAAACCGGCCGTTTTGACGGCCCTGCACCACTCCTGGTCACCTATAGTTGTACAAAACACCATTAAGCGACCAAAAAAAATTGCAAAAAGCAATTATAGGAACACGCAGGTTCCCCAAACATGCGTATTTTCATTCCTAAGTGGACATTCATGGGTTCTTTTATGTTATAATGATGACGCACACACATGTGCTCACCACCCCTTAAAAGAATTCATCCACGAATTCAGTTAAGTTGACCAAAACCACTAGTCTGATACCAAATTATAATACCCCATATCCGTCGCATAACATATAACATTAGGTCCGGCCGGGGCCCAACGCTATATACCACAGACAGACCCGAAGGTTACACATTGGAAACCATCCCGCCAATAACCAACATCCTACATAGAGTACATTTTAGCGGAAGCAATTTAAAAGTTGCAAAAATAAGAACCCAACCAATAACATGAATGTCCACTACACAAACCCAACAGGAATGAGCGTACAAATACACAAGTACATGACTTTATGGCCTTACAATAGTTTGCTCAAATATAAGTGTCTTCCAAACCTCAGCACGCAGGCCGGTCATACATGAGAATAAAAGAAAACAGTCATAATTAGGCCTTCGAGGGCCGGCTCAGCAACAAGGGCTTTTGCCCGCTATTTGCCGCTCGGCTCCGCAGCACCTGCAAGCAACAATCCACCGAAGCGGTGGCAAACAAAAGCAACAGTCAACTATGCTGACCAAACTATAATGATCCTGCCCCTAAACTCGGGGCGACGATGCTCCTTCCCTACAAATTATTATCATAGCCATATAATAGAGAATTTACACATCATCATATGCGTAGGCTCACACGGCCACACACCCCGTGCTCTTAGGGCACATTCTCGGTGAACCTGGTCAAAGTCCGCAGTCTCACCACCGCTCCTTGGACGACAATTTCTCGTGAGCATTTTGGTCTTTCCGGCAGAAGTCACATCAATTTAAGCCATAAACCGCCTAAGACCCTCCATCTATGCCAACGGCATGTCCCAGGTACTTTAGGTCGCTTGTACCGAATGACATAGAGCGGGTAAGGTTCCGCCTAACCCGTTGCTCACACCGCAACGTCAATTTAAGCCATATGTGCGGGTCAAGCTTTGCCGAGTCCCAAATCGATCACCCACTTTACATAACCTGGTTATGTACAAGTTGGCTCCTAGGTCACCAAGTTGGCAGAATCACGCATCTGCCCAGTTTTTCGGGTGTACTTTGGAGTTAGTCCCCAAGGCTCCCTATTGCAATCTACCGAGTAGAAAACCCGAAAACAATCATATACGCGGAGTCTTCTCCGGCCATTCATACAATGAAACATCACCGATCCGGACCAACTTGTTTGGGTAGGCTTCACACATCATGCCTATGTACGTTTTCCCGATTACGGACTCTACATGCAAAACAACGGGGACTATTCATGTCTACCCGAAGGAACATCTCACACTCACCGCAAACTCGCAAGAGCGGGCTTCCTATGCAAGGGAAAAGAGGACTTCACATGTCCAAGATGAGAATCGTTACCTCTAGCATTTCTCTTTGGCGCCATGAAGATCTATGAAGATGAAAAGCACCGCAATGTCCTCACCTCCGTAGATCCGAACTCGGCTTGCGATTTGGGGCTCTGAAGCTCCACCGGCTGCCAGATCTCTCCTCCTTCTTACTTGCTCTCCCCTCTCTCTAGAACTCTTAGAAAGAGGAAATCCAAAAGAAATGAAGGTTTCTAAACCCTATTCCCTGGTTAAAACCTGCAAGGATCAGCCAGGACCCTTGGATCCCAAAGGAAGGAAAAGGACGGCCACGATTCAGACTTAAAATCAAAAACCTGGGCCGAACAGGGCTTATTACACGCTCGTGTACAAGGCCGTGTGCCTCAATCGACGCCGAAACCGCCGTGTCCCGAAAAGAACACGGCTTTTGATATGCCCGTGTCAGGCTTGACACGCCCGTGTCATCCAGTACATGCCCGTGTAGCTGGAGGTGTTCCTCCATCGACATAGGACCACCACCAACTCGAGAAGAACATGGGTATTCGACATGCCCATGTCAAACCCGAACACGCCTGGGCTACAGGCCGTGTTTTTCCCCAGACACAACTCGGCCAACTTCCCGAGTAGGACACGGCCTGGGACACGCCCGTATCTTAGGCCGTGTTCACTGTTCGATGATTGTCGACTGTAATTTCGTCGACCACACGTCCATCGTCGAACCCAAGCACGACACGGTCCTGGGACACGCCCGTGTCCCAGACCGTGTGACCCCTACCAAGTCCCAAACTTGGCCCAAAATGTCACCCGCCCCTCTTTTGAGTTTCGGGGCGTTACACTCCAGGTAAGCATATTTATTATCAGACTAACATGCACCTAGGACCCAATAAGATTTGGGGTCCTAAGGTTAACTAATTTATGCTCTACAGGTTAGGACAAGTGGCCATTCCCCTAAATGTTAATTGCACAGTGGGTGTTCCAGGCAGATGACTGGAATAAGGGGCATGCTGAAGGAGTACACTCCAGTACAGAATGGACCCAAAGTCATCTTTAGTGGTTCAGAAAGGGGAGTAACTAAAGGGTATGGTAAGATATCAAATGGCAAAATCAATATCATACAAGTAGCTTATGTGAAAGAATTGCAACACAACCTCATAAGCATAAGCCAACTATGTGATCTTGGATATGACATTTCTTTCCTCAAGGATGAGTGCCAAATTAGGAGGTCAAGTGACCAAGGGGTCATCTTGACATACACTAGGAGAGGAAATATCTATTGTCTAAATTTTGATTGTGAAAGTAAGGAATCTCCTATATGCCTAGTTGCAGATGAGAATGCCTCATATTGTGTCCAATGGTACAAGAGGCTGGCTCATCTGAACTACAAGACCATAGACAAACTCTTTAGTAAAGAGTTAGTCAGAAATGGCCCCAAGTTGAAATGCACTAAGGAGGGTATCTGCTCTACGTGCCAAAAGGGAAAACAGACCAAGACCTCCTTCAAGAGCATTGGGGACAAAGACTTAGTGAGGCGCCTATACCTCCTACATATGGACTTATTTGGTCCCATGCCAGTTCAAAGTCTAGGTAGGAAAGTCTACACCCTTGTGGTTGTTAATGACTTTTCTAGTTTTGCTTGGTTGTTCTTCCTTAAGAGAATGGATGAAAACCATGAAGTCTTCAATACCTTTGTCAAGCAAATACAGAATGAACTAGAAAGTACTTTGGTCAAAATCAGAAGTGACCATGTGACTGATAAGTTGTAAATATTTGTATTTTTCAGTACTTTATTTAGGTCGTTTTAGTTTATTTTCATTGTTTTTAGTTATTTTTCTTCAATAAAATGTTCCTTTTTTATATTCCCTTCTAACTTAGCTTTATTTTTGCTTTCCAGAAAATTTACAGAAAAAGTCGAATTTTCAAAGTCCATGTACTTGTCAATTGGGTCACGCCCGTGACCTGGGCGTGTCACTTTGATGCATGTGGAAAACTGCTTCCTGCCTAGAATTCGTGAAAAAAGAGTGAACACGCCCGAGACTAACAATACATGCCCGTGTCAAACCAGACTTGACACTCAATACCTCCAGCAGACTCGACGCTCAACGCCTCTAGCAGACTTGACACTCAACGCGTCCGACACGCCCGTGTCCAGATTTATATGCCTATGTCGGCCCAATCAATGCCTTTAGCAAGCCGACCACTCAATGATCCAGTCACGCCCCCTATAGTGTCTGGTCACGCCCGTGACTGCCTCGACTTTTCTAGACAAGACGCCGCCAATGAGGCAAGGACTCGATGCCTCCAACATACCTTTGCCAGTCATACCTATCCTACATGCCCGTGTCATTCAGCGTACGCCCGTATCCACCTGTGGAACTTCTTGAAGAGCCCCGAAGTCAACCGCCAATAACTATTCGGCTTATCCATCTGCGAGACCCGACACGCCCCTTGTCATGCCCGTAACAGGGGCGTGTAATCTCAATTTTTGTCTATAAATTGAAATTTTCTGTAAGTCCCAGGGGTTCAATTTTTGGACTATTTTTGCTGTTAGTGGGCTGCTTAAGTGCATTTTCTTGCAATGTAAGGATAATTTTCCCCTCCCCCCTTTCGTGTTTGTTTTAGATCTTTGTAACCCTACTTTTTTCGTAATAAAATGTGTTAGTTTTTTCCCTCTTATGTTGTCATGGAATGCATGTGGGTGTCCCAATTTTATTCTCTTTTTCCCCTTGTTTTTCCTTGTTTTTTTATGGGTGTGTGTGTGTATATGAGAGTAATTTTATGCCTTTATGTTTTCAAGTTATTTTCTTACTTAGCTTTGTCTAATTTTTCCATTAGTTTAGTTTTGTTATGCTAGCCTTTTCTTATCTTTTCCCTTAGCTTTGTTTAGGTTTAGTTTTTTAGGGGTTTTTATTTCATTCTTATGAATTTATAAAAGGGTTTTAAAAGTGGGTTTTCTCCTTTTTTACTTAGACTTTTTATCTTGTAAAACTTTTCATTCTTTTAACCTTTATTTCCACTTTTTAAACACTTCTATGAAATTATAAGAATTGATTTGTGATCATTTTAATTTTTGAAACACTTTGATTCTTGCTTTGTTTTGAAAACATTTCCCTTCTTTAATTTTTATTTCATCTTTTTTATGTATTTTTAGCCTATTCTAGGAGTAGAAATGTAATTGTTTTAATTTTTTGATCACTTTGTTTATCTTTTTAATTTATGTGTGTGTATGAGTTTGGTTTTTATTTCTTTTATTTTTTTATGTAAAGTGTGTGTGTATGAGTTAGCTTTTATTACTTTCATTTCCTGCCCGCTCGTTTGAGTAGGACTTGCAATTTACTGATTTCATTTCCCACCTACTCATTTGAGTAGGACTTATGATTTGCAATTTACTGCTTTCATTTCCCGCTTACTCGTTTGAGTAGGACTTGTCATTTCCCGACTACTCGTTTGAGTAGGACTCACAATTTCTTGCCTACTCGTTTAAGTAAGACTTGCTATTTACTGGTTTCATTTCCTGAGTAGGACTTGTCATTTACTGCCTACTTGTTTGAGTAGGACTTGCTATTTACTGATTTCATTTCCCGCCTACTCTTTTGAGTAGGACTTGTCATTTCCTGCCTATTCATTTGAGTAGGACTTGCAATTTCTCACCTACTCGTTTGAGTAGGACTCGTAATTTTAATTATATATTTTCTTTTTTGTAACTTAGTTTTATCCTTTATTATGGCTTTGTTGAGTGTGTGCGTTCTCCATTTTTAGTAATCTCTTCTCTTTCTAATGTTAGGTTATTTTATATCTTTTTTCTTCATAACCCATCAGCACTTAGTTTTGAACTCACACCTTACCAAAATCATAAGCCGTCCCCATCCCGATGAGTGGCAAATTGCTCTTAGCCCTCGATATTGAAGAGAATTGGGACATAAAATTCTTTTTAAATAATTAAAGGTCTTCGTTTTCACTCTAATTAAAGAACTTATGGATTACCCGGGTATACAATGTGTAGAACCACATATCGATGTTTGGGCTCTATTCCGTTATCCATAAGCTAGCTAGCCGAGAGGCCGTATGTATGGACTGATCACCATCTGTAAAAAGATTTTTCGCACTAAACCTCGAGAGAGGAGCAGAATTCTTCCGGATTTGGTTCCTCCCTAATAGAGGGTTTCTTAGCGTAAAGCGGGCATTAAGAGGAATCCTTCGCCGAATGAGAGCTCGGTCGAATAGTCTTAATGTTCAGGTGAGCGATAACCCTAGAGATAGGTGAGCTCATACTTATGGAACCTCCACGACCAAGTTTCCTTTAATTAATTTGAAACCTAGGATCTCTAGTTATATAAAATTAATTTAGTCGTAACGTAATTCGATACCGAGCGTTATTTCTTCATCGATCTTTTCTTGTCTCTTTTCTGCGTCTTTTTAACAACCTTAGTTTTTTAGTTAATTTGACACCTTTATTTTTGGTAAGATAATAGTCCCTCCGGGAGGAGTAGAAATAATCAACCCTCCCCGGGAAATATACGACCTCGATATTCCCGCCGAATATCCTGTATTACTCGTGATAGGTGCACTTGCCTCCTTTCATTCCCTCTACGAAATCCGACCCCCCATCACTAATTTAAAAACCAAAGGTCGGGCGGCGTGGAGGGCCATCATATTTTTGGCGCCGTTGCCAGGGACACTCGTGTTGTTATTTCAAATTCCGGATTCTATTACTTTTACTTATTTTCTATTTTTTTAAAAATATACTTAAAAACTCTACTTAAAACCCCCCAAAAGTTACTTATTTAGTATATATTTTAGGGTGTATGACCCGTGGACAGCCTTCGAAGTCTGAAAATTTTGATTTCAATCCTGAGATTGAATGATCTCTTGCACGTATTCAATCTAAATGTCGGAATCCTTCTTTAGACCCCAAATAATCCGTCGGAGAACCCTTTGACATTATTTTGGCCGACCTTATCGCAATTGTGGCCGCGGAGTGTACAATGTCTTACTACGCCCGACCGAATTTTGATGATACCGGGTCTAGTATCGTTCGCCTGACGATGGAGGACAATAATTAGAAAATATCCGGAACATCACCGAATCGCTAAAAAATTTAGAACTACAAGTTAGAAAACCAGCACGAATGATGTCCGAGCGTGTGCTCGGGGCACTGCTTGGGAACATGGAGCCCAACCCTTGGGAGAATATCAATGCTATAACCCTCCGTAGCGGAAAGGAGGTGGTCGATCCAAAACCGATCGATCCACAGGGTTTCTAAACGGGCCTCCCCGAACACGTTTCAGAGAAGTTTCTACCCTCCCTCTTTATTTTTTTGTATATATTGCATTTTATTCCTTTTTTTTCTTATCCATATACTTACATTACAACATTGGGGACAACGTTGAAATTAAGTATGGGGTATTTTCATACTTTCTTTTCTACACTTCTATTTTCTGCACTCATAAAAATTTTAAAAATACAAAAATGAAACAAAATAAAATAAATTTTTTATAAAATGAAAACTCCAAATTTTTCTTTATTTTATCATCAAAAATTTTTAAAAAAATTATAAAACAAAAATTCCAAAAAATATTTAGTTTTACTTTATAAATATTTTGTGAATATTTTTCTAAATATCCTTTTCTATTTCCCCTCTTCCTTTCTCTCTCATCTTTGTAAATAATTTCTCTCTTTTTTTTCCTTTCTTATATATAAGATGATAACTCTAAAAAATCCCAATTTTTTTTATTATGAAACAAATAAATCGAATATACCATTCTTAGCATTTTTGCTTTTCAAAAATCTCATTTCGAGTTTATTTATTAGCGAATTTTATTAATCCTTTATTTACTATTCGTTTATTAATTAGAGATTGATAGATTTAAATATCAGGGGTTAAGTTTTAAAGAATCTCTTATGTTTTTTTGAAGATAGAAGACTTGTTTTAGGCACTACTTCTAATTTATCTAAAATAGTGGCATGTGTATTATGTTAGAAAAAACAACTTTAGACTTCAATTATCTTTACTTCAAGCTTTTAGAAACACATGAACGTTCAATTTATCAAAGTTGCTCTCAAATATTTTTCTATTAAAATCTAGTTTTCTTATTGAAAAAAAACCCTTTCTCCCCATATTTATCATGTCTTACTTGCCATGATACAATTTTTATCCTTAAAAGAACATATGTCTATGGAAATAAGATTTCGTTCCATAAACATAGGCATCCAATATTTTTAAAAGATTATATGTTACAGAGTAAGGAGATAAAATTCATTACTCCTATACATATACTTTGGGTTAATATGAAGGTGCTCCAAAATTTAAATGTTATGAAAAATAAGAGTTTATTTTCCTAAACATCCTCTTATAAAGTAAAATTCATTGGAGATTTAAAAAAAAATACCTCACCTCTAAACCAAAGCCCTCTTTATAAACCAAAACAACCCCCTTAGCCATATTCAAAAATTCTAGACTTAATATAAAAACTTTTTGAGAGCATATTTTTTAAATTACATTATTTCCTTTAAACTCTTATAAGCTAAAGTTTCTTTAATTCCAAATATATTTTTGTTAGCTAATGATTACAATTTTTGCTTGCTATTTGGTTACTTCAAGAGGTCTTTTTGGCCAAAACTTTTCCTCTATTTATATCATTTTCATGATTTAGGACTTAACTCTTATACCTCTGATGTTTATTTAGATCTATCTTTTAATTAATTTAAGCGGTAGCTAAACTTAGGATTTCTTTTAATTCCTTATATGTTTTTCTCAAACTTTTGCTCTGGAATAATAAAAGCTAAAGCATGAGGGTATTTGATAAGTTGTAAATATTTGTATTTTTAAGTACTTTATTTAGGTCATTTTAGTTTATTTTCATTGTTTTTAGTTATTTTTTCTCAATAAGATAATCCTTTTTATATTCCCTTCCAACTTAGCTTTATTTTTATTTTCCAGAAATTTCGTAGAAAAAAGTCGATTTTTCAAAGTACACGCCTATGTCAATTGGGTCACGCCCGTGACCTGAGCGTGTCACTTTGATGCATGTGGAAAACTACTGCCTGCAGAGAATCCATGAAAAAAGAGTGAACATGCCCGTGACCAAGAATACACGCCCGTGTCAAACTAGACTCAGCACTCAACACCTCTAGCAGACTCGACACACAACTCCTCCAGCAGACTCGACACGTAACTCCTCCATCAGACTCGACACTTAACGCCTCTGACACGCTTGTGTCCATATTTACACACCTGTGTCGCCCTACTCAATTCCTTTAGCAAGCCGACCACTCAACTCTCCAGTCACGCCCTCTATAGTGTCTTGTCATGCCCGTGACAGCCTCGAATTTTCCAGATAAGATGCCACCAGCGAGGCAAGGACTCGACTACTACAGCATGCCTTCGCCAGTCACGCCCATCCTACACACCCGTATCATTCGGTGCATGCCCGTGACCTCCATGTGGAACTTTTAGAAGTGCCCCAAAGTCAACCGCCAATAACTATTCAGCTTATCCATCCGCCGGACCTGACATGCGCCCCTATCACGCCCGTGACAGGGGCGTGTAATCTCAAATTTTTGTCTATAAATTGAAATTTTATGTAAGTCAAAGGGGTTTAGTTTTTTGGACCATTTTTGCTGTTAGTGGGCTGCCTAAGTGCATTTTCTTACAATGTAACGAGAATCTTCCCCTCCATCCTTTTGTGTTTGTTTTAGCTTTTTGTAACCCTACTTTTGTCTTAATAAAATATGTAATTTTTTCCCTCCTTATGTTGTCATGGAATGCATGTGTGTGTCCCAATTTTATTCTCTTTTTTCCCTTCTTTTTCGTTGTTTTTCTATAGGTGTGTGTGTGTATGAGAGTAATTTTATGCCTTTATGTTTTCAAGTTATTTTCTTACTTAGCTTTGTTCTAATTTCCCATTAGTTTAGTGTTGTTATGCTATCCTTTTCTTATCTTTTCCCTTAGCTTTGTTTAGGTTTAGTTTTTTAGTGCTTTTTTATTTCATTCTTAAGAATTTATAAAAGGGGTTTAAAAGTCATTTTCTCCTTTTTTTATTTAGGCGTTTTAGCTTGTAAGACTTTTCGTTCTTTTAAACTTTAGGGTAAAATGTGTTAGTTTTTCCCCTCTTATGTTGTCATGGAATGCATGTGGGTGTCCCAATTTTATTCTCTTTTTCCCCTTGTTTTTCCTTGTTTTTTTATGGGTGTGTGTGTGTATATGAGAGTAATTTTATGCCTTTATGTTTTCAAGTTATTTTCTTACTTAGCTTTGTCTAATTTTTCCATTAGTTTAGTTTTGTTATGCTAGCCTTTTCTTATCTTTTCCCTTAGCTTTGTTTAGGTTTAGTTTTTTAGGGGTTTTTATTTCATTCTTATGAATTTATAAAAGGGTTTTAAAAGTGGGTTTTCTCCTTTTTTACTTAGACTTTTTATCTTGTAAAACTTTTCATTCTTTTAACCTTTATTTCCACTTTTTAAACACTTCTATGAAATTATAAGAATTGATTTGTGATCATTTTAATTTTTGAAACACTTTGATTCTTGCTTTGTTTTGAAAACATTTCCCTTCTTTAATTTTTATTTCATCTTTTTTATGTATTTTTAGCCTATTCTAGGAGTAGAAATGTAATTGTTTTAATTTTTTGATCACTTTGTTTATCTTTTTAATTTATGTGTGTGTATGAGTTTGGTTTTTATTTCTTTTATTTTTTATGTAAAGTGTGTGTGTATGAGTTAGCTTTTATTACTTTCATTTCCTGCCCGCTCGTTTGAGTAGGACTTGCAATTTACTGATTTCATTTCCCACCTACTCATTTGAGTAGGACTTATGATTTGCAATTTACTGCTTTCATTTCCCGCTTACTCGTTTGAGTAGGACTTGTCATTTCCCGACTACTCGTTTGAGTAGGACTCACAATTTCTTGCCTACTCGTTTAAGTAAGACTTGCTATTTACTGGTTTCATTTCCTGAGTAGGACTTGTCATTTACTGCCTACTTGTTTGAGTAGGACTTGCTATTTACTGATTTCATTTCCCGCCTACTCTTTTGAGTAGGACTTGTCATTTCCTGCCTATTCATTTGAGTAGGACTTGCAATTTCTCACCTACTCGTTTGAGTAGGACTCGTAATTTTAATTATATATTTTCTTTTTTGTAACTTAGTTTTATCCTTTATTATGGCTTTGTTGAGTGTGTGCGTTCTCCATTTTTAGTAATCTCTTCTCTTTCTAATGTTAGGTTATTTTATATCTTTTTTCTTCATAACCCATCAGCACTTAGTTTTGAACTCACACCTTACCAAAATCATAAGCCGTCCCCATCCCGATGAGTGGCAAATTGCTCTTAGCCCTCGATATTGAAGAGAATTGGGACATAAAATTCTTTTTAAATAATTAAAGGTCTTCGTTTTCACTCTAATTAAAGAACTTATGGATTACCCGGGTATACAATGTGTAGAACCACATATCGATGTTTGGGCTCTATTCCGTTATCCATAAGCTAGCTAGCCGAGAGGCCGTATGTATGGACTGATCACCATCTGTAAAAAGATTTTTCGCACTAAACCTCGAGAGAGGAGCAGAATTCTTCCGGATTTGGTTCCTCCCTAATAGAGGGTTTCTTAGCGTAAAGCGGGCATTAAGAGGAATCCTTCGCCGAATGAGAGCTCGGTCGAATAGTCTTAATGTTCAGGTGAGCGATAACCCTAGAGATAGGTGAGCTCATACTTATGGAACCTCCACGACCAAGTTTCCTTTAATTAATTTGAAACCTAGGATCTCTAGTTATATAAAATTAATTTAGTCGTAACGTAATTCGATACCGAGCGTTATTTCTTCATCGATCTTTTCTTGTCTCTTTTCTGCGTCTTTTTAACAACCTTAGTTTTTTAGTTAATTTGACACCTCTATTTTTGGTAAGATAATAGTCCCTCCGGGAGGAGTAGAAATAATCAACCCTCCCCGGGAAATATACGACCTCGATATTCCCGCCGAATATCCTGTATTACTCGTGATAGGTGCACTTGCCTCCTTTCATTCCCTCTACGAAATCCGACCCCCCATCACTAATTTAAAAACCAAAGGTCGGGCGGCGTGGAGGGCCATCATATTTTTGGCGCCGTTGCCAGGGACACTCGTGTTGTTATTTCAAATTCCGGATTCTATTACTTTTACTTATTTTCTATTTTTTTTAAAATATACTTAAAAACTCTACTTAAAACCCCCCAAAAGTTACTTATTTAGTATATATTTTAGGGTGTATGACCCGTGGACAGCCTTCGAAGTCTGAAAATTTTGATTTCAATCCTGAGATTGAATGATCTCTTGCACGTATTCAATCTAAATGTCGGAATCCTTCTTTAGACCCCAAATAATCCGTCGGAGAACCCTTTGACATTATTTTGGCCGACCTTATCGCAATTGTGGCCGCGGAGTGTACAATGTCTTACTACGCCCGACCGAATTTTGATGATACCGGGTCTAGTATCGTTCGCCTGACGATGGAGGACAATAATTAGAAAATATCCGGAACATCACCGAATCGCTAAAAAATTTAGAACTACAAGTTAGAAAACCAGCACGAATGATGTCCGAGCGTGTGCTCGGGGCACTGCTTGGGAACATGGAGCCCAACCCTTGGGAGAATATCAATGCTATAACCCTCCGTAGCGGAAAGGAGGTGGTCGATCCAAAACCGATCGATCCACAGGGTTTCTAAACGGGCCTCCCCGAACACGTTTCAGAGAAGTTTCTACCCTCCCTCTTTATTTTTTTGTAAATATTGCATTTTATTCCTTTTTTTTCTTATCCATATACTTACATTACAACATTGGGGACAACGTTGAAATTAAGTATGGGGTATTTTCATACTTTCTTTTCTACACTTCTATTTTCTGCACTCATAAAAATTTTAAAAATACAAAAATGAAACAAAATAAAATAAATTTTTTATAAAATGAAAACTCCAAATTTTTCTTTATTTTATCATCAAAAATTTTTAAAAAAATTATAAAACAAAAATTCCAAAAAATATTTAGTTTTACTTTATAAATATTTTGTGAATATTTTTCTAAATATCCTTTTCTATTTCCCCTCTTCCTTTCTCTCTCATCTTTGTAAATAATTTCTCTCTTTTTTTCCTTTCTTATATATAAGATGATAACTCTAAAAAATCCCAATTTTTTTTATTATGAAACAAATAAATCGAATATACCATTCTTAGCATTTTTGCTTTTCAAAAATCTCATTTCGAGTTTATTTATTAGCGAATTTTATTAATCCTTTATTTACTATTCGTTTATTAATTAGAGATTGATAGATTTAAATATCAGGGGTTAAGTTTTAAAGAATCTCTTATGTTTTTTTGAAGATAGAGGACTTGTTTTAGGCACTACTTCTAATTTATCTAAAATAGTGGCATGTGTATTATGTTAGAAAAAACAACCTTAGACTTCAATTATCTTTACTTCAAGCTTTTAGAAACACATGAACGTTCAATTTATCAAAGTTGCTCTCAAATATTTTTCTATTAAAATCTAGTTTTCTTATTGAAAAAAAACCCTTTCTCCCCATATTTATCATGTCTTACTTGCCATGATACAATTTTTATCCTTAAAAGAACATATGTCTATGGAAATAAGATTTCGTTCCATAAACATAGGCATCCAATATTTTTAAAAGATTATATGTTACAGAGTAAGGAGATAAAATTCATTACTCCTATACATATACTTTGGGTTAATATGAAGGTGCTCCAAAATTTAAATGTTATGAAAAATAAGAGTTTATTTTCCTAAACATCCTCTTATAAAGTAAAATTCATTGGAGATTTAAAAAAAAATACCTCACCTCTAAACCAAAGCCCTCTTTATAAACCAAAACAACCCCCTTAGCCATATTCAAAAATTCTAGACTTAATATAAAAACTTTTTGAGAGCATATTTTTTAAATTACATTATTTCCTTTAAACTCTTATAAGCTAAAGTTTCTTTAATTCCAAATATATTTTTGTTAGCTAATGATTACAATTTTTGCTTGCTATTTGGTTACTTCAAGAGGTCTTTTTGGCCAAAACGTTTCCTCTATTTATATCATTTTCATGATTTAGGACTTAACTCTTATACCTCTGATGTTTATTTAGATCTATCTTTTAATTAATTTAAGCGGTAGCTAAACTTAGGATTTCTTTTAATTCCTTATATGTTTTTCTCAAAATTTTGCTCTGGAATAATAAAAGCTAAAGCATGAGGGTATTTGATAAGTTGTAAATATTTGTATTTTTAAGTACTTTATTTAGGTCATTTTAGTTTATTTTCATTGTTTTTAGTTATTTTTTCTCAATAAGATAATCTTTTTTATATTCCCTTCCAACTTAGCTTTATTTTTATTTTCCAGAAATTTTGTAGAAAAAAGTCGATTTTTCAAAGTACACGCCTATGTCAATTGGGTCACGCCCGTGACCTGAGGGTGTCACTTTGATGCATGTGGAAAACTACTGCCTGCAGAGAATCCATGAAAAAAGAGTGAACATGCCCGTGACCAAGAATACACGCCCGTGTCAAACTAGACTCAGCACTCAACACCTCTAGCAGACTCGACACACAACTCCTCCAGCAGACTCGACACGTAACTCCTCCATCAGACTCGACACTTAACGCCTCTGACACGCTTGTGTCCATATTTACACACCTGTGTCGCCCTACTCAATTCCTTTAGCAAGCCGACCACTCAACTCTCCAGTCACGCCCTCTATAGTGTCTTGTCATGCCCGTGACAGCCTCGAATTTTCCAGATAAGATGCCACCAGCGAGGCAAGGACTCGACTACTACAGCATGCCTTCGCCAGTCACGCCCATCCTACACACCCGTATCATTCGGTGCATGCCCGTGACCTCCATGTGGAACTTTTAGAAGTGCCCCAAAGTCAAACGCCAATAACTATTCAGCTTATCCATCCGCCGGACCTGACATGCGCCCCTATCACGCCCGTGACAGGGGCGTGTAATCTCAATTTTTTGTCTATAAATTGAAATTTTATGTAAGTCAAAGGGGTTTAGTTTTTTGGACCATTTTTGCTGTTAGTGGGCTGCCTAAGTGCATTTTCTTACAATGTAACGAGAATCTTCCCCTCCATCCTTTTGTGTTTGTTTTAGCTTTTTGTAACCCTACTTTTGTCTTAATAAAATATGTAATTTTTTCCCTCCTTATGTTGTCATGGAATGCATGTGTGTGTCCCAATTTTATTCTCTTTTTTCCCTTCTTTTTCGTTGTTTTTCTATAGGTGTGTGTGTGTATGAGAGTAATTTTATGCCTTTATGTTTTCAAGTTCTTTTCTTACTTAGCTTTGTTCTAATTTCCCATTAGTTTAGTGTTGTTATGCTATCCTTTTCTTATCTTTTCCCTTAGCTTTGTTTAGGTTTAGTTTTTTAGTGCTTTTTTATTTCATTCTTATGAATTTATAAAAGGGGTTTAAAAGTCATTTTCTCCTTTTTTTATTTAGGCGTTTTAGCTTGTAAGACTTTTCGTTCTTTTAAACTTTATTTCCACTTTGTAAACAAATTATGAAATTATAAGAATGGATTTGTTATCGTTTTAATTTTTGAAACACTTTGATTCTTGCTTTGTTTTAAAAACTTTTTCCTTCTATAATTTTTATTTCATCTTTTTATGTATTTTTAGCATATTCTAGGAGTAGAAATGTAATCATTTTAATTTTTTGATCACTTTATTTTTTCTCTTTAATTTGTGTGTGTGACTGTATGAGTTAGGTTTTCATTGCTATTCTTTTTTATGTAAAGTGTGTGCGTGTGTGTATGAGTTAGCTTTTAATGCTTTCATTTCCCGCCTACTCGTTTGAGTAGAACTTGCAATTTACTGCTTTCATTTCCCGCCTACTCATTTGAGTAGGACTTAGGACTTGCAATTTACTACTGTCATTTCCTGCCTACTCATTTGAGTCGTACTTGTCATTTCCCTCCAACTTGTTTGAGTAGGACTCTCAATTTCCCGCCTAGTAGTTTGAGTAGGACTTGATATTTACTGCTTTCATTTCCTGAGTAGGACTTGTCATTTCCTGCCTTCTCGTTTGAGTAGGACTTGCTATTTACTGCTTTCATTTCCCGCCTACTTGTTTGAGTATGACTTGTCATTTTCCGCCTAGTCGTTTGAGTAGGACTTGTTATTTCCCGCCGACTCGTTTGAGTAGGAATCACAATTTCAATTATGTATTTTCTTTTTTGTAACTTAGTTTTATCCTTTATTATGGCTTTGTTGAGTGCGTGCGTTCTCCCTTTTTTAGTAGGCACTTCTCTTTCTAATGTTAGGTTATTTTATGTCTTTTTCTTCATAACCCTTCAATGCTTAGTTTTGAACTCACGCCTCACCAAAATCATAAGCCGTCCCCATCCCAATGAGTGGCTAATTGCTCTTAGCCCTCGGTATTGAAGAGCATTGGGACATAAAAATCATTTTAAATAATTAAAGTTCTTCTTTTTCACTCTAATTAAAGAACTTATGGATTATACAACGCGTAGAACCACATATCATTGTGTGGGCTCTATTTTTGTTATCCATACGCAAGATAGCCGAGAGGTCGTGCACATGGACTGATCACCCTCAGGTAAAAAGAGTTTTCGCACTAAACCATGAGAGAGGAGCAGAATTTTCTGGATTGGGTTCCCCCCAATAGCGGGGTTCTTAGCATAAAGCAAGCATTAAGAGGAATCCTTTGCCGAACGAGAGTTCAGTTGAGTAGTCTTAATGTTCAGGTGAGTGATAGCCCTAGAGATAGGTGAGCTCATACTTATGGAACCTCCACGACCAAGTTGCCTTTAATTAATTTGAAACTTAGAATATCTAGTTATATAAAATTAATTTATTCCTGATATAATTCAATACCAAGCGATATTTCTTCATCGAACTTTTCCTGTCTCTTTTCTGCGTCTTTTTAACAGCCTTTGTTATTTAGTTAATCCGACACCTTTATTTTCAGTAAGATAATAGACCCTCTAGGAGGAGTAGAAATAATCAACCTGTCCTGGGAAATATACGACCTCGATATTTCCCCTGAATATCTTGTACTACTCGCGATAGGTGCACTTGCCTCATTTCATTCCCACTGCGAAATCCGACCCCCGAATCACTAATTTTAAAACCAAAGGCCGGGCGGCATGGAGGGCCATCAGGGACTGAATCTCAGTCTGCTGACATGATAAGGTGCTGCGAAGAACAAGGGATTCACTAGGAATTCTCCTCTCATAGAACACCCCAACAAAATGGAATTTTTGAGAGGAAAAATGGAACCCTCATAGAGGCTGGTAGAACCTTGTTAAGTGACACATCTCTCCCAGAATATTTCTGGGCTGAGGCAGTTAACACTGCATGTCATGTCCTTAATAGGGCTTCTATCACCAAAAGCTGCAAGAAGACTCCCTATGATAGCTTGAAAGGCAGAAAACCAAATTTGTACTACTTTAGGATTTTTGGTAGCAAGTGCTATGTACTGAACAATGGAAAGTCCTATGTGACTAAGTTTACTACCAAGTCCCATGAAGGGATCTTTGTTGGGTACAATAACAATGGTATGGTATATATGATATACAACTTGATAAGTAAAGTTGTAGAAAAGTCTGTTCATGTTATTTTTGATGAATCTAACATGATTAACTGTGAGTTGCCTAGCTCCTCTTCTAGTTCTGCAGGCATAGAGCAGGTGATGGACAGGCTTACCATCATGGAAGATGCTCCAATAGGCCAAGATAACGGAAAAGTTGTGTGCTATCCAGAGGGAGCTCAAGACTCACAAGTTGAGGATGAAGAACAGCTAGATGAAGACAATGAAGAGCAGCTAGCGGAAGTTAGATTGCTTCTAGTTGTAAAGCATATAAGGGATCATCCAACACACCAAATCATTGGCTGGGCAAGCCAAGGCGTACTGACCAGGAGTAAGAGCATCAACACAACACTCTACTCAAGTTTACTGTCCCAAGTAGAGCCCAAGAAGTTTGAAGAGGCAATCAAAGACCAATTCTGGATTGGAGCAATGCAGAAAGAACTAAACCAGTTCAAGAGATGTAGAGTCTGGAAGCTAGTTCCCAGATATAAGGGACATAATGTCATAGGAACTAAGTGGATATACAGGAACAAGTTAGATAAGAATGGCATTATTGTCAAGAACAAGGCTAGACTGGTGGCTAAAGGATACATACAAGAAGAAGGAATAGATTTTACTACATTTGCCCCAGTAGACAGATTAGAAGCAATAAGACTCTTCCTTTCATTTGCTGCCTATCAAGGATTCAAAGTCTACAAGATGGATGTAAAGTCTGCCTTCCTGAATGGGCACTTAAATGAGGAAGTATATGTAGAACAACCATTAGATTTTTTTGACTCTAACTTTCCTGATTATGTTTATAGGATTAGAAAAGCTTTATATGGGTTGAAGTAAGCTCCCAGAGCATGGTATGATACCTTGTCTAATTTTCTCACTCAGAACAAATTCTCAAGGGGGAAAATAAATAAGATCCTATTCCTAAGGTAATCTAAGGGCAAGATCAATCTAGTCCAGATATATGTCGATGACATTATCTTTGGATTTACTGATGACAACCTTTACATGAAGTTTGCTAAACTTATGCAAGGGAAGCTTGAGATGAGTAGTATGGGTGAGCTCAAGTTCTTCTTGGGACTCCAAGTAAGACAGATTGATGATGGCTTGTCCATATCCCAGTCCAAGTTCACCTGGGAGTTGATTAAGAACTATGGAATGGAGAATTCCTCCATCATAAAAACTCCCATGGGGACAAGTGTGCCTTTAAACAAAGATGAATCAGGGAAACCTGTTAATAAAACTATGTATAGAGGGATAATTGGCTCCCTTCTATGCAGCTAGTAGGCCTGACATCATGTATGCTACATGTGTCTGTGCTTGGTATCAGGCCTACCCTAAAGAATCTCACTAATCTGCTGTAAAGAAGATCTTGAGATGTCTTAAGGGCACACCAGATCTTGGCCCATGGTAACCTAGAAATAGGGATTTTGAAATAACATACTATTCAGATACAGATTTTCCAGGATGTAAAGAGGACAGGAAAAGCACTACAGGAACCTGTCAGTTCTTAGGAGGAAGACTAGTGTCTTGGAGTAGTAAGAAACAAAAAAGTGTTGCTATATCAACTGCAGAGTCAGAGTACATTTTAGCAGGTAGCTGATGTGCTCAGTTGCTCCCTATAGATTTAGTTTTGGTGCATGATGTATTCTTTCTTGCAGGAGATGAAGCCCTTAATTGGTAAGAAGACCAAAGTAACCACCAGTAAATTGATGGTAAAAGTGGCTCCTATTGAGGGGGAGAGAGTCAAGCATCAACAAGAGTAGAATCAGCCTCTATAAAGAGGCAGTTAGCAACTATACCAAGGGTATCAACTACAATCAGAAAGGGGGAGAAGCACATCAACACAAGCCAATTCTTACCTGACTATTCTTCAGAAGTCAAAAAGGGCGAGAGAAAGAATAAATTCAAGTATCAAAGCATTCAAGTGGTATCAAAGAATTCAAGTGGTATCAATGGATTCAAGTGGTATTAAAGGGCTTCAAAAGATTGATCAAGTGTGGCATCAGAGCTTGATCAAGTGGTGTCAAATCAAAGGGGAGAACGATGCTGCTCGGATCAAGTGGTATCAGATTCAGAGGGAGAAAGAAATTCTCCCATGCAGCATTCAAGTGGTCTCACACAACTTGCAGCAAAATAGGGGGAGCAGGCAGAAAATGTGGTAACTTTCCCAGATTTACTCAGTTAGAATAGTACATTTTATTGATGCATATGTTGTGTGTGTCATTGACTAAGTAATGTGAAAAATTTGAATAAGGGTTTTGACATCTTTCAAATAGGGGGAGATTGTTGGGTCTATTGATCCACATGGCCGAGATTTGTAAGAAGTCAAAAAAGTCAATGACACACACACAAGTTGTATTTGATGTGTGTTTGAGTTTATGCATGCATGTAGACACCAAGCAAGCTGGTGGATAAGCATGAATTTGCCTATGTCCACAGACATTGAGTGAAGCAATCTCACTCAACGCCAGGTAAGTGAAACCATTGAATATAAGAAGGTTAGTCAAAGTTTAACAATTAGCAAGCTGAAAATGTGGCTACAACTACAGACTTTGAGTGTAGTCTACTCACTCAATGTCTTACAGCAAAAGGCTGTGAGATAGGCAAAGCCTAAGGAGAAACAACAAAATTATGGCTAAGGCCACAGGCGTTGAGTGTTGTATACTCACTCAATGTCATACAACAAAAAGCTATGAGATAGGCTGAGACAATCAAAGTCTTAAGAGAAACTATCTGAGAATTGTCTGTCCACAAGTGTTGAGTGAAGTCCACTCACTCAACGACATAGCATCAAAATCGTTGAGTATTGCTCAGTCAGTAAAAGCCACAAAAATTCTGTGTAAATATTTGACTAAGTTCACAGGAATTAAGTGAAGCTCACTCACTCAATGCCATGTGATAAAAGGCATTGACTGATGCTAATCCAGCCAGAGTCAGTGTTTTCAGACACAGAAAATTGGCTAAATCCAAAGGCATTGAGTGTAACTTACTCACTCAATGCCAGATAATAGAAGAATATTTGTTAAGTAGTTTGGCATTGAGTGAAGCTTACTCACTCAACGCTAAGTGACAAAATCTGTCTAAGTAATATGGCATTGAGTGATGAAATCTCACACAATGCCAAGTGACAGAAAGTTTGGCTATGGCAAAAAGCGTTGAGTGATGAAGACACACTCAATGCTCTCAATGCCAAGAGACAGAAAGTTTGGCTAAGGCAAAAAGCGTTGAGTGATGAAGACACACTCAATGCTCTCAACACATGGTAACAGAAAGTTAGCTAAGGCAGAAATCATTGAGTGGACTCAACGCTCTCAACGCCTAGTGTCTGAATAACTTTCTAAGTGTCTTGGCATTGGATGAAGGTTGCTCAATCAATGCCTAATGACTGAAACATTACTCTAAGTGTTTTGACATTGAGTGATAAATGCTCACTCAACTCCTAGTGATAGAAATATTTTCTAAGTATTTTGGAATTGATTGAAGGTTGCTCACTCTACGCATAATGATAGAAAATCTGTCTAAGTGTTTTGGCGTTGAGTGATGCCTACTCACTCAATGCCTATGCTAATGTTTGATTTTGGCTGTCCATAGATGGCTGACATCAGCATGAGTCAGCAAAAGTCAACAAAGTCAATGCAATTCAAATTCATTGCGAGAAAGATGGAGTAAGCCATTGATGGCATCGGTGGCTAGCTTTTGTCGTCTTCTGCAAGTGGAAGGTGCTAAATCTGTAATTAAGGCTGGGCTCCACAACACAAAGAGCCGTTGATCGAGTTGTAGGATTCCTGTGAGAATTTGAGTGGTAGGCCAGTATTTTAAAGGCTGAGGTATGATCCAGTTAGGATCAGAGTCGTAGGGCATATTAACTGAGTAATAAGTCTTGGAGAAGACTGAGTGGTCCTACAGGATCGAGTTGTAAGCCCCTTTGAGCCGAGTTTTGGGGGAAGTGCCTAATCTAACACATTGTTAGAAAGGCCCTTAGGGACAGTGAATGTACCCAAGATCAGGGAAATAGTATAAACAGCTGTGTCATCTGTGATTTATCTTGAAAGCTAAAAAATAACCTAATCACTAAGTATAACTATCGGGTAAAAGTTTAAAACACTTGAAGTAAGACCAAAAACCTATTCAGCCCCCCTCTAGATGTTTAGCTGATCTTGAAAACAAGACTTTCATATGTTATTATCATGAGGCCACAACGTTTAGATTAACAACTCCTTCCATACCTCCTAATGCATGCTACGTCTACCGACGAACCGCAACGTACAATAAACACTGATTCGTTCTCTCATGTTCCAATTCTACGCTCGCAAAACTAAAACACAACACTGCCGATTTTGCAATTTTATTATTCCGATGCTAACGTACGAGTTCGCCACACCCTTGGAGATCGAATAGAAGCTATAAGCTAATATCCTCTCAAGCGAAAGGGATCTACCCGATCCGGTCGAGAGTTTGTTGTACCAAAAGAGATCCACCGAAAATAAACGATTCAGAAAATCGTAGATCTCTCCCAACAAAAAGAAAATGCGGTCCTCCAAGCCTCACAATTTTAAATTGTTCAAAAGAAACAACCAAATCGATTGGATCTAAAATCATGAAGAAATCAAAATTTCACAAATAACACCAAAGTAAACCACCTAAAGAATTAAACTAAGAGGGAAACTCTCAAAGGTAGAAATTTCATTACCCCAATCGGAGTAGATGATTCCGATTTACTAAATTGGTTCGCTCTTCAACGGTTTTGCCGGAGTCATGCTGAATGGAGAGAAACTCGTTCATCTTCCTTGCATCACGCCAGAGAAAGTTCATTGTCACCGAAGTTGTTATCTTTGGTTGAAATCCACCAAAGAGGGGAGGTGGAGGTTGGCCGAACCCTATAGGAAGATCCAAAGTTTGGCCAAATTCCTTCTAAGGGATGAACACCTTCGTTTTATTGCAAGTTGCTGGAGATGAAAGGGGTTGTTTGGTGGAGAAGAGAGGAAGGGAGAGGAGGAGGTGAGGGTGGCTGAAATCTACCAAGTGGGAGAAGACTTGTTGGGACAAACCCTAGGGGGAAAAGCTAAAGGTGGCCGAACTCCAAGAAGGGGGAAAAGCCTTTGGGTTGAAAGGATTTAGGTAGAGGATGAGGAAGTGGTGGTGGAGATTAGAGGAGGGAAAAGGGGGAGAGGAGCGAGGCCGAACGCAAGAGGGAGAAAGAGGGGGGCCGACGGCCAAAGGAGGAGGAGAATGAGAGGGAATTATCAATTTAGGGTTAGCTTCTTTTTTTTATTCATCAATCTTAATTCTAATTACACATACAAGTCTTTATATAGGATACACCAATAAATCTCCACCATTCAATATTAAATTAAACATTAGATGGTTCTAAGCAACTCATGTCAAACATGAAATAGAAATATTCAATAATAAATAAAACACTTAAAAATAAAATGCATAAAAATTAAATGCTTAAAAATAAATAATTATAAATATAAAATTTATAATCATATATTTTTATATGCTTGTAACATGTTGCGGTGATTTGGCACGGCGTTGGCGATGAATGTCGCGGTAGAATCCCATCTTCAAGCTTGCGGCAATGACTGTCACAAGCATCAAATTTCTGAGACGGAGATCATCAACCACATTAACGCCATGAATTGAACAGTCACAAGCATCACAAATACATGGCATGACATCGTCGCCATCAATCCTACCCTGCTCAAAGTCACTCATCACCGATGTGTGGCCCGAGAGGGGAAAATAGTCAAAGGCAGCAACAACAGGGGGCAAAACCGACCCCACAATTCAAGTCGTAGTAGCGTGGTCATCCAACATCAAATAGAACCTGTCAGACAAAAAGTAGGTCATGGGGAACCTTAGAAAAGCATTAGTCAAAAAAGGAGAAAACATTTCAACATCAACATTCATCATACCTCCAGTGGAAACTGTTGCAGAGAGTGATCCAGGACCCAGCTCACCCGTCAACCCATTAGAAGACATAGTGGACAAAATAAACAGAGAGGCAGATAATTCAAGTGGTGGAGAAACATATGGCATTAAATCCGAAACATTGAAAATAGGGGATATACCCCAATCAGTGGTATCTCCAAAAGATATGCGTTTTCTCTTAGCCGCTTTAAAATTCAAAAAGGATCGGCTCGCCAATTCGCCAACTTTTTATGGAGCCTGAAGGCAACCGTTCAGGGGTGAGATGCACCAAGACTAAATCATGAACATTAACATGAGATGCTCTTTTATACACGTTAGAATTAGATGTATAAAATGCATATTGGGCGACTAATGTTTCATGGATGTGCTTATGTAAATTGTGAATGTAAAGAGAAAACTCGTGTGCCAAATTACTTGATTTATAAGTTGGAGGTAACAAAATTAAATCATGTGGCACAGGTGCCTTATAGCCGTGCACGATTTCACTGGGGGATAATACCGGGGATCCATTCTTAGAATTATTGTATGGTAGCTGAGCATGGGGAAAAATCAAGTCCCAAGTACCCTTGTGATTACCCACAAGACATCGTAATAAGCTACCCAAACTTCTGTGTACTACTTCTGTTTTCCCATCTGTACTCACAAGATACCCAAGGAACTCTGGAAAAGTAATATAAAATACATTTTGTTTAGATTGACAAATAATTCTTCCACTCATAACGTGGTAAGGATAATCCTCACGTGCGATTCGTGATCAGTTGGAGAGGGGCGAAAGACTAAGATATCATTAAAATATACCACTAAGAATTTTTCCAAGAAAATTTGGAAAACAAGAGTTATCACCCTAAAGAAAGTACTCGGGGCAATGGAAAACCCAAATGGTTTGACTAACCACTCATAAACTCCATCCTTCAATTTAAAAATCGTCTTCCATTCGTCTCCCTCCCTAATCCTAATTTGATAGTAGCCACTCCTAAATTTAACTTAGAAAAGATCATGCCCCCGACTAATATATCCAACAAATCATCCAAGCAAGGGATGGGAGACCCATATTTGATAATAATTTTACTAATAGCCCGGTTGTCAACACACATTCTCCAATAACCATCATTCTTATGGGCGAGTGAAACAGACACAAGAGTCGACCTCATCGTAGACGTATAATCAGAGAATTGATCAATCACAGGAAATTCAGAAGATACAGAACTATAAGGTGTTATGACAAGGACGAATATGAATTCCAACAACTTAATAATACAGATCCTACGAGACATGGACAACTGAGGGGCTACTAATATAGGAAACACCAAATGGTTCGGACTAGTTATAACAAGTTCGTGTCCTACAAAGTCATCTAATGTAGGCAAATAAACAGGAGAAATGGTCGGTAAAATCAATCCTGGGATAAAATCCAAATCAATATAAATTTCATCCAACGGTGACAACATCAAGGAACTCTCATCCCGGTATACAACAAGAGAATCGTCTAAAAGTACCCTTCCCTCAAAAGGTAACTCATCCACAACAACAATAGGGGCATCCTCACTCTCAGGCTCCTCAGATGACTCAGATACAACCTCAGCTTATGTAATCACATGCTATATCATGACGGGGATCGTAGCCTGGAGTGGGCACTCAATAATAGGGTGATAAGGCACAACACTAGCAAGGCATACAATAGGCAACGAGATATTCTAAAAATCATAATACCATCATCCCATACATCATCTTACAAATCACTAGGTATCCCATCAATGTTAGAATCACCAGAATCATCAGGCATTATTGTACATGATAGAATACTCTCATATTGGTCATTCGTAGAATCAAGAAATACCACACCTACATTAGAATCCTCAGGGTCATACACAATCTCATGAGGCTCAGACGTCGAATCTAAAAGAGCCAAAGCCCTAGGCTTTGTGGGACACGCCATAACATAGTGGTCAATTACTCCACAAGAGTAATAGGTAGCATTCTCCTTGCAAATCTTAACTGTCTTCCTAGGCTTAACCCCCAGATTTATAACATTCCTAGTTATGACATCTTTCGAGTCCAAAACATAGGGTCTAAACTGTAACATCCCTTAAACAACTAGACCCATAGGAGTGGTTTTATCATGACTAGGTCATAACAAAACCCTAGGAAGCCCAAGAAGGCCAGTAGACCTAGGGATGTAGGTGAGACCACTATGGTATGCAAATAGTAGATTTATGAACCCTAGTTAAGGTGATCATGGAGCTTCACCAAGACTTTAAGACCCCACCATGGCCTCACCTATCCATTGTAAAGTTCATCTGAACCTTAAGGGTCCATTAGAGTCGACTAAGGGTGGCCAAGTTGACCTAGGACCACTCTAGGCCTAATAGGGCAAGGTGCCCTAATTAAGGGCAGTATGCCATAGTTAAGCCCAACTAACCCTACCAGGGACTTCCTAGACCTAAAATATGGTCAAGGGGTCACTAAGTACCCTTGGAGGATAGTCAAGGTAGTTAAGTTGACCAAAGTCAACTCTAGCCCTAAATGGGTCAAATAGAACTATATTGGGTCAATTGACCATCCCCTAGCCAGGTGGACTCCATTTATATCCCCTAACCCTAAGGTGAGGTCCATGGGTCACCAAGGCCCCATTGGGGTCAGCCCTAGTGGCTAAATTGACCAAAATCAACCCTAACCTTAATTTAGGCAAAGTACCCTTCCTAAGGGCAGGTGGTCTCCAAAGTGCCAAGTCAACCCTACCCATCCCTACCTATACCCTAGGGGAGCCCAAAAGGTCACCAAAGACCCTATTATGGTAACAGAAAAGGTCAATTTGACCTAGGTCAACCCTAGTCAAGATTAAGTCAAACCTAGCTCAAATGGGCTAACCCAAGCTCAAGCCCTCCTTCCTTTTTGGGCTAGCCTTAATATCATGAAATTATGAATGAGTGTACTGTAAATAGCTCTCTTGATTGACCAAGTCAACTTGGTGACTAGGAGAGAGGGTGAGCTCCATTTCCATGTTAATGGAGGAGAGAGAAATGATGAAATAGGAGGGAAGGAAGGGGCTCGGCCAAGGGGAGGCCAAAGGCCACCCTTAATGGTTGAATTCAACTCCCCCAGGGAAGGGGAGAAGTTTCCAGCCGTTTCCTTGGCCACCAAGGGTCTGGTTCAGCCCCCTCACCATGGCCGAGCCTAGCCATTAATGGCCTTAATGGTCATTGATGATCCATCCCCTCCTCTCCCCTTCTAAGGCTTTAAACACCATCAGTGGGTCGAGAGGAGGCTTTCCCAATCCTTACCTGAAGAAATCAAGCCCCCCACTGTGCAGTTGCAGAAACCGAGCTGCGCCACCATCAGAAATGGCTTTCCGGCGATCTTCTCGACTTCAAGCCGCCGACAAGGTCCTCCTCCTCTCCTTACCTCATGGCTAGATCATAGCAGTGTTTAGGTCCAAGGTTCGGGCTCAATTGAGCCCGAACCAATTCCTGGTTTTCATTGTTTTGGGCCGAAAAATTTCTTGGTAGAACTGCCGGAATCCTCCTCTCCAGCAGCTGTGCCGCCGCCTGGCGACAGCCACCACCTCAACGAAGGTGGTGGTGGCGTTGGCCGGCCGGGGAAGTGGCCGGATTGCCGGAGGTAGCATTTGGAAGGAGCTCCAGGCGGGATGAATCCAGGTCGTTGGTTGGAGCTTGAAGACTACGGGATGCCATCCAGTGGCGTGCCAAGATTCGTGCAGGGGAGATATTAAACTATAGGAAACAATTCCTATTATTTGAAGTAATGTAGGGTTGCACTCACACTCCCCGGAGTTGCGGGAGTTAGGTTAAGTCACTCGGGTATTAGGCCCGGTGGATTTGGAGATGGGCAATTGGCCCGGCGAGCTTTGTCTCGGTTACAGTTGGTGACAGACGGGTTGGTCCGACGAGCTTTGGCTCAGTGGTTTACATCAAGGTTGCATGTACGTAAAGTAAAGGTGGTGGGTCTTCGGTATTAGAGAGTCAATGCACCGATGCTGATATGTTGACTCGTCAAGTGTGGTTTAGCACTTGGCCAAGTAAAGTCCGGTGCGCCAGCCGACAAGAGTACGCAGGAGCTCCGCTTAGTGCACCAGCGGTGAGGCGTACGGTAGGTCTGAATGGTAGTGCAATTACCGGTTTAGAGGTGGGCGAGGCCCAACCCACCGCTTCTGTTTGCCACTATGGAGGTATCCTGGGAGGTTCGGATCTAGAAAGGGGGAACTAAAGGTCTGAGTACACAGAGTCGAGTGGGTGTGTTGCACTTGCATGTTCACAACATGACATATTTGTATTTCATAGCATAACCATTGCATTTAACCCTGACACCTATTGTATAAAGTGGTATAGGACGCTTTATACAATAGGCCTTGCAAAATGACTCCTTGATTTATAAGTTCGTGCGAGCGTGCTTATAAGTTAAGGTTTAATTCAGTAATATTTATATGTATGCTTTGTAGAAAACCGACACCCTATTGATGTAGGCCACTCCCTAACAGTAACTAAGACACAAAGAAAGAAAAAAAGGACTCCTAAGGGGAATTTTAGCGAACACGTGGCGTGCGAGCAAAACTCAAAATTTCGGCATAGTTTCATTAAAAATATCGCGATCTCACAAGGGGAGAAACCCCCATTCAAACCTGCACGAACGTAGACATACACTAACATCATAACCTAACCATACATCTAGCATTGCATCACAACAATTTCCATCCACATGGAGAGTGATCCGGACTAAAGCATCGATTCGTAAAATAGTCTAAATACAACCCTCAAAACAAAACCGAACTAGGATATACCAAATCCTCTTGATCCATTCGAAACCAAAGGCTACACAAACCCCGGTTTGCAAATGTCCAAAGGGACCTACCCTTGCAAAATCTTCGCGGAAAATTCGGATAAACACAATACAAATTTCAGATTTTATAAGTGCAAATTGAATCAATGATTAGGATAAAATATGAAATAACAAGTCTCCACTGATTCACAAATTAAAGAAGAAGATCACACAAGTTTAGGGGAAGAACACCGTTACCAAGAAACCAGAAATTAGAGAGGAGGTGAGGAGGAGGAGGAGCAAGACAGGGGTGGAAGAGTCGCACTTCCACGGGCCACCGGAGTCACACCGGATGAGGGAGAACCAAGCCGCCTTCATCGGAGTCACACCGGAGGAGGTAGGAGGTCGCCGGAGCAGCAACGGTGCACCCAACGAGGGGCGGCAGCAGCAGCCGAGCGGCGTTCCTGGAGGAATCGGGTGCTGGTATTTTCGGCCAGGCCAAGAGAGGGGCTGGGTAAAAACCGGCTTTAGGGTTCTTTCTTTTCTACTTTTTTTTCATCCCCTTATCCCACTCCACATACACATATATATATATTGAGGTTACACCACTCCTCCACCCTTCATCCAAAACAAAAGCAAATCCTAGCCACTAAAGTTTAACAAAATTAAAATAACATGACAACATAAAAATAAGCTTATAAATTTATAACCTCTAAATTATAAATCTATAAACTTATAAAATGATAATTAGAGAATTAGGATTATAATATTATTTCAAAAATGAAATAACCACGAACATGTAGCGGCGGCGGTGGCGGCGACGACGGGTGCGACAACGACCATCAATGTCCACGAACATGTAGCGGCGGCGATCAAAATGGAGATCCATGTCGGCACGGGCAAATGGCGGGGCATCCCCACCATCAATCCTCCCCCGCTCAAAATTACTCATCTCTGATGAGTGGCCAGGGAGAGAGTAGCAGGAGACAACAACATCCACAAGTAGCATAGCAAGAGCGGACATCCACAGGGCAGGATAAGTATTGCAGGCGTCCACAATAGAACAGAATCTGTCATGAGCAAGAACAACAGAAAACATCATAGATGTGTCAGCATAAAGAAAAACAATACGAATCTTACCATCCAATGTGAGAACCAGGAAACCCAAGTGGAAGCGTGACACGGAAAGAACCTCACCTCTCAACCCAAGAGACTCTGAAGTGGAAGAGAGAAACGTCGAAGAAAACCGCTCATGTGGAGACCAGATTTGCAAAATTAAATCCGAAAAATTGAGACACGGTGAAAAACCGATTGCATTGTAAAAATCCAAAAGAATTGCATTGATCCCAAAATTCTTGAAAATCATGAAAGGATCGGCGCTCCAATGTAATAATTTTGTTACGGAACCCGAAGGTTGTAACGCCCCCCTATCCGTCGCATAACATATAGCAGTAGGTCCGGCCGGGGCCCGACGCCATATACCACAGACAGACCGGGTGGTTACTTATGGAAACCATCCAACCAATCTCAACGTCCTACACAGAGCATTCTAGCGGAAGCAGTTTATATAAGTTGTAAACAAAGAACCCAGCATTAGAGCACGAATGTCCACTAGTACAAAACAGGAATGTTATTACAAAATACTCAAAACAAGCCTTAAGGCCTTACACAATGTTTCACTTGAATATTACATGATTTACAAACCACGGCACGCAGGTCGGTCATACATGAATAAAGCAATAAACATTTCCATTTGGGCCTTCGAGGGCCGGCTTCGCAAAAAGGGCTTTAGCCCGCTATTGACCGCTTGGTCCAGCTGTACCTGCAAGCAACAAACCACCGCACGGTGGCAAAACAAGGCAACGGTCAGCAATGCTGACCAAATTATAACGATCCCGCCCCCAACTCGGGGCGGCGATGCTCCTTCCCTGCATTTCATTAGCATAAGCGAGCAATGTATATACTTAGCCATTTCATCACAGACGTTGGCTCGCACGGCCACATGCCCCGTGCACTCAGGGCACATTCTTGGTGAACCGGTCGATGTCACGTCAATTAAAGCCATTAACATTCCGGACTCACCACCGCCACTTAGACGGCCAAACCTATGAGCAATTTGTCTTCCTGGCCTGGGTCACGACAATTTAAGCCATTGACCGCCGAAGACCCTAATCTATGCCAACGGTAAGTGCCACGTGCCTTTAGGTCTCTTTAACCGAACGACATAGAACGGGTACGGTTCCATCTAACCCGTGCTCACATCGCAACGACAATTTAAGCCATTTGCGCGGGTCAAACTTCCACCGAGTCCCATTTCCATCACAAGTCACATAACCCCGTTATGTTCAAGTTGGCTCTCAAGCCACCAAGTTGGCAAGATCTCGTATCCGCCCAGTTTTCCGGGTGCACCTTTGGGTTAGTCCCCAAGGCTCCCTGCTGCAATCTACCGCGTAGAAAACCCGAAAAACAACCAATAGCACGGAGTCTTCTCCGGCATTATGCAATGCAACATCACCGATCCAGACCAACATGTCCGGGTAGGCTTCACACATCATGCCTACGTCCGTTCTCGCATACGGACTCTAAACAACGGGGACTTAACATATCTACCCGAAGGAATGCCTCCAACTCTCCGCAAACTCGTGAGAGCGGTCTTCCTATGCTAAGAAAGAGAGCTATTCATGCTCAAGATGAGGATCGTTACCCTTGCGTTCCTCTTTGGCGCCATTGAAAAGTAATCGGATGAAAACCACCGCACTAGCGTTGCCTCCGTGGATCCGGGGTCGGCTCGCGATTCGGAGCTCCGAAGCTCCTCCAATGGCGGGATCTAGCTCTTCTTCCTCCCTTGGTTTTCCTCTTTCTCTAAGGATTTGGAAAGAGATAAGGTATGAAAAGTGATGGATTTCTAAGTCAATCCACGGGTATATCCCTTCAGGAACATCCCCCAGCCGTTGGATCTCAAAACAAGGAAACGAACGGCTTTGATTCGGGGCTGAAATGCCCAATCTGGACCGAATACGGCCTGGCACACGGCCGTGTCCAGGGCCGTGTGCGCATTCGCCGTCAAAATCGAATCACCTGGAACCTCACACAGGTATCGAACACGCCCGTGTTCGAGCTGACACGCCCGTGTTCCACCTGACACGGCCGTGTGGCCGGCCGTGTACCCCATGATTTTTCCCCATTTTCAACCCGAGCACTGCACGGGTTCTAGGACACGCCCGTGTCCTTGCCCGTGTCACCTTGACACGCCTGTGCCCCAGGCCGTGTACACGGGACACTTCGTCGAGTGAAGGTCGACGACTTGATGACACGGCCTTGGACACGCCCGTGTCCTAGGCCGTGTGCCTTGTCTCGACGATCGTCGAGTGAATCTCGACGACTCCGCGGGACGATCGTCGACACGGGTCGACACGCCCTGCGACACGCCCGTGTCGCAGGCCGTGTGCCTATTCTCGACGAATCGTCGAGTATATCTCGACGACTCACGACTAAGTGTCGACACGGGTCGACACGCCCTGCGACACGCCCGTGTCGCAGGCCGTGTGCCCATTCTCGACGAATCGTTGAGACAATCTCGACGACTTCGCGGCTAAGTGTCGACACGGCTCGACACGCCCTGGGACACGCCCGTGTCCCAGGCCGTGTGCCTGCTTCCAGAACTCAAACTGGCCCAAAACGTCCTCCTTTTGCTCCCTTGAGTTTCGGGGCGTTACAACTCTCCCCCTCTTAAAAGAATTTCGCCCACGAAATTACATAAAGGAAAGACATGTACAAAATCAAAATTTTGTACCTGAGCGGAACAACTCCGGATACTCGTCAAGCATAGTCTGCTCTCGCTCCCAAGAGAGCTCCTCACGACCACAATTGTCCCATCGGATCTTGACCATCCTGATCTCTTTATTGCGTAGCTGCTTGACCTCCGAGTCCTCAATCCGCACGGGCTTGACCTTTGTCGTTAGCCCACTTTCCACCGGCACTTGATCGACCACGATCACTTGCGTAGGCTCTTGCACCGCCTTCCGAAGCACCGAAATATGGAATACATCATGTAAACCACTTAGCTCCACTGAAAGCTTCAACCTATAGGCCGCTTCACCAACTCGCTCCAGAACCTCAAACGGTCCAAGGTACCTCGGGCTTAGCTTTTTCAATCGCCGCACCCGCGAGACACCCTTGAACGGCTTGATCTTTAGGTATACATAATCGCCCACAGCGAACTCCACGTTCCTGTGCTTGGCATTATAGTACTTTGCTTGTCGGTCCTGAGCGATAAGCAACCTCTCCCGAATGGTTCTCACCAAAGAAGTAGCATCCTCCACTTCCGATCGCTTATACAACTTTGACTCACCCGTTTCTAACCAAGACAACGGCGTGCGACATTTTCTACCATATAGGGCCTCGAAAGGCGCCATCTGAATACTCGCTTGGTAGCTGTTGTTGTATGCGAACTCCACCAAATAAAGGTGGTCTTCCCATTGCTTTCCAAAATCCAAGACACACATGCGAAGCATGTCTTCCATGGTTCTATTGACCCTCTCGGTCTGCCCATCCGTTTGCGGATGGAAGGCTGTGCTAAACTTCAGCTTTGTTCCCAACATTTGCTGCACCAGCCTCCAATCATTGGACGTGAACCGCCCATCTCGGTCACTCACGATGCTGCGGGGCACACCATGAAGCCGTACTATGTTATCCACATAAAGCTTTGCCAGCATCTCCACCGGATCCTCCTTCCTATGCGGAATAAAATGCGACACCTTCGTTAATCGATCAACAACCACCCAAATGGCGTCGTTTCCCTTTTGCGACCTTGACAAACCGTGCACAAAGTCCATAGAGATGTCGTCAAATTTCCACTCCGGAATAGGCAAGGACTTAAGAAATCCTCCCGGCTTTTGGCACTCCGCCTTTACCAAGGCGCAGGTTTGGCACTTCGCTACGTATAGCGCAACATCCTTCTTCAAACCCGGCCACCAAAATAGTTTCTTCACATCACGGTACATCTTCGTTCTCCCCGGGTGAATCGAGTACTTGGTATGGTGCGCCTCGTACAACAACTCCACCCGTAAATTGCCCACACTTGGGACGCACAGATGACCGTCTTTCCAAAGCAATCCGTCCTCCACGACGAATTGGGAATTTGACCCATCCCGAGCCTCTACCATGAACTGCTTCATATGAGCATCCATATCCAAAGCCTGCCGAATCCGATCAGCCAGGTCATATTGGACTTCAGTCCAATTCAGAACTGCTTCAGCACTTGATTGTCTGTCCACACAAACAATCTCCAACGCCTCCAACTCTCGCACCAACCGCTCATCGTGCACCGATAGCCAATTGGCTTGAGCTGGGGCTCGGCGACTCAGCGCATCCGCAACCGCATTCCCTTTGCCAGGCACGTAGTGGATCTTGAATGTATAGTCCCCCAGGAACTCCATCCATCTACGCTGCCGCATATTCAGATCCTTCTGATCAATCAGGTACTTTAGGCTCTTGTGATCGGTGTAGATATCAATCTTCACACCGTACAAATAGTGTCTCCACAGCTTCAAGGCGAAAATCACGGCCGCTAACTCCAAGTCATGGACCGGATAGTTCCTCTCGTGCACTTTTAGCTGTCTCGAGCCATAAGCTATCACGCTTCCGTGCTACAGTAGCACGCAACCCAAACCGCTGCCTGAAGCATCGCTATATATCTCATAGCCTTCGGTTCCACATGGCGAACTCAGCACAGGCGCCGTGGTCAACCGACACTTCAATTCCTCAAAAGCTCGCGCGCACTCCGGCGTCCAAACGAACTTCTGCTCCTTCCTCATCAAAGTAGTGAGAGGTAACGCTAACCGCGAGAAGTTCTCTACGAAGCACCTATAATAGCCGGCAAGCCCCAAAAAGCTCCGGACTTCTGCTACCGTAGCAAGCTCAGGCCACTCCCGTATCGCAACAATCTTCGCCGGATCCACAGCAATACCCTCTCCACTCACTATATGACTGAGGAACGCCACTGAGGATAGCCAAAACTCGCACTTCGAGAACTTGGCATACAACTGATTTCCCCTTAGCGTTTCCAACAACAAATGAAGATGCTTGAAGTGATCTTCCTCACTTTGCGAGTACACCAAAATATCGTCGATAAAGACGATCACAAAATGGTCCAAGTACTCCCTGAACGTCCTGTTCATCAAATCCATGAATACTGACGGCGCATTAGTCAGCCCAAACGGCATGACCGTAAACTCATAATGCCCGTATCTCGTACTAAACGCTGTCTTCGGGATATCACTCTCTCTTATTCGCAGCTGATAGTACCCAGCCTTGAGATCCAACTTCGAGTACACCGTCGACCCGACTAACTGATCAAAGAGATCATCAATCCGGGGGATCGGGTACTTGTTCTTCTCAGTCAGCTTGTTGAGCTCTCGATAATCAATACACAACCTCAAGCTTCCGTCCTTCTTCTTAACAAAGAGGACCGGTGCGCTCCAAGGCGAAGAACTCGGGCGCACATATCCTTGCTCCAGCAACTCTTGAAGTTGAACTTTCAGCTCCGCCATTTCCTTGGGCGCTAAGCCGATACAGAGATCGTGACACAGGCTTTGCACCTGGCATTAGCTCGATCGTAAAATCTATCTCCCGCTGAGGCGGGGCTCCAGGAAGATCTGCGGGGAACACATCAGGGTATTCCGATACCACTGAAATACAATCCAACGCGGGCTTCGGCTTTGCAACCTCCACTAGTGTAAAGAACAGTTCTGCTCCAGCACGAACCGCCTTCACCACCTGAAGAGCAGACATCAACGTCTTGCTCAACCCCTTTAAGCTCGTAAACGTCGTCTCACGACTCGTTCCCAGCTTAACTTCCTTGCTACCGCAATCTATATGGGCCTACTGCTCCGAGAGCCAGTCCATGCCAAATATGACGTCGAACTCCACTAACGGAAGTAAAGACGCCCGCAGGTCGAACTCCTGCTCCCCAATACGAATCTTAACATCGCAGATCCTATCCGCTCGCATCGAACACCCATTGGGCAACAACACATCCAACTTATCCTTCGCCATCGAAGAAGGGACTCCGATGCGTGATATAAATCCTTCGGACAAGAAGGAGTGTGAAGCTCCCGTATCGAAGAGTGCTCGTGCCGGATTTTCACAAATCAATACAAATCCTAACAAGCAGTTGTAAGGTAACATGTGCATAACAAGTATTTAAATAAATTGACTTGCTATAAATTAACCCGTACCTGTCACCACATTAGCTTGTTTAATGGCCTCTTGTTGGCCAAGATTGTAGACCCTTGGTTGGGCCGGAGCATAATGGGATGCGGTCGACTCCACCGCCTTTCCCTTCTCTTCATAGGTAGCTCCCGACTTTCTCTCGGACTTAGGACGTCCGCTCCAACAATCACGGGCAAAATGCCCTGTCTTGCCACAAGTAAAACACGCACCCGGGGTCCGACCCGTAGTCGCCCCATAAGCGCCCGAAGGAGCTGGACCCGAAGTCCTATGCTTCTTGAAAGACCTCCGATAGCCAGACTTTGAATTAGTCGGCACTTTAAACTCAGATTTCTTCTCACCCAAGCTTTTCTTCGCTTGTACATTTTTCATGTCCTTCTCCAAGGACCGGGCAGTATTGACTAAGGTTAAGAAACCCTGCGTCATCGGCCCCGAGAGTAGTAATCTCAACTCATCTCTCAACCCTTCGTAGAAGCGATTAGTCTTGCGCTCCTCATCCATGATGGTGGAACTAGCATAACGACTCAGACGAGTAAACTCGTGGAGATATTCATCCACGCTTCTCTCACCCTGCACCAACTTCAGGAACTCATTCTCCATCGAAATCCTCTGAGTAGAAGGGAGGTATCTTGCTAAGAACAATCCCGAGAACTCTCCCATCGGAACGTCTATCAGTTGGCTGCCTCTCAAATGATGCAGCTCCAATCCTTCCCACCACATCCTCGCTTCACCGTCCAAAAGGAACGTAGCGATGGTGGTCATTTGCCACTCCTCCGTCTCCGTCGCTGTCATGACTCTCTTCACCCTGGAGAGCCAGTCTTCAGCCTGAGATGGGGTTCCCAACCCCGAGAATAACGGAGGGTTAAAGCTCATTACATGCTTTAGCTGCCTCTCAGTTGCCCTCCTTGGCACTACCGGTTCCACAACCACTTGCTCCCCTCTCCTCGGCTCAGCCTCTTGCAGAGGTTCTTGCTCCATCACAGGAGCGGGCTGCTGCGCTTGCCTTCCAGGCTGCGCATTAATCACGGCCAACACCGCTTCAGCCACCAATCGTATATTTTCAGCCGACAGAGGTGTTGCAGGAGCAACATCCGATGCACTACTAGCCTCAGAAACGCGGCGTTCTGACGGCCCAACACCACTTCTGGTCACCTATAGTGGTACAAAACACCGTTAAGCGACCACATAAATTGCAAACAGCAATTATAGGAACACGCAGGTTCCTCAAACACGAGTATTTTCATTCCTAAGTGGACATTCATGGGTTCTTTTACCATTATAACGATGACGCACACAATGTGCTCACCACCCCTTAAAAAGAATTCGCCCACGAATTCACTTTAAGCCCGACCAAAACCAGTAGTCTGATACCAAATTGTAACGCCCCCCTATCCGTCGCATAGCATATAGCAGTAGGTTCGGCCGGGGCCCGACGCCATATACCACAGACAGACCGGGTGGTTACTTATGAAAACCATCCAACCAATCTCAACGTCCTACACAAAGCATTCTAGCGGAAGCAGTTTATATAAGTTGTAAACAAAGAACCCAGCATTAGAGCACGAATGTCCACTAGTACAAAACAGGAATGTTATTACAAAATACTCAAAACAAGCCTTAAAGCCTTACAAAATGTTTCACTTGAATATTACATGATTTACAAACCACCGCACGCAGGCCGGTCATACATGAATAAAGCAATAAACATTTCCATTTGGGCCTTCGAGGGCCGGCTTCGCAAAAAGGGCTTTAGCCCGCTATTGACCGCTTGGTCCAGCTGCACCTGCAAGCAACAAACCACCGCACGGTGGCAAAACAAGGCAACGGTCAGCAATGCTGACCAAATTATAACGATCCCGCCCCCAACTCGGGGCGGCGATGCTCCTTCCCTGCATTTCATTAGCATAAGCGAGCAATGTATATACTTAGCCATTTCATCACAGACGTTGGCTCGCACGGCCACACGCCCCGTGCACTCAGGGCACATTCTCGGTGAACCGGTCGATGTCACGTCAATTAAAGCCATTAACATTCCGGACTCACCACCGCCACTTAGACGGCCAAACCTATGAGCAATTTGTCTTCCTGGCCTGGGTCACGACAATTTAAGCCATTGACCGTCGAAGACTCTAATCTATGCCAACGGTAAGTGCCACGTGCCTTTAGGTCTCTTTAACCGAACGATATAGAACGGGTACGGTTCCATCTAACCCGTGCTCACATCGCAACGGCAATTTAAGCCATTTGCGCGGGTCAAACTTCCACCGAGTCCCATTTCCATCACAAGTCACATAACCCCGTTATGTTCAAGTTGGCTCTCAAGCCACCAAGTTGGCAAGATCTCGTATCCGCCCAGTTTTCCGGGTGCACCTTTGGGTTAGTCCCCAAGGCTCCCTGCTGCAATCTACCGCGTAGAAAACCCGAAAAACAACCAATAGCACGGAGTCTTCTCCGGCATTATGCAATGCAACATCACCGATCTAGACCAACATGTCCGGGTAGGCTTCACACATCATGCCTATGTCCGTTCTCGCATACGGACTCTAAACAACGGGGACTTTACATATCTACCCGAAGGAACGCCTCCAACTCTCCGCAAACTCGCGAGAGCGGGCTTCCTATGCTAAGAAAGAGAGCTATTCATGCTCAAGATGAGGATCGTTACCCTTGCGTTCCTCTTTGGCGCCATTGAAAAGTAATCGGATGAAAACCACCGCACTAGCGTTGCCTCCTTGGATCCGGGGTCGGCTCGCGATTCGGAGCTCCGAAGCTCCTCCAATGGCGGGATCTAGCTCTTCTTCCTCCCTTGGTTTTCCTCTTTCTCTAAGGATTTGGAAAGAGATAAGGTATGAAAAGTGATGGATTTCTAAGTCAATCCACGGGTATATCCCTTCAGGAACATCCCCCAGCCGTTGGATCTCAAAACAAGGAAACGAACGGCTTTGATTCGGGGCTGAAATGCCCAATCTGGACCGAACACGGCCTGGCACACGCCCGTGTCCAGGGCCGTGTGCCGCATTCGCCGTCAAAATCGAATCACCTGGAACCTCACACGGGTATCGAACACGCCCGTGTTCGAGCTGACACGCCCGTGTTCCACCTGACACGGCCGTGTGGCCGGCCGTGTACCCCATGATTTTTCCCCATTTTCAACCCGAGCACTGCACGGGTTCTAGGACACGCCCGTGTCCTTTCCCGTGTCACCTTGACACGCCTGTGCCCCAGGCCGTGTACACGGGACACTTCGTCGAGTGAAGGTCGACGAATTGATGACACGGCCTTGGACACGCCCGTGTCCTAGGTCGTGTGCCTTGTCTCGACGATCGTCGAGTGAATCTCGACGACTCCACGGGACGATCGTCGACACGGGTCGACACGCCCTGCGACACGCCCGTGTCGCAGGCCGTGTGCCCATTCTCGACGAATCGTCGAGTATATCTCGACGACTCACGACTAAGTGTCGACACGGGCCGACACGCCCTGCGACACGCCCGTGTCGCAGGCCGTGTGCCCATTCTCGACGAATCGTCGAGACAATCTCGATGACTTCGCGGCTAAGTGTCGACACGGCTCGACACGCCCTGGGACACGCCCGTGTCCCAGGCCGTGTGCCTGCTGCCAGAACTCAAACTGGCCCAAAACGTCCCCCTTTTGCTCCCTTGAGTTTCGGGGCGTTACAAAGGTATCCACTCGGGAGCAAACCAGACTAAATTAGAATCAACAATGCTGCAGTCAGAAGCTCTCGAAGGTGAACGGACGTGAAAGTGATGCAACTCATAGACACTGGCTTAAGGCAATGATATGTGTACCTGCAGTTCGTACCAGGATGGACGAAAGATATATGCAATTTGATTTGGCGGGTAATAATATCATGAGGACACCAAATCAATAGGCACAGTCGTCGTGAAATCATATGCAGTCGCAAATTAAAACATGCCTGTCGGCGGATACTCACTAATACATAGCCCACTAGTCATATCAAACGGAGGTGCTGATAACGACGGTTTAACCAAGTGGATCGGACTAGGTAAAATCAATTCGTGTCCTAACACGTCCGCTAATCGATCCAAAAGTACGGCTCCCTCGCAAGGTAAATCTTCCAACTCAGTAGGTACGTTAGCTAATTCTGGGTCATCGTACGGTTACTCAACTATCATAGGAGACGGGCCTGAAATATGGTCGAGGGGAGGTGGGTTAATCCCAGGGAGGGATACCTCAAAGGAGACATCATCATCCAGGTCACTAGGATACCCAATCTCCTCGTCGTCACTACAGTCGTCAGGACAATCGGCATCGCCATCAGTGGCGGGCTCAGACGTCGAAGCTAAAAGAGCCAAAGCCCTAGGCTTTGTGGAGCACTCCACAGCATAGTGGCCAATCACTCCACAAGCATAACATGTAGCGTTCTCCTTGCAACTCTTAACTATTTGCCTAGGCTTAACACGTGGTTTTATAGCATCCCTAGTAGAGACAACGACAGGTGGCGGGACAGAGGACCTAACCTTTTCCTTCTCACTAATGCTAGGCGTACAAGTGCTCGAAATAGTCAGATCTTGGCGGAGCAAGGATCTAGCATGAGGCTTATAGCCACTCCTATGGTCAGAAATGGGTCTAGTGCCCTGGCAGGGAGGAATAAGAACATGAGATGTCCTAGTACGGGAGTACGGGGGGACGTACTGGTTTGATGTAAGCAAAACCTTAGGCGGCGATTCACTCAGATAATCGCAAGACTAAGAGCGGCAGTAAGGAGGGTAATACTCATCCATTAAATAATTCTTCATAATCTGCCAACCTATACGTAAGTCGTCGAGGGGCGCCCCAAAGCGTCTCTCTACATTGAGCCAGAAAGTATGAGCTCGACCAAATAATTGAAGTCTCACAACGGGAATCCTGTGGGGGTCCACAAGACGATATTGCTCAAAATAACGCTCCATATCCATCACCCAACATAAAAACACTCGCGGTTCACCTAACCCATCATAGGTCGGAGCAGGAATTCTAACAGGCCTAGAGGTGCGCGATGGTGGTGTCGTAATCGCTTGACTAACCTTCAAACTAAGAACAAGGGTCCTAAGCTGTTTCCTGGGGGGATCAAGATGAGGCGTCAGTAGCTGACCTCTAAGTTGTGTTATCAAACCCTTTATGTCTTCACATTGGTGGTTCAACTCCTTGTGAAGTGCACCAACAGAGGAAAGTGAGGGAAGGGGACTCCGAATGTGCGCCATAACGGACCCACAGAAAACTCAAACTAAGTAGAATCATAGAACATTTTTTTTATATAACTAAAAATAAAAATTTAAAACCAACAAAACGTTCCTAAGTGCAAGTGAGGGGTAGCGTGGAAAGAGCGGATCGTTGCCAAGTTGAGAAATTGACAAACCTCCCTCTGATACCAAATTGATGGAGGCCACTCCCTAACAGTAACTAAGACACGAAAAAAGAAAAAAAAAGGACTCCTAAGGGGAATTTTAGCGAACACGTGGCGTGCGAGCAAAACTCAAAATTTCGGCAGAGTTTCATTAAAAATATCGCGATCTCACAAGGGGAGAAACTCCCATCCAAACCTGCCTAACATAGACATACACTAACATCATAACCTAACCATACATCTAGCTTTGCATCACAACAATTTCCATCCACATGGAGAGTGATCCGGACTAAAGCTTTGATTCGGAAAATAGTCCAAATACAACTCTCAAAACAAAATCGAACTAGGATATACCAAATTCTCTTGATCCATTCGAAACCAAAGGCTACACAAACCCCGGTTTGCAAATGTCCAAAGGGACCTTCCCTTGCAAAATCTTCGCGGAAAATTCGGATAAACACAATACAAATTTCAGATTTTATAAGTGCAAATTGAATCAATGATTTGGATAAAATATGAAATCACAAGTCTCCACTGATTCACAAATTCAAGAAGAAGATCACACGAGTTTAGGGGAAGAAAACCGTTACCAAGAAACCAGAAATTAGAGAGGAGGTGAGGAGGAGGAGCAAGACAGGGGTGGAAGAGTCGCACTTCCATGGGCCACCGGAGTCACACCGGATGAGGGAGAATCGAACCGCCTTCTTCGGAGTCACACCAGAGGAGGTAGGAGGTCGCCAGAGCAGCAACAGTGCACCCAACGAGGGGCAGCAGCAGCAGCCGAGCGGCGTTCCTGGAGGAATCGGGTGCGGGTATTTTCGGCCAGGCCGAGAGAGGGGCTGGGCAAAAACTGGCTTTAGGGTTCTTTCTTTTCTACTTTTTTTTCACCACTCCTCCACCCTTCATCCAAAACAAAAGCAAATCCTAGCCTCTAAAGTTTAACAAAATTAAAATAACATGACAACATAAAAATAAGCTTATAAATTTATAACCTCTAAATTATAAATCTATAAACTTATAAAATGATAATTAGAGAATTAGGATTATAATATTATTTCAAAAATGAAATAACCACAAACATGTAGCGGCGGCGGCGACGGCGACGACGGGTGCGACAACGACCATCAATGTCCACGAACATGTAGCGGCGGCGATCAAAATGGAGATCCATGTCGGCACAGGCAAAGGAAGGGGCATCCCCGCCATCACCTATCGTATAAACAGGTATGCGACTCTTTATATGATAGGAGCCCTGCAAAAGATCCCTCGGCTTATGTGTTTTCGCATAAGTTAAGGTTATTTTTCCTGCTTAATTTCTCATGCTTTTAATACTGCCTTATATACCATTGGACTGCTAGTTTAGTTCCGCCGCCATTTGATCATTTGCTATTCTCCACCTTCTTGTCCTCTCCTTTCCTCCTCCCCGCTCGGTGCCTAGGTGCCATTGGGGAAGGGGCGGGGGATGATAGGACTTAGTCTTTTAGACTAACAGTTTTCGAACTACATTATTTTAGGGAACCATGGAGCCCAGCATGGAGGAGCAGACCCGGGGGTCGACGCGCTTGGAGATGGGGTAGTCTAGTACCGATGTTCAGATGGCAGGGACTGTGAGTCCTCGCCCCTACTAGTTATATTATTTGTGCTTCCGTGATGAGAGATTTGTAGTGAGGACATTGATGTACTGGGCATGACCCCAAGATTCTTAGTATTTCTGATTATATCTGTGGACACTCCCTTCGTGGAGATTATATTTACTTTATATGTGATTTCCTGTGGACTTGTCTTTTAATTCTTTGTTACTGTTAAGATCGACTTGGCCGGCAGGATCGGCGTTTTGTAGTGTTGACCTTCCCGGGAGCGGAGGTGTCACCGCAAAACGGCGGTTCTGGGCCTAAAACCCCGTGGTTTTAAAAGGAAAAAAGGGGGTCTTACAAGTGGTATCAGAGGAGACCTCAATCGAAAAGTAGCAGTCCACAACCCCTGAGTCACCCCCGCACGAGTTTAGTTTGGGGACAAACTAAGCTGCGGATGCAGTGGTGTGCCCATTTGGTGGATTACATGTAAATTGTCCACCGTTAATTAGGTTTGAGTCGATTATTTACTATTGGCTTTGTCATGCAGCCCCCAGGACAACCTACACCACAAGGCGGAGTCTAGCAGACTCCTGAGATTGCACCACCTTCTCCGGTTCCCACTCCATTCCTACAGTCAGAGATGGGGAAGACTCTGACAGCTATCCTGGAGGCGTTTAGGGCACAACAAGTTGTGGCTCCGCAGCCGAACCCGGGGGCCAACTGGATGAGTATTTTCCGAGGACTTTCTCCCCCATCTTACTTGGGGACAGTGTCAGCCATTCGGACTGAGGAATGGATGGACATTATGTATGAGATGCTGACTGGGATCCGTTGCCCATGGGAGGAGAGAGTGTCCTTGGTCGTCTCTTGCCTGGAGTCCCATGCCAAGAGATGGTGGAAGACTTCGCTGGACACGACGTTTGTTGATAGAGAGGTTGCTGAGATAGCTTGGGGGGAGTTTAGGGCCACACTGCTGGAGCATTTCGTTCCGCAGTCGGCCAGAGATGAGCTGGAGGATAGATATCTACAGTTGAGACAGAGTAGCAAGACAGTGGTGGAGTATCATTGAGAGTTCAACCATCTGGCCCGGTTTGCGGATTCTTACCATTTGGATGAGGCAGGTTACATGATGACTAATTTTAGTCATCGCTTTTTGGGTAGTTTAGTATTCATAAATATTAGGTTTTAATATAGTGTTATCTATTTACATGCTTAATTATGTTGTTATTTTATTTTAATGTTTGATGTTATAATATAAAAATCTATAGTTTATTATATGTATTTTTGTCATATTATGTTATGATCGTTGTATTATTTTATGTTATAAAAAAAATAAAACTAATGTTTGTTTTGCTTTGTTGTTTGTAGGTTCAAGTCCGAGTAGCCCTCATCAAAGCCCACATGTTGCAGCCCAACTACAAGCCTACATGGAGCAGCCTGGCCACTCTTGGTGCAGTCTACATGGAGCAGCCCTGTAACACCCCCTATCCGTCGCATAGAATATAGCAGTAGGTCCGGCCGGGGCCCGACGCCGTATGCCACAGACAGACCGGGTGGTTACTCATGGAAACCATCCAACCAATCATAACATCGTACACAGAGCATTCTAGCGGAAGCAGTTTATAAAAGTTGCAATAAAGAACCCAGCACTAAAGCATGAATATCCACTAATACCCAAAATAGGAATGTAATACATACACCAGTACAAGCCTTAAGGCCTTACAAAATGGTTCACTTGATATTACATGATTTACAAACCATGACACGCAGGCCGGTCATACATGAATAAAATAGTAAACACTCCAAATAGGCCTTCAAGGGCCGGCTTCGCAAGATTGGGCTTTAACCCGCTATTGACCGCTTGGTCCAGCAGCGCCTGCAAACAACATAACCACCGCACGGTGGCAAACAAAAAGGCAACGGTCAGCAATGCTGACCAAATTATAACGATCCCGCCCCCAACTCAGGGCGGCGATGCTCCTTCTCTGCAATTTTATTAGCACAAGCGAGCAATATAATAATATTTATTTCATCACATGCGTAGTCTTACACGGCCACACACCCCGTGCACTCAGGGCACATTCTTGGTGAACCGGTCAATGTCACGTCATTTAAAGCCATAGACATTCCGGACCCACCACCGCCACTTTGACGGCCAAACATATGAGCAATTTGTCTTCACGGCATGGGTCACGTCAATTTAAGCCATAGACCGCCGAAGACCCTCATCTATGCCAACGGCAAGTGCCACATAACTTTAGGTCTTTTTAACCCGAACGACATAGAAGTGGGTATGGTTACATCTAACCCGTGCTCACGTCGCAACGACAATTTAAGCCATATGCGCAGGTCAAACTTCTCCCGAGTCCCATTTTCGTCACACAATTTCACATAACTCGGTTATGTTCAAGTTGGCTCTCAGGCCTCCATGTTGGCAAGATCACGAATCCGCCCAGTTTTCCTAGTGCACCTTAGGGTTAGTCCCCAAGGCTCCCTGTTGCAATCTACCGTGTAGAAAAACCCGAAAAACAACAAATCGCACAAAGTCTTCTCCGACATTTATGCAATGCAACATCACCGATCCAGACGAACATGTCTGGGTAGGCTTCACACAACATGCCTATGTCCGTTCTCGCTTACGGACTCTAACAACGGGTACTATTCACGTCTACCCGAAGGAACGCCTCCAACTCACCGCAAACTTGCGAGAGCGGGGTTCCCTTTTGCAAAAGAAGTATAGCTTAACATGCTCAAGAAGAGGATCGTTACCCTTGTATTCTTCTTTGGCGCCATGGAAAAGTAAGCGGATGAAAAGCACCGCACTAGTTTTGCCTCCGTGGATCCGGAGTCGGCTCGAGATTCGGAGCTTCCAAGCTCCTCCAATGGCCGGATTTAGCTCCTTCTTCCTTCTTTGGCTCTCCTCTCTCTCTAAGCTTTAGAAAGATAAGAACTCATGTAAAAGTGAGGGTTTCTAAGGCCCAATCCCGGGTATATCCCATCAGGAACAACCCCCAGCTGTTGGATCATCAATTAAAGAAACGAACGGCTTTGATTCGGGACTGAAATGTCCAATCTGGAATGCACACGGCCTGGCACATGCCCGTGTCCAGGGCCGTGTGCCTCATTCTCCATCAAAATCGACTCGCCTGGAACAACACACGGGCATCAAACATGCCCGTGTTCAACCTGACACGCCCATGTTCCACCGGACATGGCCGTGTAGCCGGCTGTGTACCCCCATCGATTCATCCCGAAAATAACCCGAGCACTGCACGGGTTCTAGGACTCGCCCGTGTCCTTGCCCGTGTCGACCTCAACACGCCTGGGCTCCAGGCCGTGTACACGGTCTCGACACTCGACACTTCATCGAGCGAAGATCGTCGACCTGACGACACGTCCTTGGACACGCCCGTGTCCTAGGCCGTGTGCCTTCACTCGACACATCATTGAGCAAAATTCGTCGACTCCCCGGGACGAGTGTCGACACGGGTCGACACGCCCTACGACACGCCCGTGTCACAAGCCGTATGCCATGTCTCGACACTTCATCGAGCGCAGTGTCGACTTCACGGGCTGAGTGTCGACACAGGTCGACACGCCCTGCAACACGCCCGTGTCGCAAGCCGTGTGCCCTGTCTCGACACAACGTCGAGCGAAATTCGTCGACCTCTCGACCAACTCGATGACACAAGCCTGACACGCCCTGGGACACGCCCGTGTCCCAGGCCGTGTGCCTCCTGCCAGAACCCAAAACTGGCCCAAAACGTCACCCATCGCTCCTTTGAGTTTCGGGGCGTTACAACTATCCCCCTCTTAAAATAATTTCGTCCACGAAATTATATAAAGGAAAGACATGTACAAAACCAAAATTTGTACCTGAGCGGAACAACTCCGGATACTCGTCAAGCATAGTCTGCTCTCGCTCCCAAGAGAGCTTCTCACGACAGCAATTGTCCCACCGGACCTTGACCATCCTGATCGCTTTATTGCATTGCCGCTTGACCTCCGAGTCCTCAATCCGCACTGGCTTGACCTTTGTTGTCAGCCCACTATCCACCGACACTTGATCAACCGCGATCACTTGCATAGGCTCTTGCACTGCCTTCCGAGGCACTGAAATATGTAATACATCATGTAATCCACCAAGCTCCACTGAAAGCTTCAACTGATAGGCCGCTTCACCAACTCGCTCCAGAACCTCAAACGGCCCAAGGTACCTCGGGCTTAGCTTTTTCAATCGCCGCACCCGCGAGACACCCTTAAACGGCTTGATCTTTAAGTACACATAGTCGCCCACAGCGAACTCCACGTTCCTGTGCTTGGCATTATAGTACTTCGCTTGCCGGTCCTGAGCGATAAGCAACCTCTCCCGAATGGTTCTCACCAAAGAAGTAGCATCCTCCACTTCTAATCGCTTATACAACTTTGACTCACCCGTTTTTAGCCAAGACAACGGTATGCGGCATCTTCTACTATATAAAAATGGTCTTCCCATTGCTTTCCAAAGTCCAAGACACACATGCGGAGCATGCTTTCCATAGTTCTATTGACCCTCTCGGTCTGCCCATCCGTTTGCGGATGAAAGGCTGTGCTGAATTTTAACTTTGTCCCCACCATTTGCTGCACAAGCCTTCAATCATTGGATGTGAACCGCCCATCTCGGTCACTCACGATGCTGCGGGGCACACCGTGAAGCCGTACTATATTATCCACATATAGTTTTGCCAACTTCTCCACCGGATCATCCTTCCTATGCGGAATGAAATGCGACACCTTCATTAACTGATCTACGACCACCCAAATTGCGTCATTCTCCTTTTGCGACCTTAGAAAACCGTGCACAAAGTCCATAGAGATGTCGTTGAATTTCCACTCTGGAATAGGCAAGGACTTAAGAAATCCTCCCGGATTTGGCACTCCGCTTTCACCAAGGCGCAAGTTTGGCACTTCGCTATGTAGAGCGCCACATCTTTCTTCAAACCATGCCACCAAAACAGTTTCTTCACATCGCGGTACATCTTTGTGCTCCCCGGGTGAATAGAGTACTTGGTATGGTGTGCCTCATACAACAATTCCACCTGCAAATTGCTCACACTTGGGACGCACAGACGACCGTCTTTTCAAAGCAATCCGTCCTCCACAACGAATTGGGAATTTTACCCATCCAGGTCCTCTACCATGAACTGCTTCATATGAATATTCATATCCAAAGCATGCCGAATCTGATCAGCTAGGTCATACTGGACTTCAGTCCAATTCAGTACTGCTTCAGCACTTTCTTGCCTATCCACACAAATAATCTCCAACGCCTCCAACTCCCGCACCAACCGCTCATCATGCACCGATAGCCAATTAGCTTGAGCTGAGGCTCGGCGACTCAACGCGTCCGCAACCGCATTCCCTTTACCAGGCACGTAGTGGATCTTGAATGTATAGTCCCCCAGGAACTCCATCCATCTATGCTGCCGCATATTCAGATACTTCTGATCAATCAGATACTTCAGGCTCTTGTGATCGGTGTAGATATCAATCTTCACACCGTACAAATCGTGTCTCCACAGCTTCAAGGCAAAAATCACGACCGCTAACTCTAAGTCATGGACCAGATAGTTCCTTTCATGCACTTTCAGCTGTCTCGAGCCATAAGCTATTACACTTCCGTGTTGCAGTAGCACGCAACCCAAACCGCTGCCCGAAGCATCACCGTAAATCTCATAGCCTTTGGTCCCATATGGCGAACTCAGCACAGGTGTCGTGGTCAACCGACACTTCAACTCCTCAAAAGCTCGCGCGCACTCCGGCGTCCAAACGAACTTATGCTCCTTCCTCGTCAAAGTAGTGAGAGGTAACGCTATCCGCCAGAAGTTCTCTACGAAGCGCCTATAATAGCCGGCAAGCCCCAGAAAGCTTCGGACTTCCGCTACCGTAGCAAGCCCAGGCCACTCCCGTATCGCAACATTCTTCGCCGTATCCACTGCAATACCCTCTCCACTCACTATATGACCAAGGAATGCCACTGAGGATAACCAAAACTCGCACTTCGAGAACTTGGCATACAGTTGGTTCCTCCTTAGCCTCTCCAATACCAAATGAAGATGCTTGAAGTGATCTTCCTCACTTTGCGAGTACACCAAAATATCATCGATGAAGACGATCACGAAATGGTCCAAGTACTCCCTGAAAGTCCTATTCATCAAATCCATGAACACTGACGGCGTATTAGTCAGCCCAAATGGCATGACCGTAAACTCATAATGCCTGTATCTCGTACTAAACGCTGTCTTCGGGATATCACTCTCCCTTATTCGCAGCTGATAGTACCCAGCCTTGAGATCTAACTTCGAGTACACCGTCGACCCGACCAACTGATCAAACAGATCATCGATCCCGAGGATCGGGTACTTGTTCTTCTCCGACAACTTGTTGAGCTCCCGATAGTCAATACATAGCCTCAAGCTTCCATCCTTCTTCTTAACAAAGAGGACCGGTGCGCTCCAAGACGAAGAACTCGGGCGCACATACCGTTGCTCTAACAACTCTTGCAGTTGAACTTTCAGCTCCGCCATTTCCTTAGGCGCTAGCCGATAAGGAGATCGTGACACAGGCTTTGCACCTGGCACTAGCTCAATCGTAAAATCTATCTCCCGCTGAGGCGGGGCTCCAGGAAGATCTGCGGGGAACACATCAGGGTATTCGGATACCACTGAAATACAATCCAACGCGGGCATCGGCTTTACAACCTCCACTAGTGTACATAACAGCTCTGCACCAGCACGAACCTCCTTCACCACCTGAAGAGCAGACACCAACGTCTTGCTCGACCTCTTCGAGCCCGTAAAGTTCGTCTCACGACTTGCTCCCTGTTTGACTTCCTTGCTACCGCAATCTATATAGGCTTGCTGCTCCGAGAGCCAGTCCATGCCAAATATAACGTCGAACTCCACCAACGGAAGTAACGATGCTTGTAGATCAAACTCCTGATTCCCAATCCAAAACTAAGCACAACAAATTCTACCCGCGCACAATGAGCACCATTGGACTATAACGCATCCAATTTGTCTCTTACTATCGAAGGAGGTACTCCGACGCACAATATAATTCCTAATAAAAGAATGCGAAGCTCCCTAAACAAATGGTGCTCTCGCAGATAAAGTAAAGTCATAATAAAGCTTAGCACCAGTAGTTCTAAGCTAACATGCACAAGGGCGACAAGTGTTTAAGGCAAAACTATCTTTAAACCATACCTGCCCTTACGACGGCGTGCTTCCTCCAGGGCTTTAGGCACTCACGGGCATAATGCCCCGGCTCCCCACAGTTGAAACATGTGCCCGGGGTCCGACCCGTAGTCGCCCCAGAAGCACCAGAAGGAGCTGGACCCGAAGTCCTATGCTTCTTATACCATTTTTGATATACAGACTTTGAGGTGTTCGGCACTTTGAATGCCGTCTCCTTTGCACTAAAGTCCTTGACTGCTCCTGACATAGCTTTCTTGGCCTTCTGAGCACCTTTCCAACAGTCTCGGGCAAAGTGTCCTTTCTTTCCACAGGTAAAACATGTGTAAGTAGCTTTGCTAGTCGATGTAATAGCCCCTTTCTCCAGCATTCCAACGGATGCAACTCTTATGGGGCTTGCATAGTTCGATACCATGGTCATTGGCATCGGGAGGGTCTTCCTCAAATATGCCTCCAAAGATCTAGCTGATTCCACCAAGGCTCGGAATCCCAATAACTTTGGTCCTAGCAGTAGAACTCGTAACTCGGCGCGCAGGCCATTATAAAACCAATCGACTGTAGCTTGCTCATTATCCAACTCGAAGCATGGGTAGCAGATTATCATAAGAAATGCTTTCAAGTATTCCTCAACTGTGTGCGCTCCCTGCATTAAATGCATATTCAGTTGCTGCCCCGATGGTCTACCAAAGGTCATCTACTCCATCACGCCAACCGGCGTTGAAGCCACAACAGGGGCGCAGGGTTGTACATTTCCTCCAAGCTGTGCACCTGTCACAGCGAACACCGCTTCAACGATCCTTCTAACAGTTTCATACGAAGGAGGAGTCTCAAACACCTCAACGGGCGCACTATACTCCTCAGAAACCGGACATTCTAGCGGTTCAGCACCGCTTCTGGTCACCTATAGTGGTACAAAACACCGTTAAGCGACCAAATAAAATTGCAAACATCAATTATAGGAACACACAAGTTCCTCAAACACGTGTATTTTCATTCCTAAGTGGACATTCATGGGTTCTTTGACTGTTATAACGATGACGCACACAATGTGCTCACCACCCCTTAAAAAGAATTCGCCCACGAATTCATTTTAAGCCCGACCAAAACCAGTAGTCTGATACCAAATTGTAACACCCCCTATCCGTCACATAGCATATAACAGTAGGTCTGGTCGGGGCCCGATGCTGTTTGCCACAGACAGACCGGGTGGTTACTCATGTAAACCATCCAACCAATCATAACGTCCTACACAGAGCATTCTAGCGGAAGCAGTTTATAAAGGTTGCAATAAAGAACCCAACACTAAAGTATGAATGTCCACTAATACCCAAAACAGGAATGTAATACATACACGAGTACAAGCCTTAAGGCCTTACAAAATGGTTCACTTTATATTACATGATTTACAAACCACGGCACGCAGGCCGGTCATACATGAATAAAACAGTAAACACTCCAAATAGGCCTTCAAGGGCCGTCTTCGCAAGATTGGGCTTTAACCCGCTATTGATCGCTTGGTCTAGCAGCACCTGCAAGCAACATAACCACCGCACGGTGGCAAACAAAAAGGCAACGGTCAGCAATGCTGACCAAATTATAATGATCCCGCCCCCAACTCGGGGCGGCGATGCTCCTTCCCTGCAATTTTATTAGCACAAGCGAGCAATAAAATAATATTCATTTCATCACAGGCGTAGGCTCACACGGCCACACACCCCGTGCACTCAAGGCACATTCTCGGTGAACCGGTCGATGTCACGTCAGTTAAAGCCATAGACACTCCGGACCCACCACCGCCACTTTGACGGCCAAACATATGAGCAATTTGTATTCTCGGCATGGGTCACGTCAATTTAAGCCATAGACCGCCGAAGACCCTCATCTATGCCAACGACAAGTGCCACGTAACTTTAGGTCTCTTTAACCCGAACGACATAGAAGTGGGTACGGTTCCATCTAACCCGTGCTCACATCTCAACGACAATTTAAGCCATATGCGCAGGTCAAACTTCTCCCGAGTCCCATTTTCGTCACACAATTTCACATATCTCGGTTATGTTCAAGTTGGCTCTCAGGCCTCCATGTTGGCAAGATCACGCATCCGCCCAGTTTTCCGGGTGCACCTTAGGGTTAGTCCCCAAGGCTCCCTGTTGCAATCTACCGTGTAGAAAAACCCGAAAAACAACCAATCGCACGGAGTCTTCTCCGGCATTTATGCAATGCAACATCACCGATCCAGACCAACTTGTCCGGGTAGGCTTCACACAACATGCCTATGTTCGTTCTCGCTTACGGACTCTAACAACGGGGACTATTCATGTCTACCCGAAGGAACGCCTCCAACTCACCGCAAACTCGCGAGAGCGGGCTTCCCTTTTGCAAAAGAAGTAGAGCTTAACATTCTCAAGAAGAGGATCGTTACCCTTGCGTTCTTCTTTGGCGCCATGGAAAAGTAAGCGGATGAAAAGCACCACACTAGTTTTGCCTCCGTGGATCCGGAGTCGGCTCGAGATTCGGAGCTTCGAAGCTCCTCCAATGGCCGGATCTAGCTCCTTCTTCCTTCCTTGGCTCTCCTCTCTCTCTAAGCTTTAGAAAGATAAGCACTCATGTAAAAGTGAGGGTTTCTAAGGCCCAATCCCGGGTATATCCCATCAGGAACAACCCCTAGCCGTTGGATCATCAATTAAAGAAACGAACGGCTTTGATTCGGGACTGAAATGTCCAATCTAGAACGCACACAGCCTAGCACACACCCGTGTCCAGGGCCGTGTGCCTCATTCGCCGTCAAAATCGACTCGCCTGGAATAACACACGGGCATCGAACACGCCCGTGTTCTACCTGACACGCCCGTGTTCCACCGGACACGGCCATGTGGGCGGCCGTGTATCCCCATCGATATATCCCGAAAACAACCCGAGCACTGCACGGGTTCTAGGACACGCCCGTGTCCTTGCCCGTGTCTACCTCAACACACCTGGGCTCCAGGCCGTGTATACGGTCTCGACAATCGACACTTCGTCGAGCGAAGATCGTCGACCTGACGACACGGCCTTGGACACGCCCGTGTCCTAGGCCGTGTGCCTTCACTCGACACATCGTCGAGCAAAATTCATCGACTCCCCGGGATGAGTGTCGACATGGGTCGACACGCCATGCGACATGCCCGTGTCGCAGGCCGTGTGCCATGTCTCGACACTTCGTCGAGCACAGTGTCGACTTCACGGGCTGAGTGTCGACACGGGTCGACACGCCCTGCAACACGCCCGTGTCGCAGGCCCTGTGCCCTGTCTCGACACAACGTCGAGCGAAATTCGTCGACCTCTCGACCAACGCGATGACATAAGCCAGACACGCCCTGGGACACGCCCGTGTCCCAGGCCTTGTGCCTCCTGCCAGAACCCAAAACTCTCCCAAAACGTGACCCGTCGCTTCTTTGAGTTTCGGGGCGTTACAAGCCCGACCACTCTTGGTGCAGCCTATATGGAGTAGCCCGGCCCCTCCTTCATTGATCCAGCCCGAGCTCTCTTGTTGGTGCAGCCCTGCCTCCTCCCCTCTTCAAAGATAAAACAGCCCACTTCAAGGATGAAGCAGCGCAAGCTCCTCTTCAAGCCCAAAACCGTGAGCATGCACCTTGCCACCTTGGCATGGCCGGCTCCCTCTCTCCTTTTCATCAATTCCTTTTTCACATTTCTCTCCCCACACATATATGCACCTTGCCACCTTGGCATGGCCGACCACCCCTCTCTCTCTCTTTCATTTAATCCACATCCATCCCCCTCTCTATTTTACATTTTCAACTATAATTTCCATAAAGTCCATGCATTGAACCCACCTCTCTCTCTCCACCTCATTAAATATCATGCATGTATTCTCTCCACTTCATTAAATGCCATGCATGAACTTCTCTCCCTTTACATGGCAGGCCACCCTCCTCTTTCATCCCCCTTGTTTATTTTATTTTCTCTTCTCATTCTCATTTAAGGCCATGCAATGAATCTCATCCTCTCCCCCTCCCTTCATTAAATGAAATGCATGCACCCTCTCCCCATACACATGGTCGGCCACCCCCCTTGCCTCCTCCTCTTCATTCCCATCTAGAATCTTCCCTCCTCATCTATAAAAGGCACCATGGTCTCATGCTTTAAGGGTTAGATTTTGGAGAGAGCAAGTGGAGAGTACAAGTCAAGAGAGCTTTTGTTGTAATTTTATTTCTTAGTTTACCTTGTTGCAATCTTTTTTCGTTGAAGTAATTTAGTATTGTTTTGTTTAGCATTGTGTACTCTTTCGTTTAGTATCAATAAAATGAAATTTTCTTCTCTTTACATCGTTATCTCCTTTTCCAATAGGCGTAGCTAATCTTCTCTTAGCCTTCGATCGTGAGGATCCATAAAATGAGATGAGGGTTTCTTTTATTTCATAGTTTTATTTTTGCTTAATTTTACTCGATCCTTCTTTGATTTTTATTTTGTCGAGTCCGTATTTCCGGTATATGGTAGTAGGGTTGGGATCTCATATTTGAGTAGCCGAGAGGCTCATGAATGTGAAAGATCACTCAAAGAAGGAAGGAGTTTAACGCAACCCTAGAGATAGGATGACGTAAATCTTCCGGATTGGAGTCAAATCCAATAGTGCGGGTCACCTCGATAATGCGGCTTTAGGCCTTTTTGACTTGAAAGAGATTTCGGTCAAAACGTCTATAAGTCAGGGTATTTAATTTTCTAGCGAGATTATTTCCTAATTTCGGATCCGTCATGGTCGAGTATGATTTGCAACTTTAAAACTATGCCTTTTCATCCCTCTCATTTCATTTTATGGTGAATCTTCGATCGAATGCTAACTTTTTATTATAAAGTTTTTCGTCTAAAAAATTATCTTTCGTTTTAGTTTAAAAATTCTCAAAACCCATTTTCTTTCGGTAGGATAATAGTTCAAGCGTGAGTAGCAGTATTTGACAACCCCGTGTTTAAATACGACCTTGATACTACAATTCGACAGGTACACTTGCATGTTTGGGTTTTAGCCCATCAAGTTTTTGGCGCCGTTGCCGGGGATGCTTTTTCGTCAATATTAGGAAAACGCTTTCGCTATTACTTCTGCAAAAAAAATCAAAAAAAAAATTTCCTTTCTCTATTTTCTTCTTCAAGTTTTTTTTATTTCCCTTCTTCTCTTTTTCTTTCCTCTTTTTCCTTCTAATTTTCTTAGTGCATGACCCGCACAAATCCATCGCTACTTGTTGATTTGGACCCAGAAATCGAACACTCCTTTCGGAGAAACTTGCGATTCAGTGGTTCCACTTCTCAAACAGCGGTTGAGGATTCCGACGGTGATTGTAACTTCAACTTCGAAATGGGAGACCCTAACCCAGTGTTTGCCCAACAAAGGACGATGTCTGATTATGCTCGGCCCAACCTGGAGGGCACAAAAACAAGTATTATTCGACCTGCAATTACGAACAATAACTTCGAGCTTAAGCCTAGCATCATACAAATGGTGCAGCAATATGTACAGTTCGACGGATTACAAGATGAAGATCCGAACTTACATATTCCCAGTTTTCTTGAAATCTGTGACACCTTCAAAATAAACGGTGTCTCAGACGATGCTATTAGGCTAAAACTCTTCCCATTCTCTTTAAGGACAAAAGCCAAGCAGTGGTTGAGTTCTCTTCCAAGAGGATCAATCACTACTTGGAACATTTTAGTTGATAAATTTCTTGCTAGATATTCCCCCCCCCCCCCCGCCCAAACTGCTAAGTTAAGAAATGATATAACTTCTTATTCTCAAATTGCTTCTGAGACCCTCTATGATACTTGGGAGAGGTTCAAAGAACTTTTGAGAAGGTGCCCTCATCATGCTCTGCCTGTATGGCTACAGGTTCAGACATTTTATAATGGGCTAAATCAAGAAACTAAGCAAATGATAGATGCCACTTTCGCTGGTTCTTTGGACCGCAAAACTCCGGAAGACGCTCTTGAGCTTATCGAGGACATGACGATGAACACTTATCAGTGGAATTCGTCTAGGACTCGCCCATCTAAACCTGCAGGTATCTATGAAGTGGACTCGGTTTCACAACTGGCGTTGCAAGTGGAAATGCTGAAGAAGAAGATTTCGGAGATGACTGCTTCCTCCGCCGCTAAGGTATATGAAAATACGAATGCTGCTGCTACCGAGTAGGTGGATTATCTGGGGAATATACCCAGGCTTGCTCAAAATAATTCAGCCAATAATTTTTCTGCTTTTTCTAATTTTTCTGCACCTCCTGGTTTTAATTCTTCTTCTAACTTTTATAATCCTGGATGGCGTAACCATCCAAATTTTTCTTGGAGTAATCCCGCGAATGCCGCACGTCCACCGCACGATTTCACTCCACCACCACCACCACAACAAAATCAATATTTTCAAAAACCTTCCTCTTTGGAGGAAATGCTTTCAAAATACATAAGCACCAATGAAGCGACCATTAGAAATCTAACAGGCTCAATGAAAAATTTAGAGAATACGGTCGGTCAATTAGCAAAGATGGTTTTCGAGAGGCCACCTGGGACTCTTCCCTTAAATACCGAGCCAAATCCAAGGGAGCACGCGAAAGCAATTTCCCTTCGGAGTGGCAAGGTAATTCACGAGCCCACCACAAGGGAAGAGCCAAAGGTGATTGCCTCTCCTACTGCTACACGAATTAGTGACGAAGAAATAACTGATAAGAATTTTGGAAAAGAAAACTCTATTTTTGAAAATGAACAAGAAACATCTATTTTGGAAAAAGAAAAAGATGGTTTTAAAAATAATGATCGCGATATTTTAAAAGAATTTCCACCACCTCCCTTCCCCGCTAAGCTTAGGAAAGATAAGCTAGATGATTAATACCAACGCTTTCTTGAAATGTTTAAACAAATTCATATCAATTTGTCATTTCATGAAGCGATTAGCCAAATGCCAAAATACTCCAAATATCTTAAGGACCTGTTAACGAACAAAAAGAAATTAGAAAATTTATCTCATGTTACGTTAAATGAAGAATGCTTGGCGGTCATAAAAAATTCCAATCTGCCTACAAAGATAAATGATTCGGGTAGTTTTTTGATTCCTTGCGTTTTTGGTGATCTTTTTGTAAAGCACGCGCTAGCGGATTTAGGTGCGAGCATCAACTTGATGCCTTTTTTATTGTTTAAAATCTAGGATTGGGCACTCTCAGCCCTACGCGTATGAGCATTCAATTGGCTGATCGATCGATTAAGTATCTGTTAGGTATCGTTGATGATGTACTAGTGAAGGTCGACAAATTCATCTTCTCGGTGGATTTTGTCATTCTTGATATTGAAGAAGACATCGAGGTCCCCTTTATCCTTGGTCGTCCCTTCCTTGCCACCTCTCGTGCGGTCATCGATGTAAGTAACAAAAAACTTTTGCTTCGCGTGGGAGATGATGAGGTGACGTTTTCAATAAATCAATCCATGAAAAATTCTTTAGACAATGACGACTCATGTTTCTTCCTTGATGTTTTAAATGAAGACGCCTCTCTTTCTCTTTCAAATGTTTCTTCCAATGATTTTTCTTCCTCTTTTTCTGATTTTTTTGCAAATGTTTTTGAAGACACGGTTATGTCTCCGCAAGCCAACTTTGCAAATGAACATGTGTTTAGACAAAACAATTATGAAAATATTGTCTTTGAAAATGAAAAGGTTTTAAAGAACTCTTACGATGAACCACCCAACTTAGAACTAAAACTCCTTCCCGAACATCTCAAATATGCCTTTCTTGAACAAAATTCTAAATTGCCCGTTATAATCTCGGCTTTGCATTCTCAATCCAAAAATGATCAATTGATCGAACTACTACAATAGCATCGTCGAGCTATAGCGTGACAAATTTCTGATATTCCTGGCATAAGCCCCTCCTTTTGCACCCACAAAATATTTTTTGAAAATATTTCTAAGGATGTAGTCCAACCTCAACGTCGTCTTAATCCTAATATGAAAGAGGTTGTGAAGGGAGAGGTTCTTAAGTTATTTGATGCGGGGATAATCTATCCTATTTCCGATAGTAAGTGGGTAAGTCCGGTTCAGGTTGTACCTATGAAGGGTGGGATCACGGTAGTAACAAATGAAAATAATGATTTAATTCCAACTAGGATGGTAACGGGATGGAGGATGTGGATCGATTACCGTAAATTAAATGATGCCACTCGTAAAGATCACTTCCCCATTTAATTTATCGATCAAATTTTAGAACCCTTATCCGGGCATAGTTTTAATTGTTTTCTCGACGGTCTTTCGGGATACTTCCAAATCCCTATCGCACTCGAGGACCAAGAGAAGACAACATTCACTTGCCCTTTCGGAATGTTTGCCTACCGTAGGATGCCTTTCGGGCTATGCAACGCACCAGCTACCTTTCAGCGGTGCATGCTGGCCATTTTCGATAAATATGTAGAAAACATTATGGAAGTGTTTATGGACAACTTCTCGGTTTTTGGCGACTCGTTTGAGTTATGTTTAAAGAATTTAGGAAAAGTTTTAAAACGTTGCGAAGAAACAAATCTAGTTTTAAATTGGGAAAAGTGTCACTTTATGGTACGTGAAGGCTTAGTCCTTGGCCACAAAATTTCCGCTAAGGGAATTGAAGTGGACAAGGCAAAAATCGAAGTAATTGAAAAGTTACCGCCGCCTACGAATATTAAAGCGATAAGAAGTTTTTTAGGGCATGCGGGTTTTTATCGAAGATTTATTAAGGACTTTTCAAAATTACTAAGCCTCTCACCCACCTTCTCGAGAAAGACGCTCCTTTTATTTTTGACGATTCTTGTTTAGCGGCGTTCTACTTAATTAAATCCAAACTTATAAATGCTCCGATTATGATCGCCCCAGTTTGGGATTTATCTTTTGAAATTATGTGCGACGCTAGTAGTTTTGCGGTCGGTGCGGTACTAGGAAAACGTATAGCTAAGAGTTTCCACCCAATCTATTATGCTAGCAAAATGCTTAGTTCAGCGCGAGAAAATTACACTACAACTGAAAAGGAACTCTTAGCTATCATTTTTTCTTTTGATAAATTCCGACCCTATATCACTCTTTCTAAGGTTATCGTTTTTACGAATCATTCCGCTTCGAAGTACCTCCTTTCCAAACCGGATGCCAAGCCGTGTCTTACTCGTTGGATTCTATTACTTCAAGAATTCGACTTGGAGATCCGGGATAAGAAAGGAGCGGAAAATTTAGCGGCTGATCATCTTTCACGCCTATAAAATCCTGAAATTGATATTTTTGATGAAAATTTACCTATTGATTCTTTTCCGGATGAAAAATTTTTAAACGTTTCTTCTTCTACCCCATGGTTTGCCGAATTGGCCAATTATCTGGTGGCCCGCATCCTCCCAAAAGAATACTCCTCCCAGCAAAAGAAGAAATTCTTTTCTGAGTTGAAGTATTATTTTTTGAAGGATCCATTTCTATTTCGCATTTGTGCGGACCAGGTGGTAAGAAGATGTGTCTCCCGGGAAGAAGGTCAACAAATTTTAAAACATGTTCATGAAGGTCCGACTGGCGGGCACTTCCAAGCAAACCGCACAGCACACAAAGTACTTAGTGCTGGCTTCTATTGGCCAAGCATATTTAAAGATGCACAAATCTTTGTGGGCGGGTGCGATCAGTGCCAGCGGATTGGAAACATCTCTAATAAAAATGAAATGGAGCAACATTATTTTCTCGAATGCGAAGTTTTTGATCTGTGGGGCTTAGACTTTGTCGGCCCATTTCCCTCAAGTTTCGGAAATAAATACATTTTAGTCTCCGTAGATTACGTCTCTAGGTAGGCGGAGGCCCAAGCTTTACCAAGTAATGGCGCTCGCGTATTCATAAATTTCTTAAGAAAATTATTTTCTCGTTTTGGCTTTCCTCGCACGATCATTAGTGATAGGGGGAGCCACTTTTGTAACGCCCAACTAGCTATGGTTTTAACTAAATATGGCGTTACACATAAATTATCCACCGCTTATCACCCCCAAACTAACGGTCAGGTCGAGGTAGTCAATAGAGAACTAAAGAGAATTTTGGAAAAAACTGTTTCTACTTCTCGTAAAGATTGGGCCTTAAAATTAGACGATGCTCTTTGGGCCTATCGGACAGCGTACAAGACCGCCATCGGTTGTACTCCTTCCCAATTGGTGTAACGCCCCTGCTTTTTCCGGCATTATTGTCTCCCCTGGTTGGCATCTTTGTGACGTAAGGGCGTTACTCTAGCGTTCAGTTGGTGGCGCGTCGCCGTTAGTGCGCTTTCACGTCTCATCGATTCAGTCGGCCGAATTCTTGAATCTTTGGCAGAAACGAAAATTTTCACATTTGGAAAGCTTAATTGATTGTCTTTTTCTGTCTTGCTCGTCCAGTTCGACGAACCAACCTTGCTATGTCGATTTTATCTTATTTTATCCTCTGGGTTCGAGCTTGACGATGGTTAGTTTTTCTGGGCGTTGTGTGGAGGTTGACGGTCGTCGAGCTCCACGCTTGCCGTGCTAGCTCAACGAGTCGTCGAGAGGGGCCGTCTGGTGTCGACACTTTGTGTCGACACTGCCGTCCGGTGTCGACACAGTGTCTCGACACCGCTGGCTATCGGTGTCGACACTGCTGTGTCGACACTTCCGGCCGGTGTCGACACAGTGTGTCGACACCGCTGGCAGTCGGTGTCGAAAATGCTGCGTCGACACTGCCGGCCGGTGTCGACATAGTGTGTCAACACCGCTGGCTGTCGGTGTCGACACTACTGTTTCGACACTACCGACCGGTGTCGACACAGTGTGTCGACACCGCGGGCTGTCGAGTGTCGACACTGCGGTGTCGACACTGCCGGCCGGTGTCGACACAGTGTGTCGACACCGCTGGCTGTCGAGAGGTCCTTGCAGCTGTTGAGTATTTATACCCTGTTTCTCCTTATCTTTAGCCGACCTAGGTTTCTCCTGCTTTCCATTCCAGAGCGGCGTGCGCGGAGAAGTTTGCCATCCGTGCCTCTCCCGGCGATCAACGACGGAGCTCCGGTGCTCGGTTTTTCCCGCAGATCGTGGATCTGGAAGGCTCTCGTCGAGAGATACGCCCTCGGGGTAATTTCTTCCCCGTTCTTCGAGTTTTTCTTGCTAGGGTTTTCAGCCCTAACCGTTTCTCGGGTCATCTTTCGTCCAGATTCCGGCTCCTATCGCGACGCGTGGAGATTTGGAAAGTTTTTCCGGTAAACTGAGGCAAGTAGTGTTCTTGCTTTCCCTTTGTTCTTAATTCTAAATTCCTACCTTCCTTTTTGTTTCTACACTTGTTGAGCTTATCATATTTCGACGGTAGAGATACTTGTTCTGAACTCCTCACTTGTTTTCCCCTCTATTTTTTGGAATTTGTGACTTGATGTCCCTTAAGTTTTAAATCTCAAAATCTTGCTGTTCTTTGAAACGAACTTATGAAGCCCACTTGGTCGGCTATCCCCTAGTGTTTATGGTGATGAATGAGCGTAAATGAACACTGCTTGTATAATTATGTAACTAAGGAAATTCAGATGAACTATGCGCGTTGGGGTCCTCCCTCGGCATAGTGTTTTATATTCAGATGAACTATGCGCGTTGGGGTCCTCCCTCGGCATAGTGTTTTATATTCAGATGGACTATGCGCGTTGGGGTCCTCCCTCGGCATAGTGTTTTATACTCGGATAGGCTGTGCGCGTTGGGGTTCCTCCCTCGGCATGGTAATTGCTAATGAAAGATTGGACTTCGGTTGCTGTTGCTTGCTCCTTTTCTTTTGTATATATAATGCTTAGCATATCTTGCTCGGCTAGTTTTACTGTTGCTCATTTTTACCCTGTTGACCATTTTGTTGCAGTCACCTTTTCTTTCATTCTCCTCTACTTAGAGGTTTGTGTAGCCTGCTTTTACTCTTGCTCTACTTGTGACTTGCTTCTGAGGTGTTCTTCTTTTGAATGCCTCAGGATCAGAGCTGTAGCTGGTTTAGCTGACAGACTTGGGCTTCTGGTGCTGCTGGTTCCTGTGGCTGTTTGTTTCCACCTCCGAGTTTGAGGTAGTTGCATTGTTTAGACTTGGATGTTTTTTTTCTTTCTATGGGTTCGTGTCAGTTGTTGACGCCCATAGACTTTAGCTTTTGCTGTGTTAGACTGCTTGCTGCTCTCACTACTGTTACTTTTTATCTGGTGATTCTTGCTCTTCTGGGAAGGATTTATGCTAGGGTGCATTCCAGTTATTTTAAACCCTAAAATGTTACTATATGTACTCATGCATTTCATATTTGTAAAACTAAAGCACTATTTTTCCTTTTAGCGTAAAGACTACCTTTTTATGTATACTATATTCACCTTAGAGTCGTGCATACCATGGGTCGTCCCCCGGGGACACCTATGCTCGTTTAGGGTGTCAACTTAATTGAACCAAAGTATTTTCCGCTGCGTATAAATATACTGTGATCTGTGTACTAGCTGATCTACCGTGCCGAGGGATACGGCCTTTTCAACATAACTGTTTTTCTACCATAATTAATCAACGTTTTCCTTAAAAACAAAGGTCTGGAGTTTTGCCTGAGCGTGTGCAGTTATCCCCTGCACGACGTGGCATCACGGCACGTGTTTTCTCCTGGTCTGATACGATTTTATCGTTGAGAAAATGCAGGTTGTGACAGTTGGTATCAAAGGGAGGTTTTGCAAGAGGGTTGGTTGGTTGACCAAACCAGTCGAACAACTTTCCCTTAAGCAAAACCCTAGTTGTATCATTGCATTGCATACACACACCAATATGTCATCAGTAGATTTTTGATGGAAGCACGAACACTACACTCATAGCATGATAAGAAGTATATGGGGCATATTATGTAGTATGGGATGCATAACATGTGTTTGTATATGGATCCACCATAGGTGGCAACATGTGACGGTTATGTAGTATGGGATGCATAACCATCATCACATGGATGCCCATTAGCGCGTTTTCTTTCTTCGTTGCATACAATATTATGTAGTATGGGATGCATAATATTGAATGTATACACCGCTCATAGCATGCACTAAGGCCTTATTGTAGTAAGCATAGCACTGCAAACATAGCATATCATTGCATAAGCACACGTGCCAAGTTAAAGATCTGCATGATGACATATGTACACTCATACCTTGGGATGAAATTTATACATTCATGCATTCATGTTATAGGCACAAGCTAGAAGCATAACATCATTTTATGATTTCCCAGAGCAAGGTAACAGTAGGAGCAAGTATCAGTTCTTTTTCGACCTGATCTGAGTTTGTCCGTTCCGGATCTGAACTGTATCAGGGTATGCTAGTTTCTAGCTTCAGTGTCCTAAGCTAGGTCCCTGATAAGCCTTTTTGTTCGTATCAGTCAATGTGAATCCGAAATAGTGTGTTTTAGGGAATGCTTTCCCAGTTTGTGGTGTCTTAGGCAAGGTCTGACTAGATCTCCGTTTGTTCTGTAGACTGCCGCCTAAGCGCGTTGCGACGAGGTCGACCCCCCAGTCAGAGGGCGAGTCTTCAGGTGCCCAGAGCGAAGCGGTGATCGAAGCGCTGAGGCTAAGTAATGAGACCCTGGCAAAGCAGATGGTGGACATGCAGTCCCAGATGCAATCGATGTTGGCTGTCATCTCTGGGCAGTAGTCCAGAGCACAGGGTCCTGCTGTGGATCATTCGGTTCCTATCCCCCCTGCTGCTCTAGTTCCCCCAGTTGCGTTGCCGCCTGAGATGAATTTCATTTCTCACTTCCAGCATTTAGGACCCCCGTCTTATGACGGTAGGGCAGACTTCATGGCATTGGATGACTGGATTATTGCCATGGAAGAAATGTTTTCCTACTCTGGCGTTTCTCCCAATCAAAAGGTGATGATTGCGGCTTATCAACTCAAGGGCCTTGTGAAGAGTTGGTGGATCAGAGAAAAAGAGAACCTTTCGGAGGGGTGCTCGTGGGAATCATTCAGGAGTTTGTTACTAAAGAAGCTCCTACCATCGGTCGAGCGAGACCGCCTCATGAATAGTTTCCTACACATGAAGCAGCGGCAACTCATTGTTGGTGAGTACGAAGTCGAGTTTGGCAAGCTCAGTCGTTTTGCCCCAGACCTGATAGCATCTGAAGAAGGCAGAGTGAAGCGTTTTTTGGGTGGTCTGAGGTATGATATCCAGCAGTTGGTTAGTGCCTACAAGTCGGAGACCTTTGCCGAAGTAGTTGAAGCTGCCTTAAAGGTTGAGGCGATAGAAAATGCGAAGAATCGGTGATCGCTTGCAAAGAAGGACAAGAGGAAATCTGACGATGGAGGAAGTGCGAGGGCACCTGGCCCTGCAGTGAAGAAGGACAGAAGAGAGGTGTGTAGATTCTGTGGTAAGCCGGGGCACTCTCTCGATAGGTGTTTTAAGAGATTGGATGCGCAGAAACTATCTCAGGTGCATGTGATCCAAGATGCTCCCAAAGGGGGTCCTGTCTGTTCTTATTTTCATAGGAGTGGACATGATGTGGCCCGTTGTCGCAATAAGGCTGGAGCTTGTTATCTCTGTGGCCAAAGAGGACACATGAGGGCTAATTGCCCGCAGAGCCAGCCTGCGCTGCATGCAGTCCCGTTGCAGACCTTACCGCCGCCCCCGCCTCTCGCGGACAAAGGAAAAGGAAAGTTGAATGTGCTGAACAAGGAGGAGGCCCAATCATCGACTCAGGTGATCGCATGTTAGTCTCTGACTCGGCTAGTTATTCCTTTTAGTGGATATATGGTTTCTGCATATTAGTTTCGCGCGCTGTGTGTTTAGGTGAATTTAAGGTGAAGAATAAGTGGGCGCGCGTTTTGTTCGATTCGGGTGCTAATCATTCTTTTGTGGCAAGAAGTTTTGTGGACCGTCATTGTTGGGCTCTCGACCAGTTAGACACCTCCATAGATGTCAAATTTCCTTCAGGAGAGTTGGTGAGGTCAAGCCAGGGTATCCAAAAGTGCCCCATCTCCCTAGGCGGGTTTCTGGCGATTGCGGATCTGAAGGTGCTAGATCTGGTGGACTTTGACGTAATTTTGGGCATGGACTGGTTGTCCAGCTATGATGATGTCATTCAGTGCAAGCTCAAGCGCTTGGATTTCAAGGGTAGCAATGGCCAGCCTATGAGTGTGTATGGTTTGCCGCATCTGGAGTCTCTGATCATTTCTGCGGTGCGTGCTCGTATATTTCTAGAGTCTGGCTGTGATTCTTTTCTTGTCTATGTTTCTGTTCTGGGAGCTGCACCGGTTGAGCCTCGGGTAGAGGACGTTTCTGTGGTGTGCGAGTTTCCGGATGTTTTTCCAGATAGCCTTCCTGGACTTCCTCCTGAGAGAGAGATGGAGTTTGTTATAGACCTCGAGCCAGGCACTCGCCCTATTGCCAAAGCACCGTACTGCATGGCACCGCGTGAGTTAGAGGAGCTGCGTACTCAGCTGGATGAGTTATTGCAATGCGGTTTTATTAGACCCAGTTCTTCCCCCTGGGGTGCACCAGTGCTCTTCGTGAAGAAAAAGGACGGGACGATGAGACTATGCATTGATTATCGAGAGCTAAACAAGGTAACAATTAAGAACAGATATCCGTTGCCTAGGATCGATGATTTGTTCGATCAGTTGCGGGATAGCTCTGTGTTATCGAAGATTGACCTCCGTTCAGGTTACCATCAGTTGAGGATCCGGGAGTCAAACATTCCGCATACTGCTTTTCGTTCTCGTTATGGTCACTTTGAATTTCTGGTGATGTCTTTTGGATTGACGAATGCACCGTCAGCTTTTATGGTCATGATGAACAGGGTGTTCAAGGATTTTCTGGATAAGTTCGTGGTGGTGTTCATTGACGATGTCCTAGTATATTCTTGAGATGCAGATGAGCACGCCTTGCACTTGCGCTTGGTTTTGTCTACTTTGAGGGAGCACAAGCTGTATGCGAAGCTTAGCAAGTGTGAGCTCTGGATATCTCAGGTGTCTTTCCTAGGACACATTGTAAGTAAGGAAGGTATCTCAGTGGATTCTGCAAAGATAGCTGCGGTTTTGGACTGGAAGAGACCTGCATCGCCTAAAGAGATACGGAGCTTCTTAGGGTTGGCAGGTTACTACAGAATATTTGTGAAAGGGTTCTCTATGCTCTCTGCGCCGTTGACCAGGCTTACACAAAAGTGCATAGCTTTTGTTTGGAGCGATGCCTGTGAGGGAGCTTTTCAAGAGCTCAAGAGGTGTTTGTGTTCTTCTCCAGTGTTGGCATTGCCAGTGGAAGGAGTGGAGTATGCTGTTTTTGTGGACGCCTTGCGAGTTGGACTCGGTTGCGTGCTGATGCAGGACGGCAAGGTGATTGCGTATGGATCAAGACAATTGAAGGTGCATGAAAAGAATTACCCTACGCACGATCTAGAATTTGCTGCCGTTATTTATGCCTTGAAATTGTGGAGACATCTTCTATATGGGGTGTCATGCAAAATTTATTCGGATCACAAAAGTTTGAAATATGTCTTTACTCAGAAGGAACTGAATTTGCGCCAGCGCCGATGGTTAGAGTATGTTGCGGACTACGAAGTGGACATCCTTTATCATCCCGACAAGGCTAATGTTGTAGCAGATGCGCTGAGCCGGAAGCCCACACACATCTTTAACCTCTCGGTGCAATCCCTTGTCGAAGAGTTCTTGCTCATGGACATAGCCATAGGGAATAGCGCTTTGCCGAGTAGCCTAGAGGTGGATGAGCCTTCGTGGATTACCCTCACTAAGCTTCATCAGAAGGACGATCCTGACTTGCAGCACCTCCGCAGTAGGACTGAGAGAAGGGAATTACCCGACTTTACAATTGACGACGTGGGTACCTTAAAGTACCGTGGCAGATACTGTATTCCTGCTGTTGGGGACATCCGATCAAAAATATGCAGTGAAGCACATGGTTCCAGTGTTGCATATCATCCTGGCTCCACGAAAATGTACAGAGATTTGAAGCAGATTGTTTGGTGGTCAGGCATGAAGAATGACATCGCAAGATTTGTGTCTGAATGTCATACCTGTCAACGTGTAAAAGCTGATCACAGAAGGCCGGGTGGTAAGTTAACTCCCTTAGATGTACCGAGTTGGAAATGGGAGAGTGTATCAATGGATTTCATAACCGGTTTGCCCAGATCTCCCCGAGGGCATGATGCAGTGTGGGTCATTGTGGACAGGCTAACTAAGTGTGCCCATTTTGTGCCTTTCAAGATTAGTTATTCCATGAAAAAGATAGCTGAGCTTTATCTGAATGAAGTTATCAGACTTCATGGTGTACCGACGAGTATTGTGTCCGACCGAGACTCCCAATTCATGTCTCGATTCTGGCAAAGCTTACAGGGAGCTCTAGGTACTGACCTTAGATATTATACTGCCTATCATCCGCAGACAAATGGTCAGACGGAGAGAGTGAACCAGATCTTGGAGGATATGCTTAGATGCTATATCCTGGACCATGGCGGAGCTTGGGATAAACGCCTCAGATTAATGGAGTCTGCATACAATAATAGTTATCAGGAAAGTTTGCAGATGGCGCCCTTTGAAGCTCTTTATGGAAGGCGTTGTCGAACTCCTCTGTTTTGGAAAAAAGTGGGCGAGAAGCCGTTGCTCGGACCAGAAGTGCTCGAGGATATGAGTACTTCAGTAAGGCACATTCGTGAAAAGCTGAGGTTAGCTCAGGAGCGATACGAGAAGTATGCAAACCAGCGCAGAGTTGACCTGGAGTTTGCGGTTGGGGACATGGTGTTTTTGAAGGTCTCCCCGATGCCGGGTGTTAAAAGATTTGGAAGAAACCATAAGCTAGATCCCAGGTATGTGGGGCCTTTTCAGATTTTGGAGCGCATTGGAGTTTCTGCCTATAGACTAGAGTTGCCTGATTCTTTCCCTGGTGTTCACGACGTGTTCCACGTGAGCCAGTTGCGAAAGTGTGTCCGCAGTGAGCGGCATGTCCTTGTATCGGTACCCCGGTTGCAGCCTAATCTCTTGTATGTTGAAGAACCGGTTCGTATTCTGGAGATGCAAGACCATGTGCTAAGAAAGAAAACAATTCCAATGGTTAAGGTTCTCTGGCGAAATCAGGATGCAAGAGGTGCAACTTGGGAATTGGAATCCGCGATAAGAGAATCTCATCCTCAGCTGTTCTCTTAATCTCTCTGGTTAGTATTCTAGTCTCAAGAATTCTTCTGTGTTGTCTTGTTCTCTGTCCTCTTATTTTCGGTTTGTGTTTCAAGTTTCGGGACGAAACTTCCCTTTTGGAGGGGTGACTGTAACGCCCCTGCTTTTTCCGGCATTATTGTCTCCCCTGGTTGGCATCTTTGTGACTTAAGGGCGTTACTCTAGCGTTCAGTTGGTGGCGCATCGTCGTTAGTGCGCTTTCACGTCTCGTCGATTCAGTCGGCCGAATTCTTGAATCTTTGGCAGAAACGGAAATTTTCACATTTGGAAAGCTTAATTGATTGTCTTTTTCTGTCTTGCTCGTCCAGTTCATTGAACCAACCTTGCTATGTCGATTTTATCTTATTTTATCCTCTGGGTTCGAGCTTGACGATGGTTAGTTTTTCTGGGCGTTGTGTGAAGGTTGACGGTCGTCGAGCTCCACGCTTGCCGTGCTGGCTCAACGAGTCGTCGAGAGGGGCCGTATGGTGTCGACACTTTGTGTCGACACTGCCGGCCGGTGTCGACACAGTGTGTTGACACCGCTGGCTGTCGGTGTCGACACTGCTGTGTCGACACTGCCGGCCGGTGTCGACACAGTGTGTCGACACCGCTGGCGGTCGGTGTCGACACTGCTGTGTCGACACTGCCGGCCGGTGTCGACACAGTGTGTCGACACCGCTGGCTGTCGGTGTCGACACTGCTGTGTCGACACTGCCGGCCGGTGTCGACACAGTGTGTCGACACCGCTGGCTGTATAGTGTCGACACTGCCGGCCGGTGTCGACACAGTGTGTCGACACCGCTGGCTGACGAGTGTCGACACTGCGGTGTCGACACTGCCGGCCGGTGTTGACACAGGTGTGTCGACACCGCTGGCTGTCGAGTGTCGACACTGCGGTGTCGATACTGTCGGCCGGTGTCGACACAGGTGTGTCGACACCGCTGGCTGGCGGGGGTCGACACTGCTGTGTCGACACCGCCGGCTGGTGTCGACACAGGCGTGTCGACACCGCTGTTCTGTGGTGCGTCGGCACCCCCGGTCCGGTGTAGTTGAACCCGGTCCTTGCAGCTGTTGAGTATTTATACCCTGTTTCTCCTTATCTTTAGCCGACCTAGGTTTCTCCTGCTTTCCGTCCCAGAGCGGCGTGCGCGGAGTAGTTTGCCGTCCGTGCCTCTCTCGGCGATCACCGACGGAGCTCCGGTGCTCGATTTTTCCCGCCGATCGTGCATCTGGAAGGCTCTCGTCGAGAGCTACGCCCTCGGTGTAATTTCTTCCCCGTTCTTCGAGTTTTCTTGCTAGGGTTTTCGACCCTAACCGTTTCTCGGGTCATCTTTCGTCCAGATTCTGGCTCCTATCGCGACGCGTGGAGATTTGGAGAGTTTTTCCGGTAAACCGAGGCAAGTAGTGTTCTTGCTTTCCCTTTGTTCTTAATTCAAAATTCCTACCTTCCTTTTTGTTTCTACACTTGTTGAGCTTATCATATTTCAACGGTAGAGATACTTGTTCTGAACTCCTAACTTGTTTTCCCCTCTATTTTTTGGAATTTGTGACTTGATGTCCCTTAAGTTTTAAATCTCAAAATCTTGCTGTTCTTTGAAATGCCCTTATGCAGCCCACTTGCTCGGCTATCCCCTGGAGTTTATGGTGATGAATGAGCGTAAATGAACACTGCTTGTATAATTATGTAACTAAGGAAATTCAGATGAACTATGCGCGTTGGGGTCCTCCCTCGGCATAGTGTTTTATATTCAGATGAACTATGCGCGTTGGGATCCTCCCTCAGCATAGTGTTTTATATTCAGATGGACTATACGCGTTGGGGTCCTCCCTCAACATAGTGTTTTATACTCGGATAGGCTGTGCGCGTTGGGGTTCCTCCCTCGGCATGGTAATTGCTAATGAAAGATTGGACTTCGATTGCTGTTGCTTGATCCTTTTCTTTTGTATATATAATGCTTAGCATATCTTGCTCGGCTAGTTTTACTGTTGCTCATTTTTACCCTGTTGACCGTTTTGTTGCAGTCACCTTTTCTTTCATTCTCATCTACTTAGAGGTTTGTGTAGCCTGCTTTTACTCTTGCTCTACTTGTGACTTGCTTCTGAGGTGTTCTTCTTTTGAATGCCTCAGGATCAGAGCTGTAGCTGGTTTAGCTGACAGACTTGTGCTTCTGGTGCTGCTGGTTCCTGTGGCTGTTTGTTTCCACCTCCGAGTTTGAGGTAGTTGCATTGTTTAGACTTGGCTATTTTTTTTCTTTCTATGGGTTTGTGTCAGTTGTTGACGCCCATAGACTTTAGATTTTCTATGTTAGACTATTTGCTGCTCTCACTACTGTTACTTTTTACCTGGTGGTTCTTGCTCTTCTGGGAAGGATTTATGCTAGGGTGCATTCCAGTTATTTTAAACCCTAAAATGTTACTATATGTACTCATGCATTTCATATTTGTAAAACTAAAGCACTATTTTTCCTTTTAGCGTAAAGACTACCTTTTTATGTATACTATATTCACCTTAGAGTCGTGCATACCATGGGTCGTCCCCCGGGGACACCTATGCTCGTTTAGGGTGTCAACTTAATTGAACCAAAGTATTTTTCGCTGCGTATAAATATACTGTGATCTGTGGACTAGCTGATCTACCGTGCCGAGGGATACAGCCTTTTCAACATAACTGTTTTTCTACCATAATTAATCAACGTTTTCCTTAAAAACAAAGGTCTGGAGTTTTGCCTGAGCGTGTGCAGTTATCCCTTGCACGACGTGGCATCACGACACGTGTTTTCGCCTGCTCTGATACAATTTTATCGTTGAGAAAATGCGGGTTGTGACAATTGGTCTATGGAAAATCGTGTCATCTTCCGATAGAAGTAGAACACCGAGCGTATTGGGCGATAAAATTTTTTAATTTCGATCCGCACTCAGTTGGCGAGCATAGGAAAAATCAATTGAATGAACTCGATGAATGGAGAGCGTACGCTTACGAAAATAATAAGCTGTACAAAGAACGCACGAAACTTTATCACGATAAGAACCTGCGCCACCCTAAAACGTTTAAACCAGGCGATCGGGTTCTTCTTTTAAATTCGTGTTTACGTCTCTTCCCTGGAAAACTAAAATCTCATTGTTCTGGACCTTTTACGGTCAAACAGTTTTTTCCTTATGGCACTGTGCTCCTCTCGCACCCGGATAAGGGTGGTTTTAAAGTAAATGGCCATCGCTTAAAGTTATATTTTTCAAATGATTATGTATCTCCTGCTGCGGAACAACTTTTATTTCTATCGTAATGTTTTATTTCGTGCAACTTTCTTTTATGTTGGATATTTCATTTTATTCTAAGACTTTTCTTAATATTATTCGAACTTTAAATTATTATAATAAAGAACACTCTTGGGCACCTGCCCACGGACTCTATTTTTTTCTACTTTTATTTTGCTCTTCCTTCTGGAGGCCAAACAAGCAAGTTCGTGACCGCCGCTCCAACGTTGCTGATATAAAGATGGATCAAGTCAAACCTACTGACGATCAAGTGCACTAAAAAGCAAGCATGGGGGAGCGACATCCTCCTTCATCCCACAAACCCGGGGAAGTTCTGTTCTTTTTATTTCATTTACTTTCTGCATTTTCTCTCATTCTCAGTCCCCTTCTCTTTCTCGTTTTTCTTTTTGTTTATTTCATTGAGGACAATGAAGAATCTAAGCATGAGGGAGGGTTTAGTTAGTTTCTTTTTTCCTTTTTCTTTCAAAAATCCAAAAAAATCTTTTGCTTTCTTAAAATCAAAATCTAAAAAAAATAGTATAGTTTTGTTAAGCTTCTTTAGTATTACTTTTATTTTAGCCTTATCAAAAAAAAAATCTATAAAAAAAACAATTGCTAAAATCTATTTGAAAAACAAAATCTAAAATTATTTTCTATCTTTATTTTTATGTTTCTTCTAGTGATGTGTAGGCCCGTGCGGTTCCTTAGTTCTATTTAGATTTCTTTGAAACAGTTTCCTAAATTTATCAGTTTAACATAGCTTAGTTTTACTAGTTTCTTTTTCTTAAATATAGGCATCCGTTTTTTTACGTTATAAGTTAGCAATTTGTAGTTATGTCTTTTTATTCGGTTAGTTGCTTACGAATGGTTGCTAGGTAATATTAGCTCTTTTTCATTTGTGGGATAGTCTTTCTTGGTGTCTAGAACTTGTCCCTAGCAACTCTCGAAACATTTGCGTCGTTTTTACATACTTTAGAAATGATTTAGGCCACCCTTTGAGTAGTTTGAGCTTTTCTTGCCCACCAACAAATTTACCATTGCAAAACACTTTTTGGGCCTTTTCCATGTTTCTTTGTTTTTAGCTCCATCTTTCATTTCATCATTTCACCAAAACCAAAATGTATTTCCTATTTCACACTAAACTTTGAGCTTAAATATCATTTTTTGTGAAGGGTTATATCTTTGAAATGAAAAGGAGTGTTTAAAGCTTATATTTGGAGCTTTCCTTAAAAAGTTATTAAAGAAGAAAAAAATTATTATTATCAAAAACAAAAAATGTGAAATCAATCAAAAAGAAAAAAATGAAGTTTATTTGTGGCCAATTTATGAAAAGAAAAAAAAATTCATGGCCTTTGTTTGTTAGTTTGAATTGGAAAATGATGTACTTGTCATTTCTCATTTCTCTTCATGTTTTTATTTTTTGAGCTCAACCTTGGTTTAGTGTTTAAGCCCTCATGTTTATCCTTGTTTTCATTTCCTAATCATTTACATAAGCCAAGTTTTAATGCCTACTAGAATTCCTATTAATCTTTAGAATATAAATTCGCGTAGTGGAGAGAGTGTGAACGGACAAGCCTATGGCTACGATCATTGATGGATTTCTTTGGAGGTTATCTTGAGGTGATTTAGGGTTAATTGTTATTCTAGCAACCTAGTAGTTCGTTAATGCACTATTTATTTAGAATTTCTACTTTTGTTTCTCTTATTTTCTTTAATTTTGGATGCCTTGTTTTAAGATTTAGAAATGTGTAAATTTTCTTTATGTTCTAATGACATTTTTAGGTCTCCACTTTCAAGTTTTCTATTGTGCACTTCTCACCCCACTAGTTGTTAACATAGGAATTAGGATAGTTTAATTTTTCATGTTTTGTTTTTCTTAATTATGCAACCTAAATCTTCTTTGTTTACTTTTCCCTAGTTTTCAATTCTATTTGCTTGGGGGCAAGCAAATACTCTAGCATGGGGGAATTTGATGACTAATTTTAGTCATCGCTTTTTGGGTAGTTTAGTATTCATAAATAGTAGGTTATAATATAGTATTATTTATTTACATGCTTAATTATGTTGTTATTTTATTTTAATGTTTGATGTTATAATATAAAAATCTATAGTTTATTATATGTATTTTTGTCATATTATGTTATGATTGTTGTATTATTTTATGTTATAAAAAAAATAAAACTAATGTTTGTTTTGCTTTGTTGTTTGTAGGTTCATGTCCGAGTAGCCCTCATCAAAGCCCACATGTTGCAGCCCAACTACAAGCCTACATGGAGCAGCCCGACCACTCTTGGTGCAGTCTACATGTAGTAGCCCGACCACTCTTGGTGCAGCCTACATGGAGCAGCCCGGCCCCTCCTTCATTGATCTAGCCTGAGCTCTCTTCTTGGTGCAGCCCGGCCTCCTCCCCACTGCAAAGATAAAACAGCCCACTTCAAAGATGAAGCAGCCCAAGCTCCTCTTCAAGCCCAAAACTGTGAGCATGCACCTTGCCACCTTGGCATGGCCGGCTCCCTCTCTCCTTTTCATCAATTCCTTTTTCACATTTCTCTCCCCACACATGTATGCACCTTGCCACCTTGGCATGGCCGGCCGCCCCTCTCTCTCTCTCTTTCATTTAATCCACATCCATCCCCCTCTCTATTTTACATTTTCCACTCTAATTTCCATAAAGTCCATATATTGAACCCACCTCTCTCTCTCTCCACCACATTAAATATCATGCATGTATTCTCTCCACTTCATTAAATGCCATGCATGAACTTCTCTCCCTTTACATGGCCGGCCACTCTCCTCTTTCATCCCCCTTGTTTATTTTATTTTCTCTTCTAATTCTCATTTAAGGCCATACAATGAATCTCACCCTCCCCCTCCCTTCATTAAATGAAATGCATGCACCCTCTCCCCATACACATGGTCAGCCACCCCCCTTGCCTCCTCCTCTTCATTCCCATCTAGAATCTTCCCACCTCATCTATAAAAGGCACCATGGTCTCATGCTTTAAGGGTTAGATTTTGGAGAGAGCAAGTGGAGAGTACAAGTCAAGAGAGCTTTTGCTGTAATTTTATTTCTTAGTTTACCTTGTTGCAATCTTTTTTCGTTGAAGTAATTTAGTATTGTTTTGTTTAGCATTGTGTACTCGTTCGTTTAGTATCAATAAAATGAAATTTTCCTCTCTTTACATCGTTACCTCCTTTTCCAATATGCGTAGCTAATCTTCTCTTAGCCTTCGATCGTGAGGATCCATAAAATGAGATGAGGGTTTCTTTTATTTCATAGTTTTATTTTTGCTTAATTTTACTCGATCCTTCTTTGGTTTTTATTTTGTCGAGTCCGTATTTTCGGTATACGGTAGTAGGCTTGGGATCTCATATTTGAGTTGCCGAAAGGCTCATGAATGTGAAAGATCACTCAAAGAAAGAAGGAGTTTAACGCAACCCTAGAGATAGGATGACGTAAATCTTCCGGATTGGAGTCAAATCCAATAGTGCGGGTCACCTCGATAATGCGGCTTTAGGCCTTTTTGACTTGAAAGAGATTTCGGTCAAAACGTCTATAAGTCAGGGGATTTAATTCTCTAGCGAGATTATTTCCTAATTTCGGACCCGTCACGGTCGAGTATGATTTGCAACTTTAAAACTATGCCTTTTAATCCCTCTCATTTCATTTTATGGTGAATCTTCGATCGAATGCTAGCTTTTTATTATAAAGTTTTTCGTCTAAAAAATTATCTTTCGTTTTAGTTTAAAAATTCTCAAAACCCATTTTCTTTCGGTAGGATAATAGTTCAAGCGTGAGTAGTAGTATTTGACAACCCCGTGTTTAAATACGACCTTGATACTACAATTCGACAGGTACACTTGCCTATTCGGGTTTTAGCGGGCAGCTGAGGACTAGGGCCGGGGGGCCTGAAATGATCAGCGGCGGGGCCGCGTCATAGATGGGAGAAGATTAGAAGACCAGCTTCGGCAGGAGGCGAGACACGAGCAGAGGGAACCAGTAGTGGTGGCCCCTCAGCCACCCCAGATGCGGGAGGCACAGAGACCCGGGGAATGACATATCCCCCGCCAGAATGCTTCAATTGTCACCAGGTGGGGCACATCTAGAGGAACTGCCCCATGAGGGGGGCAGCACCACCAGCACCACCGGCTGCCCCACCAGCTCAGTATTTTGGAGGCTGAGGACGTGGTCGAGGTCGAGGGTACCATGGCAGAGACCACAGGCAGGAGAGGGAGTAGGTATATGCATTGGATCTGACTCAACAACGGAACCCGGAGCAAGTGATCACAGGTATGCCAGTTAATTTTTAATCTTTTCTTTCCTAGATAATTAAAGCTATGAATATAGGATTGATAGACTAGGGAAGAAAACCATAATTAGATTTTTAAGAATTTAAGTTAAACGCCCAGGCATAGTCTTCATCAGCGGCAAGCCCGCCTATACACTGTTCGATACGGGTGCTTCGCACTCGTTCGTATCAGAAGCCTTCCTGAAAGGGCTAGAAGGCATGGAGCGGTTCACCGACCTGATGATGAGGATACGGCTACCTGACGGTTCAGAGTTATTCACCACCGCCCGCTGTAACATTGAGGCGGAGGTCGGAGGGAAGATATTTGAAGATCCGGCGACGATCATGAAGATGCCATTCTTTGATTTGATCCTGGGAATGACATGGTTGCGCTGGAACCATGCTCAGATCGACTGCATGTCCAAGAGGAGTATTGTGAGGCATGGGGATTCCTTCATCATCATCGAAGGTATTAGATCTATTCCACCTCTCTCGCTGACATCCGTGCAGGCCGTCAAGGCCCACTTACAGGGGGAGGAAGTCTATGAAGTGTTGTACGGGATGGCCGAGGCTAAGGGTTCCATCTCGGATATTCCGGTGGTGCGAGATTTTGCCGACATATTTCCAGAGAAGCTGCCAGGGCTACCCCCGCACCGAGAGCAGGATTTCCGGATACAGTTGGTGCCTAGGGCTAAGCCAGTGTCTAGAGCCCCTTATCGCATGGCCCCGAAGAGGTGACAGAGTTTCGGAGCTAGCTCCAGGAACTGGTGGAAGCCGGTTTTGTCCGGCCAAGCTCTTCACCATGGGGAGCTCCGGTGTTATTTGTCAAAAAGAAGTACGTGACACTCAGATTGTGCATCGACTACCAGGCACTGAACCAACTGACAGTCCGGAATACCTATCCACTGCCAAGGATAGATGAGATGTTTGAACAGCTGGAGGGCGCACATTTCTTTTCAAAGCTGGATTTGAGGTCGGGCTACTATTAGCTGCGGATCCAGGAGGAGGACATACCGAAGACTGCCTTCAATAGCAGATATGGGTTGTTCGAGTTTACTGTGATACCCTTCGGGCTCACGAATGCACCGTCGGTATTCATGAGCCTCATGAATCGGGTGTTCGAGGCATATCTGGATGTGTTCGTCATTGTATTTATTGACGACATCCTCATCTACTCAAGGACAGAGGAGAAGCACATACGACATCTGATGCTGACCCTGGAGAGACTACAGGAGCACCAACTCTATGCGAAGTTCAGTAAATGCCAGTCCTGGTTGAAGGAGGTGGCTTTCCTAGGCCATATCATCAGTGGTGCTGGGTTGGCAGTGGACCCGGCCAAGATTCAGGCAGTTCGGGATTGGCCACAGCTGAAGTCGGCCTCAGATGTGCGGAGTTTCCTAGGACTTGCCGGGTACTACCGGAAGTTCGTGGAGGGATTTTCTCGTATTGCCCTTCCAATCACATCCCTGACAAGGAAGGAAGTGCCCTTTGTCTTTACCCCGCAGTGCGAGGTGGCCTTTCAGTAGTTAAGGAATCGACACACCTCAGCTCCTATACTAGCCCTTCCTTCAGGGAAGGAAGGATTCCAGGTCTACACCGACGCTTCCTACCAGGGCATGGGTGCGGTGCTGATGCAGAATGGTCATGTGATAGCATACGTTTCTCGGCAGCTGAAGAAGCATGAGCTGAACTACCCAGTTCATGACTTAGAGATGGGAGCGGTCATATTTGCGCTGAAAGTGTGGCGACACAATCTGTATGGTGTCCACTGCGACATTTACTCCGATCACAAGAACTTGACGTATGTGGACACATAGAAGGAGCTAAATATCAGGCACAGGTAATGGGTGGAGTTTCTAGCAGATTACCAGTACTAGATGCACTACCATCCAGGAAAGGCGAATGTGGTGGCAGATGCGCTGAGCCGGAAGGCCACAAACTCTAGAGCAGGAACGCAGTTGATGGCCTTGGAGTTGGTCCAGATGTTCGAAAAGATGCAGATATCCTTTGTGTTTGAGGATCATCCTGAGCTGTACCGAGAGTACCTAACATCGTTGATCGCCACAGATGATATTTGAGACCGAGTCAGAGATGGGCAGAGGCAGGATACCTAACTTGAGCCGATATTCCGGGCCTTAGAAGCAGGCACTGCTGGAGATTACTCACTGAGGGATGGGCTAGTGTGTTTCAGAGGACAGATTTACATACCAGAGGGAGGCCAGGTCTGAGAGGATATCATGACGGAGGCTGATTACAGTCGTATTTAATACATCCGGGTGTTACAAAGATGACTGCGGACCTGAAAAAGACCATGTACTGGACAGGCATGAAGAAGGATATCACCTACTTCGTGACCCACTGCGAGGCATGCCAGTTGGTGAAGGCAGAGTGCAGGAACCCCGCAGGACTATTGCAGCCACTCCCAGTGCCGGAGTGGAAGTTTGATTATGTTGCGATGGACTTCATACATGGGCTTCCCCGATCGCGGACGAAAACGATTCGATCTGGGTGATTGTCAACCGTCTCACAAAGGTAGCCAGATTTATTCCAATCAGGAAGGATGACTCGGTTGGTGTGCTGGTTTGTAAGTTCGTGGAATAGTTCATCCGTTATCCTAGCATGCCCAGGTCGATTGTATCAGATCGGGATGGACGGTTCACGTCCAGGGAGTGGAGATCAGGGCAAACATACTTGGGCACCTAGCTGACATTCAGTACAACATTTCATCCCCATACTGATGGACAGACAGAACGCACCAATCGAACCTTGGAAGATCTGCTACGACTTTGCATACTGGATCGCGGTGAGCCCTAGGAGAAGCTGTTGCCACTGATCGAGTTATCATATAATAACAGCTACCAGTCCAGCATAAGGATGACCCCTTATGAGGCCCTGTACAGACGAAGATGTAGGACTCCGCTATCGTGGATACAGGACGAGGATCCGAAGTCTTTGGGTTCGGAGTTTGTTGAAGACACCGAGGATCAGGTGAGATTGATACGGGATAGGATGCTAGAGGCACAGAGTCGACATGTTAAGTATTATGACGCTCGGCATCGTCAGGTGGAGTTCTAGGTGGGGGACAAGGAGTTCTTGAAAATTCGACCAATACATGGGGTTTCACGGGTGCGCGGTCGGAAGAATAAGCTCAGCCCAAGATATATGGGGCCTTATAGGATCCGAGAGCAGATCGGTCCCTTAGCATACAGGCTGGAGCTACCACCGGAGCTGGCAAGACTGCACGATGTATTCCATGTATCCTCACTCAGGAGGGCACTACTATGCCCTGAGCAGCAAATTAAGGTCATGGATGGGCCAGCAGCCTCTGATCGATCAGTTTACCTGGAACCGGTCCAGATTGACGACAGGGGAATACGAGTCTTGCGCCGCAAGAAGGTTCCATTAGTCAAGGACCTGTGGAGGAATCATGGGCGAGAGGAGCACACCTGAGAGCCTTAGGACTTGATGCAATAAAGGTACCCAGAGCTTTTCAGTCAGGTATTACTCACAACCTCTCGGGATTTTATAATTTTTCCTTTCATATTTGAAACCCCGTAGGCCTAACAAGAATTTCGAGGACAAATTTTTTTTTTTGTTATATATTGAGATTTGTAACATCCCTCAAACAACTAGACCCCTAGGAGTGATTTTCTCATGACTAGGTCATGACAAAACCCTAGAAAGCCCAAGAAGGCCAAATAGACCTAGGGATGTAGGTGAGACCACTATGGTATGCAAATAGTAGATTTATGAACCCTAGTTAAGGTGATCATGGGGCTTCACCAAGACTTTAAGACCCAACCATGGCCTCACCTATCCATTGTAAAGTTCATCTGAACCTTAAGGGCCCATTGGAGTCGACTCAGGGTGGCCAAGTTGACCTAGGACCACTCTAGGCCTAAATTGGGCAAGGTTCCCTAATTAAGGGCAGTATGCCCTAGTTAAGCCCAACTAAAACTACCAGGGTCTTCCTAGACCTAAAATGGGGTCAAGGGGTCACTAAGGACCCTTGGAGGACAGTCAAGGTGGTTAAGTTGACCAAAGTCAACTCTAGCCCTAAATGGGTCAAATAAAACTATATTCGGTCAATTGACCATCCCCTAGACAGGTGGACCCCATTTATACCCCCTAACCCTAAGGTGAGGTCCATGGGTCACCAAGGTCCCATTGTGGTCAGCCCTAATGGCTAAATTGACCAAAGTGAACCCTAACATTAATTTGGGCAAAGTACCCTTCCTAAGGGCAGGTGGTCTCCAAAGTGCCAAGTCAACCCTACCCATCCCTACCTAGACCCTAGGGGAGCCCAATAGGTCACCAAAGACCCAATGATGGTAACAGAACATGTCAATTTGACCTAGGTCAACCCTAGTCAAGATTAAGTCAAACCTAGCTCAAATGGGCTAACCCATGCTCAAGCCCTCCTTCCTTTTTGGGCTAGCCTTAATATCATGAAATTATAAATGAGAGCTACAAATAGCTCTCTTGATTGACCAAGTCAACTTGGTGACTAGGAGAGAGGGTGAGCTTCATTTCCATGTTAATGGAGGAGAGAGAAATGATGAAAGAGGAGGGAAGGAAGGGGCTCGGCCAAGGGGAGGCCAAAGGCCACCCTTTATGGTTGAATTCAACTCCCCCAGGGAAGGGGAGAAGTTTTCAGCCATTTCCCTAGCCACCAAGGGTCTGGTTTAGTCTCCTCCACCATGGCCGAGGCTATCCATTAATGGCCTTAATGGTCATTGATGATCCATCCCCTCCTCTCCCCTTCTGAGGCTTTAAACACCATCAGTGGGTCGAGAGGAGGCTTTCCCAATCCTTACATGAAGAAATCAAGCCCCCCATTGTGCAGTTGGAGAAATCGAGCGGCGCCACCATTAGAAATGGCTTTCCGACGATCTTCTCGACTTCAGGCTGCCAACAAGGTCCTCCTCCCCTCCTTACATCATGGCTAGATCATAGCAGTGTTTAGGTCCAAGGTTCGGGCTCAATTGAGCCCGAACCAATTCTTGGTTTTCATGGTTTCGGGCCTAAACATTTCTTGGTAGAACTGTCAAAATCCGCCTCTCCGGCGGCTGTGCCTCCGCCTGGCGATAGCCACCAGCTCAACGGAGGTGGTGGTGGCGGTGGCCATCTGGGGAAGTGGTCGGATCGCCGGCGGCAGCTTTTGGAAGGAGCTCCACGCGGGATGAATCCAGGCCGTCGGCTGGAACTTGAAGACGACGGGATGTCGTCCAGTGGCGCGCCAAGATTCATGCAGGGGAGATATTAAACTATAGGAAATAATTTCTGTTATTTGAATTATATCACACATTTAGTATTTAATATTTTTAATTTTTAAAAATACTTAGAAGCTATTTCATAGAATAGGGTCAACATGGAAATTGTAGCCTGGAGAGTCTACTGTAAAACAAAATTTCTTTGAACCAAATTTGGTTGCATGGTTTGACCAGGGCACTCATTTTGGTGGGACATATACCTAGGGCTATCCTGAGATTAAAAAGGGTGCCCACTCTTCATCCCTGGTCCAAATTACCTGAAATTTGGGCAAGGGGCCATCCTTAGCTATACCTAGGGACTACCCAAAAATGAGAATTTTTGGAGATACTCTGACTATAGTTTTAGTTTTTATTTAATAACACTAGGGTAATTTAATTAAGTGGTCTAATTAGCTCCAAACCCTCCCAAAGTTTGGTGAGTGGTCCCTGGACTCATGATATGTCTCTGTATAAATTTTCAACTCATTTGGTTATGTTTTGGATAGGGAATGAACTAACCCTAATTTTTCCTTAATGAGGGGTTCTTAAGTGAAAAGTGCACCTTGAGGATGAGTGGTCAAATCATCTCAACAGAGGCTGAGATTTTGACCACTGACTGTAAATGACCTTTAACACCCTTAAAGGGATTATGGGGTGGTCTAGCGTAGCTTTGCCATAGGATCCAAACTCAAACCCTAATGAGGGGCTTTTGAGTGTTGTGAAGGGCATGGGGTCAAATTCCCTTGTGGGTTCTTGCAACTTGGTAGAAATGATGGTAGGGTAGCCAAAGCCCTCTGGTATGAAATCTAGGGGATTTGGAGATGGATGAACCTCTCAAATCCCTAACCTTGGTTTAGGGCACAAACACGTTTTGTGTGGAATAAGCCACCAAAACTTACTAATAAGGTGTGAAACTTAGGTAGTATGGATTATAAGTTAGTTAGGACCTCTGAAGAATTTATTGGAATTTTTTGAGAAATATTACTAGTACCCCCTTTGTTATGAATGATGTGGCCCTAAGTGGTATTTTATTTATTATGATCACACTATTCATTCTAGATTCATGAAACTTGGGCAGGAGATGTTTTAAGTTCAAATGGTTCTTACAGAATTTTGTTATAAATTTTAGTTGAAAAACTTTAGTATTTCCTTCACTAGTATTTAAAAGGGCAATTATAGTCAATAAATTATTTAGAGCTATTTACTTGTTGAGAAATTATGAAATTGGGGCTCTGATAATTTTTAGGTTAATATCCACTTGGAGAAATTAATTCATGATTTTTAGATGATTATTTGCAATATATACTTTACAAACCCATAATTTTGGCGATTTGATGTTTATTTTATTCAGAGCTTATTTCCTACTAGAAAATTGGGAGATACTGGATTTTAAGTTGAATAGTCATTTAGAATTTATCATAAATTTTGTAGAGCATTTGCTTGAATTAAATGTGTACTTCATGTTCTAACTTGGATTTTTGGATTACTAGAATAAATAAATAAATTATCTGATAATTTTGGAAAATTATGAATTTCTGGGTTTGGGCTAAAAATATCATTATAGCCATCCAATAATTATTATAGGGATACTGGATGATTATTTTGTGTACCTCACTTTATACAGTTCATATAGCTTAGGTTGGTCTACATTTAGTAAAATCACAGAAATTGTGTTGGAGTAAGAATTTGGGGCCCACGAGTTGAGGTCAGATGTTTGCTTATTTGGATGAATGAAAAAGAGTTCGTCGTTGGAAGTTAGGGTGAGTAAGGGGTTGGAATGGCTAGTGCCCGGTGGTGCTCGGGATCGGCGAAAGACCGTCCTTCCCGAAGGGAGGAAGTGACTAATGCACTAGGGTTAGATCCAGTAAATTAATTAAGGGTTGCGAAATCTGATAGCCACCAATAATAGTAAGTGCCTTGTGAAAGGGAGCTTTGGGCGTAATCTCATCGTAGTTCCTAGTGCCTTCGAGAGCCCTTCATGCGGTATACCTTGGGCAGTCCTAGCTAACCTAAATAGTAGGTGAAACTAAAATGCAAGAGTAAGTAGAAGTAATCTAGGGTTGCACTCTGATGCTGAAGATCACGGCAGTGAACCGGTCGCACAAGTAATATAAAATGGGCAAGTTTTCCCAAATATCGATCTTTCAAGGAACACAGTAAAGTAGAGTTAATTTCGAGGAGGACTTGAGATTGAAGTCCTCAAGGTCGGCGGTAACGATGGGGGTTTTGATTGTTGCGATAAAATGAAAGTTAAAATCTAACAACTACTCCTATGCAACGCCGCTATGCGATGCTTCGCTAGGCGTGATGGAAGACTAGTCGGGCCGCTATGCACCGAATCACTAGGCGGTTGGGCGAGTAGGCTTGCGGATGAGGTGATGAGAATGGCGGAATGAGGGTCGTGAGAACCTCTTTGCTATGCACGCCACTAGCAATTGCTAGTGCGATAAGGGCGGATGGATGGTGGATGAAATATGGCGCAACTCGAGCAACTTAAGCAGTAAAATGAAATAGGAATCACATAGAAATAAAACACATAACATATACAACCAAAGTGCACTTCATCAATATAAATAGATTTAAGCACACATATACAACAATAAAGGAAGAACAAGTCAAGAGATCGACCGAATCCGAAGTCTTGCTGAGGATTCACCGTTGGAATTGTCAGGTTGTCAATCCGCATCCAAGCTCGGTCCTCAACAGCATCCGGGGTAGAGAAGGGCTGTCACCACCTTCCAATGGCCCGTCTTCTTCGTGTCACGATAGCGGACGAAAGTTCCAAGCATCCCTTTGCTTGATGGCTATGGCGTTGAAGCTTGAAATGAACCCAAGAGATGATGGAGGAGGCCGAGAGGAAGCTCCGGCTTGGATTTGGCGGTGAAAGCTTGCCCGGAGCACCTCCCTAGGGTGGAAGATGATGAAAAACGGCGGAGATGGCAGAAAACGACGGAGAATTGTCGAGCGATCCCATCGATTCTGAATTCGGGCGAGACCTGCAATATTTATACATAGCAGAATTGAACAATGCGCACGATCACGGGCGCACGACCTGTGGTCGTGCGCACTATGTCCAGTGATCGTACGCACTGCCATGACAGAATAGGAAGAAGAACTGGGATAACGCGCACGAGCAGTGGTGCACGACCAGTGGTCATGCGCACTAAGTCCAATGGTCGTGCGATTACCCCAGATAGAACTCCAGAGAATGGGGAATCAATGCACACGATCAGTGGCACATGACCGGTGGTCGTGCGCACTGTGTCCAGTGGTCGTGCGATTACCCCATGCTGATTCTGGAAAACGAACAGCATTGTGCACGATTAGGGGCACACGACCAGTGGTCGTGCACATTAGATCCCATGATCGTGCGCAGTATTACTGTTTCACAACCATCCCGAAACACGCACACGACCCCGTACCAATAGGAAAAACAAATCACTAATATGTGCAGACATTGCAGGCAATCAAAAAAAGGAGTACAAACAATAAAAGTAACAAAATACACAACCGCGGGCATAAATGTGCACTTACTCATAAAAAGGACATAATAACAAATACGAACAAATAAAGCTCTAAAGTGAAGTGCATCAATGAGAAAACAAGCCCAGATGAGTCCGAAAATAGGTATATAAAATGGACTCATCACACCCCCAGACTTAACTGTTTGCGCATCCCGAGCAAACAAAATCTAAGCAGATAGGGAAAATTACTAGCTAACAAAGAAATTGCGACACGGAGTACCATGCGAAGTCGCATGCTCGCACGTGTAAAAATATAATAGAAGAAATTTCTAAGTAAGCAAAATAGTTTATATTTTTCACAATGCGTATTAACATTTTATTATTACTCAAAAATGGAATCACGGTGAATCATCCGGTCACGCGTAGGGAGAAAGTAGACTAATCGCTAGGCGAGCATTGCCAAAGATCAGGGCTCAGGATAACCTCCAAAGGAATCCGCCAATGTCAGTGACCATATGCTTGCCCTTTCGCATTCTCTCCACGACACTGGTTTGGTTCACACACGAATCAGTAGGACTTTAGGTGAAGAGATGGGGCTTGAGTTTCGGTGAGGTAAACAATGATAAATAAGAATGGCTATGCACCAAACCCAAATGAGCTATTATAAAATGAATCCATCAACTAATCAAAATACATGCGGGTACACCACACCCCCAAACTTAACTTTTAACATATGGGTGTGTGCACCGCCTACTCCAAAAATAATCAAAACTCAAATAGGAGTTTCAATTATACGTTTTCTTTTCACTCTTACTGTTCTTTTTTTTACTCAAATCATCTTTTTATTTTTTGCAATTTCAGCAAATATAACATTGGAGCACATCCACATAATCACAAGTAAAATCACCACATCACACCCCAACATTAAAATGTAAACACTAAAGCTCAACTTGGGTGTGCGAGTAGGATTGGCTATGAGGCTTTTGGTGAAATCATGGTGGAGTTGAATCAAAAGGAGGGGTAGGCACAACGGGGTTAGCGAGGATAAGATGTTAGGAATGGTACAAAGCTCAACCGGGCCAAAATTATGGCCTACATCCCGCTCATGCATGACTAACCTATACCCATGCTTCAAGAATAGCTTGTGGCAAGTTCTTAGCCAATGAGGAAGACTATCCATCCTCCCGACTCGAGCAATATGAACATAACGGCCGTCTACACACATCCTTAAGCTACCGTAGGATTCACACCAGATTCACCAATTTTTGAGTAGAATAAAAAGTATTTACGCAATTAGAAAAATATAAAACTATAAGCATACAAAAAAATTAATTCTACTCAAATTTCTACACGAGACGAGAGCACTCGACTAGGAGCACAGCAAGGTTAATATTTTACTCCATCTCACAATCCTATGTCACCACCATAATTTTCCCAAATTATACAAAAGAAACGAGTTTAACTCGCAGCACACAAAAAACTAAGCACGCTCTCATGTGGGTGCAGTGGTGTATGATGCAATGAACTAATCAAAATATAACAATAAAAGCTTCTAGTATGAACAAGAAATGTATGCGTGCAAAAGGTAACAAATACTGGCTCTCCCCCAGACTTAAACTAAGTAACACAGCATATGATAGAGAAATTAAAATCATAAAGAGATAAGGGAAGAGGTTACCCAATGCTCAGCTAGTGAGCATACCAGAAGACGCGTGGAAACCTGAAGCAGGCCCGCCATACGAAGAATCACAACCCCGCCAACACGAAGTTGTTAAGAATACCTGCAGGGGTGAGCTCCGCAAAAACAAAATAAAAATATACAAACTACAAAGAAATAATACAACTAAATAGACATGAAAAATAAGTACAAAAAATGAAAGATAAGTACTGGGGTTATTGTCATCCCAACAAGACTTATTCGGCTACGAAAAGGTTCTAGCTAATGGGCCTATGAAAATAAAAATGCACAGGTAACTGTGCCATTATCCGTTGCGGTAACGGGTACCGATATGGTGATAAAACAGTTACCCCTCTACCTAAATAGTAATACCTGCCCAACAGAGGTAGAGGAAATAGGAAGTAAGAAGAGAAGGAGCGCTGGTCCTCACTCTTCTCACCATAAAATGAATCCTTGCCCAGTAAGGTATCGTATACTACAGGGAGAAGGCAGGAGGAGAAAGCAATCAATAGAGCTTTCTCAACAGAGGAGGAATCAACCTCCTCGCGAGTGATAATGCTACCATCAATGACTCGAGCTGAAAGCTCCAAGTCCTCCTGAAGCTCCTGCGGAGACTCAACCCGCCCAGGCTCAGATAAAGAAGGGGGATCAAGAAATAAAGGAGAAGAAGAACTAAAATAATCTGAAATAGGGGGAGTGGTCCAGGTCGCACTCCCAGTGGGATCCAAACATAGCTCATTGTTGGCATCATATGAGTCATGGCGAGGGGAATCCGCGAGCTCGAGGTCCTCGGTGGTGGTTTGGACCTCCTCATCCATCAAGGAAGTGGAAACTTCCTCAACAAAGAGGATCTCCTCATCAACGCACCTCGGTGCGTCCACATGTTCCAAGACGTAATACTTTCCATTAATGAAAATAATATCTTCGTTAAACATGGGCACATCCTCAGGCTCAGAATCACAATCCGGCCGAACATCATCAACCGACTCACTAAAAAAAGGGATAGATAATTCTTGTAAAGAAGGCGGAGGAATAATAAAATCATAGAAAATATGTGCGGGTTCCTCCGGGGGTGAATCAACAAGAGGGGAAGAATGCATGGGGAGAGACGGTGCCACAATGTCGTCACACCGATCAGCAGAAAGTTTGATGGGCATATCTGCAGCAGTCCCCCATAGACAAGGTGGTTCTGCGAATATATCATCACAATCAAAAGGGGCGGCCATTTGAGAGGGTGATAGAGTGAATCAGATACCCGGTTCATCATCCTCCTCTAACTGGCGCTGAAATTCTGCGCAATCTTTCAACATGTGGTCTGTGCTACAACAACACAAACATCGTTTTCCATTACTCCTCGATCCAGGTGTGACCGGAGAGGAATAAGAAAAAGATGAATGTGTAGAAGAGGAGTGTACATAAGACCTGGGTTGGGTGTATGAAGTACCATAGGAAGACGGTGCTCCATACACAGAACCATGAGAATTATGCTCCCAATCTTCAGTGGAGCACTCATAACTACCATGCCTATAATCCCCGCACCATCGGCAATGAATATTCATATAAGAATACATGGTGCAGCAAGAAGAATTCACCAACAGAAAGTTTCTAAGAAACAATTAACTACACACCATAGATAAAAGAATAGGAAAACCTGCTACAGAAAAATTAAAACTGGAATAAGAACAAATAAAAACAAGAAACAGATTCTAAAAACTAAAGCAAATAAGAAACATGAAATATACAAATGGAAAAGGGCTTCTATCTCCTATCTCCCTCTCCAAAAACTCACACGATTGTGTTCCTCGACAATGGCGCCAAAAACTTGATGCTAAAGATCACAATAGTGAACCGGTCGCACAAGTAATATAAAATGGGCGAGTTTTCCCAAGTATCGATCTCTCAAGGAACACAGTAAGGTGGAGTTAATTTCGAGGAGGACTTGCCATTGAAGTCATCAAGGTCGGCAGTAACGATGGGGGTTTTGATTGTTGCGATAAAATGAAAGTAAAAATCTAACAACTACTCCTATGCAATGTCGCTATGCGATGCTTCGCTAGGCGGGATGGAAGACTAGTCGGGCCGCTATGCACCGAATCACTAGGCGGATGGGCGAGTAGTCTTGCGTATGAGGTGATGAGAATGACATAATCAGGGTCGTGAGCACCTCTTCGCTATGCACGCCACTAGAAATTGCTAGTGCGGCAAGGGCGGATGGATGGTGGATGAAATATGGCGCAACTCGAGCAACTTAAGCAGTAAAATGAAATAGGAATCACATAGACATGAAACACATAACATATAAAACCAAGGTGCACTTCATCAATATAAATAGATTTAAACACACATATATAACAATAAAGGAAGAACAAGTCAAGAAATCGACCGAATCTGAAGTCTTGTTGAGGATTCAAGGTTGGAATCGTCGGGTTGTCAATCCGCGTCCAAGCTCGGTCCTCAACTGCGTCCGGGGTATAGAAGGGCTGTCACCACCATCCAATGGCCCGTCTTCTTCGTGTCACGATAGCGGACGAAAGTTGCAAGCTTTCCTTTGCTTGATGGCTATGGCGTTAAAGCTTGAAATGAACCCAAGAGATGATGGAGGAGGCCGAGAGGAAGCTCCGGCTTGGATTTGGCGGTGAAAGCTTGCCCGGAGCACCTCCTTAGGGTGGAAGATGATGAAAAATGTCGAGAAGGCGGAAAACGACGGAGAAATGTCGAGCGATCCCAGCGATTCTGAATTAGGGCGAGACCTGCAATATTTATACAAAGCAGAATTGAACAATGCGCACGATCACGAGCGCACGACCAGTGGTCATGCGCACTATGTCCAGTGATTGTGCGCACTGGCATGGCAGAATATGAAGAAGAACTGGGATAACACGCACGAGCAGTGGCGCACGACCAGTGGTCGTGCGCACTAAGTCCAATGGTCGTGCGATTACCCTAGACAGAACTCCAGAAAAAGAGGAATCAATTCACACGATCAATGGCACACGACTGGTGGTCGTGCGCACTGTGTCCAGTGGTCGTGCGATTACCCCGGGCTAATTCTGGAAAACAAAGAGCAGTGCGCACGATCATGGGCGCACGACCAGTGGTCGTGCGCATTAGATCCCATGATCATGCGTAGTATTCCTGTTTCACAACCATCCCGAAACACGCACACGACCCCTGTATCGATAGGAAAAACAAATCACTAATCTGTGCAGACATTCCAGACAATCACAAAAAGGAGTACAAATAATAAAAGTAACAAAATACACAACCACGGGTATAAATGTGCACTTACTCATAAAAAGGACATAATCACAAATATAAACAAATAAAGCTCTAAAGTGAAGTGCATCAACGAGAAAACAAGCCCAGATGAGCCCGAAAATAGGTATATAAAATGGACTCATCACACTCACACTCCTCGTAGTTGTGGGAGTTAGGTTAAGTCACTCGGGCATTATGCCCGGTGTATTTGGAGATGGGCAATTGGCTCGGCGAGCTTTGGCTCGGTTACAGTTGGTGACGGACGGATTGGTCCGACGAGCTTTGGCTCGGTGGTTTACATCAAGGTTGCATGTGCATAAAGTAAAGGTGATGGGTTTTCGGTTCTGGAGAGTCGATGTATCGACGCCGATATGTTGACTCGGGAAGTGTGGTTTAGCACTTGGCCAAGTAAAGTCCTGTGCGCCAGCCGGCAAGAGTACGCAGGAGCTCCACTTTGTGCACCAGCATTGAGGCATACGATAGGTCTGACTGGTAGTGCAATTACCGGTTTAGAGGTTGGCGAGGCCCAACCCACTGCTTCCGTTTGCCACTACAGAGGTATCCTTGGAGGTTCGGCTCCAGAAGGGGGAACTAAAGGTCTGTGTACACAGAGTCGAGTTGGTGTGTTGCAGTTGCATGTTCACAACATGACATATTTGTAATTCATAGCATAACCATTGCATTTAACCCTGACACTTATTGTATAAAGTGGTATGAGATGCTTTATACAATAGGCCTTGCAAAACGACCGATTGGTTTATAAGTTCGTGCGAGCGTGCTTATAAGTTAAGATTTAATTCAGTAATCTTTATATGTATGCTTTGTAGAAAACCGACACCCTATTGTATATACAAGTATGTGACTCTTTATACGATAGGAGCCCTACAAAAGATCCCTCAGCTTATGTGTTTTCGCATAAGTTAAGGTAATTTTTCCTGCTTAATTTCTCATGCTTTTATTACTGCCTTATATACCATTGGACTGCTAGTTTAGTTCCGCCGCCATCTAATCATTTGCTATTCTCCACCTTCTTGTCCTCTCCTTTCCTCCTCCCCGCTCGGTGCCTAGGTGCCATGGGGGAAGGGGCGGGGGATGATAGGACTTAGTCTTTTAGAGTAACGGTTTTCGAACCCCATCATTTTAGGGAACCGTGGACCCCAGCATGGAGGAGCAGCCCCGGAGGTCGACACGCCCAGAATCTCTTCCTGAATAAAATGGCAGTCAACTTTAATGTGCTTAGTTCTCTCATGGAAGACCAGATTTTTAGAGATGTATATAGCGGCCTTGTTGTCACAAAACATAGATAGAGGATGGTTGTAGACTTCTCCTAAGTCAAGCATGAGAGCCCGTAACGACTTCAACTCACACGTGGTTGATTCCATACTTCGATATTCTACTTCTGCACAGGACCTAGAGATGACAGACTGTTTCTTGCTTTTACAGCTCATAAGGTTTCCCCCATAAAGATGCAAAAGCTTGATGTTGACTTGCGGTATCCTTTGTCATCTGCATAGCTTGAATCGGAGTACGCTTCAACTCTCAAATGTTTATTCTTCTAAAAGAGAAGTCCTTTCCAGGGAGCTGATTTATCATACTCCAATATCCTCAGGGCAGACTGTAGATGGCACTCCCTAGGAGGTTGCATGAATTGGCTAACCTTACCTACATCATAGGCAATATCGAGTCTAGTCACCGTGAGATATATAAGTTTACCAAGCAGACGTCTATACCTCGCAACATCAGAAAGAAGAGGAGATTCATCCATTCATGTTTTATCTTCTCCAGTCGCCATGGGACATCAGGTAGGTTTAGCCCCAGTCAGCCCTGCCTCTTTTAACAAGTCAAGAGCATACTTCCGTTGGGAGAGGACAAGTGTATTGGGATTCCGAGAAATTTCTATCCCCAGAAAGTATTTTGGAGAGCCCATATCCTTTGTAACCAGGTGTTGTTGAAGATTTTATAGTTTTAAAAATGTGTATCCAAACTAAAATCTCAAACTAGGCAAGTGCATCTATCGAAATTTAGTATAGGAAATGTCGTATTTAAACTCGGGGAACGTTGAGTACTTGTACTCACAAGGAAGAGCTAATATTTTATCGATCAGAAATTGGTTTTGCGAAAAAGAAAACGTTAAACTAAGAGAAGAAATATGACGATAGGAAAGCTAGCACTTGATCTAGAATCCCTTTGGGTTATAATAAATTTCCATGAAATGAAAATAAATACAAGCATCTAAATTATAACTTCGAGTGTGGAGGTTCCATAGCTACGAAGTGCCTCTCTCAAGAATATGCATTCGACTAACCTTAGGTTGATCAATTAAGACCTCTCGGCCAGTCAAAAAACTTAAGCTTGCTTTAAGCGGTGAACCTCACTAATGGAATTGACTCCAATGCGGAAGAATTATGCCTTCTTCTCTCGAGGGGTGCATGAAACTTTCTTTATCCTTGAGTGATCTACTTGTATCCACAACCTCTCGGTAAATATAGGATACGGATCTAAAATCGAATAAACATAATTTGCAACTTATGAATTCGAAGAAGTTAAATTCAAAGATAAATCGAAGTTAAAAAAATAGAAAGCTTGATAATTTGAGATAAAAAAGAAGAAATTTATTACATTCCAAAGTTCATCACGATCAAGTGCTAATTAAAAATTAGCTACTCATCATGATGTGAGAATTACATAAAAGTTTGAAGAGAGACATGATTATAAAAGGACTTGAATATAAAAGCAACACTATGAATTTAAAATGCAAAAATACAGTAAAGAAAGCAGAACTAAGCTCCCAAAATCTCCTCCTCAGCTTCTGGAATTTCCTGTAATTTATAGGCAAATTTGCTGGATGTTCAAGCCCCTAGGTCATGCCGTGACCTCGGGCGTATCGGGTTCAGAACCGTCGTCTTCAAGTCTTTGGAACGTTAGCGCGAAACTGTCAAAAATCATTAATCGGTGGGTCACGCCCCTAGGTCATACCCGTGACCTAGGGCATGTCTTGACAGTTGCTGAAAACTGCGGGAAACAGAAATGGCGGGAATAACTCCGGCCATTGTTGGAAGAGTCATGCCTATGGTCACACCCGTGACCAAGGGCGTGTCTTGCAAAACCGCCAGGTCTTGAAACTGCTGCATTAACTTGGCATCTCGGGATGTCACGGCTCGAAGTCACGCACATGACTGATTTGTCACGCCCGTGTTAGGGCATGTAACTTTAATTCGACGTGGATTGGAGGCCTGGATCATCATCAGCGTGTCACGCCTGGCTGACACGCCCGGGTCAGCATGGTCACGCCTGTGACCATTGAGCATGTATTTTTAAATGACGTGGCAGTGAGCTCTGGATGACGCGGCGGCGTTAAAACTCGACTCAACTATTTTATATCTAAATAATAAATCCGCGCGCCCCGTTTTCAAAATAAAACCAAATTCCCCGTTTTTTAAATAAAACCAAATCACCCGCTTTCTCAAATAAAACCACCTGGGGCGCCGCGAGCTCGTAATAATTTTTGGAGTTTTAACCCGCATCAATTTTTTGGCGCCGTTGCCGGGGAATTTTTCGTGTCGTTATTTTAAACTCTGGAGACCTATTAATTTTACCTATTTCTATATATGTAACAAAAATTAAAAATGGCCGACAAAAAATACTAATAATAATAACAATAATAATAATAATAATACCACTTAAAAACAAAAAAACAAACAAAAAACTTTTAAAATTATAATATAACTGTCTATAAAATTTATTTTTTTGAAATGACGTCGTTTCCAACTAAAAAAAATTAAAAATTATTATCATATTATTATCCAAAAAAACAAAATCCTAAAAACTAAAAAAAATCCTAAAAACTAAAATAACAAAACAAAAGAAGAAAAAAACTAAAATCCTAAAAACTAAAAAAATCTTAAAAACTCAAAAAAAAAACTATAAAACTCAATACTCTAAAAATCTAAAAAATCTAAAAAAACTAAACATCTAAAACACTAAAAAAATGACAAAAATTCGAAAAAACCCACAATACCTACCTAAAAAATCAATTAATAAAAACAAAAACATCAAAAAAAACCTACTTAAAAACACACCAAAAAATAATATAATAATCTGTTATTAAAATATATATGTTTTGTTTCACTTCATTTATTTTAATTTGTTTTGTTTCGCTTCGGCGCACTTCACTCTTGTGCGCGTTTGGGGTACGCATTTCTGTACGCACTCTTGTAGCTAAGACGTTAGCTACTCCTAGTCACCCCCGCTTGTCACCCCCTACCACCCGCAACCTTTTGGCCAAATTTTTTTTTTGTTTTTTCTGTTATATTTTGCGTTTTCTTCTAAATAATGCAGGGTATCAACCCGGGCCTCCCCGTACTCGTCTTTAGGGAAGTTTCTAACCTCCCTTTTCCTTTTTTGTGCATATTATATTTTGTCTATTATCGTTCTGCATACTTAGATTGTAACATTGGGGATAATGTTGAGTTTAAGTATGAAGCTGTTTTTCTATTCTGTATTTTTTATATTCTGTAGTTAACAAAAAATACAAAAAAAAATTTTAATCACAAAAAAAAATTTCATTGTTTTTTATAATAATCAAAAAACTTCAAAAAAATTCATAAAACTAGAAAATTCAAAAAAATATAAAACAAAACGTTCAAAAAAATTTATAAAATAAAAATTCAAAAAAACTTTTCTTTTACTTTGTAAATATTTTTTGTAAAAACTAACCTCTCTCTTCCCCCCATATTATTTGTAAAAACTCCCTTTTTAGCAAGTCTGCGACGTTCGACTCGTCGAACCAACCACCAAAATAAGAGTCTGTTCGCGGGCCATCGAGTTTTTACCTTGTACTTTTTTTGTAAAAAATTTCGAAAAGCCAAAAATCCGAAAAAAAGAATAATTCTAAAAATAAAAAAAAGATAATAAATCAAAAAAATAAAATACAAAAAAATGATAAAAACTATAAAAAATCAAAAATATTTTGTTAATTATGTAACGAATAATTCGAATATCTCAAATCTTAACTCTTTTCGCTCTCCAACAATCTAGTTGCGAGTTAATTTATAAGCGAATTCTTTTAATTCTTTGCTTACTATTCGTTTATTAATTGAAGATCGATAGATTTAGATATCTGAGATTAAGTTTTAAAGATTTTCTTATGCTTCATTTTTTTATTTAAATAGAGACCTGTTTTCAGTATTACTTCTAATTTATCTAAATAGTTGTACATTTATTTTGTTAGAAAATAACAATCTTAGATTTCAAGTTATGTTTACTCCAAGCTTTTTTTCGAAATTTAGGAACGTTTAATTTATAAAGGTTGCTCTCAAAAACTTTTTGTTAATCCTAGTTTTATTTTTATACACAAAACATATCACCTTTTTTTTCATGTCATACTTGACATGATTTCTATCCTTAAAAGATCCTATGTCAATGGGAATAAGATTTCTTTCCGTAAACATAGGCATCCAATATTTAGAAAGATTATATATTACGGAGAAGAGGATAAAATTCATTCCTTATATACATATACATTGGATTATTATGAAGTTGTTAAAAAAATTTTATGTTATGGAAAATAAGATTTCGTTTTCCTAACATCCATATTCGAAAAAAAAATTAGAGGTTTGAGCGAAAAAATATACCCTCGCCTCTAACTCAAAGCCTTCCTCATATACCACGATATCCTACTCCGCCAATTTAAAAAAAACCAACATTTAATTTGAATATCTTTTTGACAACATAATTTGTAAATTAAATTTTTTTCTGTAATTCATACAAGCTCAAGTTTTAATAAATCCAATCTATTTTTGTTAGCCTAACAAATAAAATTTTTTGCTATCTATTTGCTTATAACCAAAAGTTTTTAGCTAAAACTCTTCCTTTATTTAAATTTTTGGCATAATTTAGGATTTAACTCTAATACCACAGATATTTATTTAGATCTTTCTTACAATTAATTCAAGTGGTAGTTAAACTTAGGATTTCTTTAATTCATTATAAGTTCATCCCCAACTTTTTGCTCTGGAATAACAAAACCTTAAGTATGAGGGTATTTGATGAGTTGTAAATATACCTATTTTTATTTCTTTTCTTTAATAAATTGATTCCTTTTTTGTAAATATTTTCTAAACTTATGTTTATTTTGATTTCTTGAAATTTTCATGAAAAATCGTCAAAACAACAATGTCACGCCCGTGTACTTTGGGTCACGCACGTGACCAGGGCATGATACTTCATTTCCCGTGAAATCAACTCATTTGAAGAAGAAAAGTGTGACACGCCCTATCACACGGCCGTATCAAATGTGACATGGCTGTGACCTAACCCGTGTCACCACGCTCGACGTTTTGCGCTCGACGTTCGTCGACCCGACAAGGACACGCCTATGTCCCATGATCCGACACGCCCGTGTAATGTGACACGCCCCGTGCCCACGCCCATGACCATCCAGCTTGACGAAACGCGCTTGACGATCGTCGACCAACCCGACACGCCCCAAGTCATGCCTGTGACCTAGGGCGTGACTCCTCCACCTGGCCCGACAAACCACCGCCGGCGACTATCGACGCAAACGACGCCCAGTTCAACCTCCCCGACACGCCCACTATCACGCCCGTGACCGGGGGCGTGACCGCCGCGTTTTCAGCCGCAAAGTCAAAAATCTTGTCAAATCACCGGCCGCCATTTGAATAGTTGTGACACGCCCCCTGACACGCCCGTGTCAGAGGGCGTGTTCCATGAAATGTTTGCCTATAAATACTTATGTTCTGTATGAAGTCCTTTTCCTTTTTTCCTGAACCATTTTGTACGTGGAGGTGCTGTCTAGATGGATTTCCAAGCCTTATAATGAGATTTTCTCCCTCTCTCTCCCTTTTATTTTCAATTTTGTAAACATCTTTTAATGTTAATGCAATGTAGTTTTTTCCCCATTATAAGGTTTTGGAATTCAGCTATGTGCCAATCTTATGCAATCTTATTTTTATTTTGTTTTTCCTTTTTGTTTTTCTTTTCTTCAAAATGCGTGTGTGAGTGTATGAGTATAAGTTTTTTACTTTTATGTTTTCATAATTTTGTTTACTTAGTTTGATAACTTAGGATTTTTTTATATAGCCTTATTTGCATTCCTATGAACCCGTAAAAATGATTTCAAAGTGATTTTCATTCTTTTTCTAACTTTGATTTTCTTATTTAGGATGTAAACGTTTCGTTATTTTAACTTTATTTTCACTTTTTAACAACTTTTACGGAGTTATAGGAATGTATATAAAGTCGTTTTAATTTTTTGTGCACTTTCATTTTGTTTTAAATTTTTGCCCGTTTAATGTTTTCATCTTCACTTTATTCATTTCTACCGCATTCTAGCGGTAGAAATATATTCGTTTTAATTTTTCGAGCACTTGCACTTTGCATTTATTTGCAAACGTTTTTGCTTCTTTAAATTTTATTTTCACTTTTTATGCATTTCTACCGCATTCTAGTGGTAGAAATATAGTTGTTTTAATTTTTAAAGCACTTTGTTTTTCTTAATTTTTGTACGTGTGCGTGCGTGTATGAGTTAGTTTTTATAGCTTTATTTCAATTCATGTAGAGTGAGTGGGTGTGTGCATTTATTTCTGCCTACTCGTTAAGAGTTAAATGGTGTGCTTTAATTTCCCGCCTACTCGTTTGAGTAGGAGTTGTACGTGTGCGTTTTCGTTTCTGTAGTATGTGTGCGTATTTTAATTCCAGTAGAGTGTGTTTACTTTCTGTAGAGTGATTGAGTGTGTTGTATTTATTTCCGCCTACTCGCTAGGAGTTAAATGGCAGGACTTTATTTACTGCCTACTCATTTGAGTTAAATGGTAGGTCTTTATTTTTCTGTAATTATTTAAGTAGTACTTGTATTAGCATTTATTTCCGCCTACTCGCTAGGAGTTAAATGACAGGTCTTTATTTTCCTCCAACTCATTTGAGTAGGACTTGTGTGCGTACATTTTCATTTCAGTCGAGTGTGTGTGTTGGTGCATTTATTTTCTCCTACTCATTTGAGTAGGACTTGCTTTCATTTTAGTTCTACTCGTTTGAGTAGGACTCACAATTTACTGCTTTATTTTACTGCTTTATTTCCTGCTTCATTTACTACTTTCCTTTTATCGCTTTCACCGCAAGCCGTCCACATTCCAATGAGTGGCTAACCATTCTTAGCCCTCAGTATCGAAGAGCATTGTGACAGATAAAATAGCTTTAAATAATTAAAGGTCCTATTTTTCTTATTAATTAAAATTACTTAAGGTTTTGCCTAGGGTTTACGTAGCATAGACCCACATAATCGATGTGTGGGATCTATTTTCGTAGTACATACACTAGCTAGCCAAGAGGTGCGTATGGACCGATCACCCCTTGGAAAAGAGAGTTCCGCACTAACCCTCGAGAGAGGAGGCGCGCAAACTCTACCGGATTGGGTTCCCCACCCAATAGTGGGGTTCTTAGAATAATGCAGGCGTTAAGAGGATTCCTTCGTCGGACGAGAGCCCGATCGAATAGACTTAGAATTCAGGTGAGCGATATTCCTATAGCTAGGTGAGCTCATTTTAGTGGAACCTCCACGGCCAAGTCTCCGCCTTAAGTAATCTGAAATTTAGGATCTCATTTTATTAAAAGTTTATTTTAGTTCAATTTTATTCGGTGCCATCGAGCTAAGCTCTTCATCGGCTCCACCTTTTTAATTGCTTTTATTTTCTGCCTTTCTCTTATTATATATAAAGAAATATAACCTGACAAGTTAAATATCGGTAAAATAATAGTCCCATACAGGAAAGAGTAGAAATAATCGACCAGACCCCGAGAACAATACGACCTCGATATTCCACACCGGAATATCCTGTACTACACACGATAGGTGCACTTGCCTCCTTTCGATAAAACTCGACTCAACTGTTTTATATCCAAATAATAAATCCGCGCCCCCTGTTTTCTAAATAAAACCAAATCCCCCGTTTTCTAAATGAAACCAAATCACCCGCTTTCTCAAATAAAACTGTCTTGGGCGCCACGAGCTCGTAATAATTTTTTGAGTTTTAACCCGCATCAATTATTAATAAATTATTTTCAAAACTATTAATAAATTATTTCTACTGAATTTAGTACGTGATGCCCCAAATGTCAAGTATGTCAGAGATAGACCTTGTCATGCATGTGTAAAAGGCAAGCAAACAAGGGCTACCTTTAAAAGTGTTATTGGCAAAGATTTTAACAGATGTTTACATTTACTTCATATGGACTTGTTCGGTCCACTGCAAGTTAGAAGTTTGGGATGTAAAGATTATATGTTGGTTATTGTTGATGATTACTCGTGCTTTGCGTGGTTGTTCTTTCTAAAACACAAGTCAGATACCTTTGATACCTTTACAAATTTTGTCAGGCAGGTCCAGAATGAATATAACTGTTCCGTAGTCAAGATCAGAAGAGACAATAGAATAGAGTTCAAGTCTTGGGCCATGATAAAATTTTGTGAAAGCTTGGGTATTTTTCATGAGTTTTCCTCTCCTCATACTCCTCAACAGAACAGAGTGGCTGAGAGAAGGAATAGAACACTCATAGAGGCCTGCGGGACCATGTTGAGTGATGCCTCACTACCGGAATACTTCTGGGCTGAAGTCGTCAACACTGCATGCCATGTGCAAAATCAAGCACTCATAAATAATAACCATAATAAGACACCTTACAAACTTCTAAAGGGCAGGAAACCGACTGTCTCATATTTTAGAATTTTTGGTTGTAAGTGCTTCGTGCTTAACAATGGCAAGTATCATAATAGCAAATGTAGTGAAAAAAGTTTTGAAGGTAATTTCGTAGGGTATAGCAGTCATAGTAAGGCATATAGGATATTTAATAGAAAAACTCTGGTCATAGAAGAATCCATACATATTGTATTTGTTGAGACGAGCTTGCTGCAAAGCAACTCTTCTATTGTGTTCATTGAAGATGCAGGTACAAAGTTGAATGAACTTAACTTGGAAGAACTGACCGAAGAAAAAGGTGAAATGTTCATCAAGATCACCACTCCAGCCCCTATTGGAGAGGTTGATGATCAAGATGAAGAAATCATCCAAGTTGATGAAGTCACTCCAGTGATTGAAGAAGAAGTTCCAGAAGCAAGGACTCTAGAGCTCAGTCATCTGAAGGATCACCCGATGGAGTAAATCATAAGAGATCCCCGGGATGGTGTCAGAACTCATAGAGGTACAACTAACGAGAATTTATATTTGAGTTTTCTCTCACAGGTTGAGCTGAAAAAGTTTCAGGAAGCAAACTCAGACGCAACTTGGATAATGGTGATGGAAGAAGAACTAAATCAGTTCAAGATCTGTCAAGTATGGAAACTTGTTCCAAGTCCCAATGGTAAGAATGTCATTGGGACAAAATAGGTATACAGGAACAAGATGGACGAGGATGGAACGATCATAAAGAACATGGCCAGACTCGTCGCCAAAGGATATCGTCAAGAAGAAGGAATCGACTTTGACCAGACATACGCTGCAGTGGCAAGGCTGGAGGTAATTAGGTTATTCCTAGCATATGCCGCTCTCAATGGCTTCACTGTCTCTTAGATGGACGTGAAATCTGCCTACTGTAATGGTGACATAAAGAAAGAGGTGTATGTGGAACAACCTCTAGGTTTCGTTGATTCTAACTTTCCCAATTATGTTTATTTATTACATAAGGCATTATATAGTTTGAAACAAGCTCCTTGAGCTTGGTATGAGATGCTGTCTAGCTTTCCTCTTGAGAACAAATGCACAAGAGAAATATAGATAAGATATTATTTCTTAGGGAAATAAAAGGCAAGATTTTGCTAGTGCAAATCTATGTCGACGACATTATTTTTGGCTCTACTGACGACAACCTCTGTAAGAAGTTTTCTAAACTTATGCAAGGGAAGTTGGAAATGAGCAGTATGGACGAGCTGAAGTATTTCATAGGGCTTCAGGTGAAACAAACTGAAGATGAAATTTTCATCTTGCAGACTAAGTTCACCAAATAGCTAATTAAGAAATTCGGAATGGAGAACGCAACCTCTATGAGGACTCCAATGGGTTCAACTATGTCTCTGGACAAGGATGAGAAAGGGAAACCTTTTGATGAAACCAAGTACAGAAGCATAATTGGATCCTTGCTCTACCTTACTGCTAGTAGACCAGATATAATGTTCTCAACATGTATATGTGCTAGATTTCAAGTGAACTCTAAGGAATCTCACTATGCTGCTACAAAGTAGATTTTAAGATACCTTAAAGGTACACCAAATCTTGGCTTATGGTACCCAAGAAGTAATGATAATGAGCTAATTGGTTTTTCAGATGTAGATTTTATAGGTAGCAAAGACGACAAGAAGAGAACTTCCGGGACTTGCCAATTCCTTGGAAGAAGGCTCATTTCCTGGAGTAGTAAGAAGCAGAACTGTGTTGCAATCTCAACTATTGAGTCAGAGTATATCTCTGCAGGCAGTTGTTGTGCAAAGTTTCTATGGATAAAGAATCAGTTGGAAGATTACAATCTCAAAGTCCAAAACATCATTTTGTTTTGCGACTCCTCCAGCGCGATTGCAATAGCCAACAACCCAGTCTCTCACAGCCGGACAAAGCATATAGAGCCGCGGTACCACTTCATCTGGGAGCATGTGGAGCACGGGGACATTGATCTACATTATGTCCCAACAGACAGGCAGATTGCAGACATTTTCATGAAGCCTCCGGACGAGGCCAAGTTCTCGTTCTTCAAAACAGAACTTGGAATGCTCAACCAAATAGATTAGAGAAGGTGGACTTATAACAAAGCTCAAGGGTCAAGATATCTGTCAAAAGCTAAAATTTCAAAATCATATTTTATGACTCGAGTAAGACAAAGACCGCTCGAGTAAGAAGTAAGTCACTCGAGTATCACTTTGAACTACTTGAGTACTCCGCCAGCCACTCGAGAAAACCTACTCGAGTACTTCTTCAACCTACTCGAGTACTAAGTTGCCACTCGAGACATATAAAAACATCACTCGAGTACTGCCAGTTTTCTCACTCGAGTACTATCATCTTTTCACTCGAGTACTGCCGATCCACTCGAGCACCAGGAAGTCTATTTCTCAACTTCAATTCAAATTTCATTATTCACAAACCGAGGCTTATACCGACTCTTTCCAAAGTATGTTAGCTTAATTCACTTCTTAATTATCAATAAATTAGGGTTATATAAATAGAAAAGTCCGGATTTATTTTTCTATATGACTCAAAACCCTTTCACTCGAGTAAGACGAAAAACTCTTCGCCTTCCGCCGACTGTCGCAGAGCTTGCACTATTCTCTTCCCCGCAGCAGATTTCTCTCCAATCTCTGAATCATGGCACCTTCTGCCAAGATTGGAATCGGCTCTGAACTCGTCACCGCAGGGATTGCCGAGATATCCGACAATTTCAGGAATTTACTCATCCTTCTCGACACCATCGGCCTGCCGTTTATTCTACATCAACCTTGCAAGATTCTGTTTCCAGAGGTTGAAGAGTTCTTCAAAAACAATAATTTTAGAAGGAATGGCACAGTTCTCAAGACCAAAGTAAAAGGTATCAAGATTAAGCTCTCAAAAAACTCTGTTTCCAACCTTCTTCGACTGCTAGTGGTTGATTAGGAAGACCATCTCGGTCCTGAAGATTCAGATATGGCATGTATGTTTTGTGGATTATCACCTGAACTCCTCACCCATCGTCGATCAGAGCTCAATACAGAGAGCAAATTTCTTGTGGATGTTATTGGAAAAATCCTCCTATGCAAAACCAGTTCAATCAGAGATATTTCTACTAACATGTTTGACATTATGACAGTCATTATCTGCAGGAAGAAATTTCAGTTTGGTATGTTAATTCTAGAAAATATCAGGGAGAGCATCAAGGCACCAAATTATGTAAGGATTATCTCTCTACTGATACATGAGATTAATCCTGAAGTCTTCAATTTCTCAAAAGGAACAATTCTACATCACATGAAGAAGGTCTCCATCTCATCCATTCAGAGGTGGGAGTTAAAGTTGCAGAATCCTGCTCAGGCTGCCATAGCCCATGATCAGCCATATGGAGAGGACATGACCTCATCTCCCTCTCCACCTCATACAGCTAGCACATTTGGTGCAGCTACTGAGGGGGAGCCTGCTCCTGTTCAAGAAGACAGAGTACCAACTCCACCAGCTACAACTTCTCTACCTCCATCAACTCCAGAAGATACTCACTCAGATGCTCAAATCCAAGAAACCATTCTCTCCACTGAAGAATCCATCAATGAGATGATTGAAGATCTAACATATGAAGAACCTCTTCCTCCACTTTAACAAGAACAAACTACTGAACCATCAAAACAACAAACACCAGTACCATCTCCCACTCATACTCCAACTCCAAGATCTCCTGCTCCATCTCCTAAATCCCCTATTAACCAGTCACCTGCTGCTGACAAAGAGCAGGTTGAGACTATTTTGATTTCTGGTGACAAAGAGCCCTCCCAAGAACCAGTTGAAGCTCCCCTGAAGAGCATAGATTTTCCTCTACCCACCTTCATCACTAAAGAAGGGGATGCCCTGATTCATACTACCAGAGCTAAGAGCTCAGTTACTATTGAAGAGGTTATTCCATGGTCTGTTCCTCCTATTCCTCCAGTTCCTTCTATTGCTGCTCCTCCTGCTGCTGCTGTAAATGATATTGTTGGTAAGATTGAACAGATGCTACTTGAACAGAGAAAGTATTTTGATGAATCTCTCAAAGTTGTTCAAAACAAAGTTTTTGCTCTTGAGAAAGAGATGAGCAGAGGATTTGCTGAGATTCAGCATAACACTGATGAATTAAGACAACTGCTCAAGATTGGTGGAAAAGCTCTAGACCACACAATCACCAGTGTTGGTCATCTCGTGGACAAAGCTGTTACTGTAGCTAATAACCATATTCAGTTAGAAAAGAATGCTCAAGCTCACACTATCAAATTCTGTTAAGAGGTAGGGACTTTCAAAGAAGATGCTATCAATACCCTGACTGTAGAAGTCAGAAAGGGTAAGAATTTAGTCAAGGAATACTTAGAGAAATTCGATGCCAACAAGAAAACACTCTAGGAAGCAAAGATGAAAGAAATTCATGATGATGTGCTAAGTAAGATTCAAAGTGTAAAATTACATACTTATGACACAGCTGTATGGATGCACTACCAGATACTCCCTGACTTTCCAGCAGATCCAAATGTTATTCCTCATAATTTGAATCCCCTAGCTCCAGCTCCAGTTCCTCATCCTTCCTTCTCTCCAAGACCTGAAGGCTTTGAAGGCCCTCCTCCAGAATCTTATACTTAGGTTTGGGAGGCTAATCCAGCAGACATATTTCTTCAAGCTCCTCCTAAAATTTACATTCCAAAGAAGAGAAGATATTGTGATGGAGCCTCTGCCTGTAGATCCGTTCCAGTTCAAGATTCAGAGAAAAGGAAAGCTCCAGAATTTCAGAAATTTGGTCCCCTACTTCAAAGTCACTCATTCTTGACACTCTCAAGCTAGTCATGGATTTTAATGAAAATAAACATGATCATTACAGCTCCCAAGAATGGGACTTGTATGAGAAGTCTATGACAAAGAGAAGACACAACCCTGCTGCTCCTCCAAGGCCTCTCAAGTATTACCCAAAGCCTTACAGTTATTAGAGGAGACAACAGGAAAAGAAAGATAAACTGCAACAACCTCAGCAACCTCAAGCTTAAGCATGAAGAAGTTACAAGAGTGTGGTTAAGAATTGTGTAGAAATTACTCTTGGACAATATTATTTATATAATTCTTAATTTTGATCATTTACTCTTTGCTTATATTCGGTGTGCTTATTACTTTGATTTCTATCTTGCATATCTAGTTCCTTATTTGTCTATATAATTCACCTTAGTGTAGAGGGTTCTGAATTCTACAAATATGGGGAGATTGTTGGATATCATATCCACAATAACCCAGATTTTATGAAGTCACCCTTGAACTAAGATGAATTAAGTTGTATTTGATGTCTTGTTTGAATTTTGTGTTTTTAGGACTAATTTGCCCAGTGTAGACAAATGTCATTCTACAATGGGTCACCAAACACAAGACCATACAATGTAATCCCTCATTGTGTGATCCATGGTGTTGACTCATGTGTATTCTCACTATTAGGATACACTTCTTGTTTCAAGCACTAGGATTGATTCGAGAAAGAAGTGTTGCTGATTTTATTTAAGAAAGGAAAATTCTCTTGAAGAAAATTTTTCTAAGTCTTTCACTCAAGTAGAAGTTTAAGTACTCGAGTTGAACACTTGGTAGATACTCGAGTAAGTCTATCTAAACTCAAGTATGTGAAATGGCTCTCGAGTAGTCTAAAAATAGCTCTCGAGTGGCCAAGTCCATTACTCAAGTAGACCTTCTCTTATTCTCGGGTTATCGGTTTTCCTCTCAAAATTTATTCTAAGTACTTTACTCGAGTAGTGAAGTTAACCACTCGAGTAGCTGAATACTTTGTTTCGAGTGACAGAAGGACAGTTCTCGTGTTGTTCTTACCCCACTCGAGTAGTTAAATTCATGTACTCGAGTAGTCTTTCTACTACTCGAGTAGCCCAGCTCCAATTCCTGAGTGACCAGCTTTTTATCTCTCAGAATTTTTCTAGGTACTATACTCGAGTAGTTATTCAAGTACTCGAGTAGTCTATCTACTACTCGAGTAGTCTAGCTCCAGTAATCGAGTAACCAGATTTCATCTCCCAGAAAAATTCGCTAAGTCTTTGACTCGAGTAATCCTTCTACCTCTCGTGTAATATTTCTAGTACTCGAGGAGGTGTTCTCCACCTCTCGTGTAACACTTCTAGTACTCGAGTAAATTTTATTCCACTTGAGTATCTATAAGTTATGTTCTGAATTTTCTCAAGTACTTTTTCTCGAGTAGTCTGTTTTTATCCTCTCGAGTAATCATATTTGTACTTGAGTAGCTCATCTTTTACACGAGTAAATCAGAAATCTTTTCCAGAATTTTGTTAAGTCCATAACCGACGGTATTTTCAAATGTCGTGACATGATTGGTCCACGTGTACATCATTTATGCTAATTATGACCGTTAGGGAGATCTTATATAAGGTCTTATCAAATTCGACTAACCCTAACAAGCTGTTAAACAAATATTCTAAGTCTCTAAATCGTAATTTTCTTAGTCCAAAAACGGAAGCCGCCGCCACTGATCTTCGTGCATATCGCCTAGGGTTTTCGACCAATAAGATTCAGATCATGGTTGACTTACAGATCGAGATTGTTCTTCAACTCCTCATCATCTCTCGGATCGTGCGAGTCAAAGAAATTCTAGATCCAAGTCTTTTCGACCCTCTTCTTCAACATTTTTCTGATAAAGCCGCAAAGATCAAAGAAGAAGTCCTTGGCCGAGATTTTCAAGATCTGAGAAAACTACTATTTTTATTTCATTTTCTCCATTTATTTTTGCAGGAGATTCTTCTCCGAGTGTAGGGGCTTTTGTCTCCAAGTTGTAGAAAGTCTTTATCTTCAGAGTGTAGATTTGTGTTGTGGATCATGATTGTAGGAACTTTGTTCCGAGGCGTAGTATTGGTTTTCAATCCGAGATAATGGAGTAGCCGAGTCTAGTGCTTTGCTAGATCGGTGAAGGAAAGTGGATGTACCCAAGGTTGGGGAACCACTATAAATCTATTATTGTCATCTGTGAATGTTTGGTAGATTTTTGTGTGCATAGATCTCTCAATTGTTATCTCACAAAAGGCGCACAACTCACCTATTCACCCCCCTCTAAATGATTTAGGTAGACAACTGAATAACTTTCAAGAATTCCTCCTCCTTTATTCAACCTCAAAAGGCCAACTTTCTTCTCGAAACCAAGTCCTCATCTTCACAAAGAATGAAGGAGTGGTCGAAGACATCTTATCTCTAGGACACAAGTCCTAGCACAGACTTCTCCTAGCAAACTTCTTCTCAAGAATCTAGACTCTGTTGAGATGATATCTCACCTAAGAATAACTAGATATCTAGCACCAAGGGAGATGGTAGGAAGCTCACATAGTTTCTGATAGTTTCGAGATTTTTCGCCATGGATATAGTCATCCTTCTTGGTGGCATCCTTCCTTTTCGTCGGCGATGTTCTTCAACGGGAACGAAGATCGGCTCTGACGATCTGCTCCTCTTCTGTCAGTTTCAGCACAAAAAGTTGGCTCGGCAAAAATGACATGTGTTGGCTACGGTTTTTTTCGCAAATCGCTTTTATAATAAGAATTAGGGTTAACTGCTTTTCCACGAGTCACCCTATTATTTGACCGCCTACAGCTTTAAATATATCATAATGAAAAGACACGTCCAATATAATCGTTTTGGCGTAATTCCCGAAAATCTGGTTTTGACAGGCTTGTGAGGAGATAACATCAGAAAATCTACATAGTCAAATTCGTCGATTTATCAACCATTACTCGATGAATCGTCGAGTATTATATTCTTACTCGATGAATCATCGCGATTCGTCGTGTCTGATCAAAGCTATACACAGTCCAGGAGTTCCCAAGTTCAAATCATCAATACTTCTTTACTCGACCAATTGTCGAGTGCACTCATAGCACTTGATGCCTTAGTTCTCCGAATAATCCCAAGTAAACGCGTTGATTGGCTTCGAGTGCACTAAACGCACTCGACGCCTTTCAACAAATTGTGTCGAGTGTACTCAATGCACTCGTCGCCAATCCTCCCAGATATTTTCCAAGTCAAATGTCGTTGAGTGTTGTCGAGTCTACTCAACACACTTGATGCCAATAGTTATTAGAAATCCTCTAAGTCTAATAGCGTTGAGTGCGTCGAGTATCAGCCGGCGATACTCGACGAATAACAGTTATACTCGACGAATCGGTTATTGATAATCGACGAATCCCCTTGTCCAAATTTCTAACTTCCACCCCGTCGAATTCTCCACTACATTTGACGAATTCGTCGGATATCCCTGACGATATCCAACGAATTTCCGTTGGTCATTCTCTCTAGACCATTCACTTTGATTTGTTGGGTAACACTCAACCCAACCGTTCATCTAACGCACTCGGCACTTTTGCTAGTGCACCCCGAGCCTGAGTCAAGTTTCTTGACTTGGAATGAACGTGAGGGGCCTAGCACGAAATGGGATGTTACAAATCCTATAAACAAAATAAAATATTTCGTCCCCGAAATCAGGCTAAGGCTACGTGGAAGTAAAGAAATAAATTAAATATGCTTTTAAGGTTATCTTGGGGAAACAACTCCGGGTAGAGCTTTTGCATTAGGTCCACCGGATCCTAAGTATACTACTCCTTCCCATGATTAGACCACAAAAGTTTACCAACGAGACACTTTTATGCCGCAAGCTCCTTGTTTCAGTGTCCACATTCCGCACCGGCTCTAGTCGAACAGACCTATCATTTGTTACTGCTCCATATGTTGTGAGGACATATTGATCGGGCAGCAGCAACGCTTTCTGATGTGACAACACATGGAACACATTGTGTAAATTCTCTACCTCTGGTGGTAGCTCCAACCGATAGGCCAAAGGGCCAATCCTTTCCAGTATAGCATAAGACCCAACATATCTTGGGCTGAGCTTCTTTACACCATGCACCCATGATACACCGTGCTTCTGTCGGATCTTTAGGAACACCTTGTCACCCACCTAAAATTCGACCATCTGGTGCTTCTCATTATAATAATTAGGCAGCCGACTTTGAGCCTCAAGCATGAGGTCTCGTATTAACCTAACAACAGCATCCGTGTCATTAATATACTCAACTCCCATCACCTTCGGATCTTCGCATTGTACCCATGACAATGGGGTTCTATACCTTCTTTCATAAAGGGCTTCATGGGGTGTCATCTCGATACTGGCTTGATGGTTGTTGTTATATGAAAATTATACCAGGGTCAAAAGCCTTTTTCATGAATCTCCTCTATCCAACACACACAATCTTAATAACTCTTCCAAGGTTCTTATGGTCCTCTCAGATTGCCCATCCGTCAGAGGATAAAATGTTGTGCTGAAGGTAAGGTGTGAACCCAAATACGCTTGTACTGCCTTCCATTCTATAGAGGTGAAACGACCATCCTAGTCGGAAATAACTGTCTTTGGCAAGCCATTGTACCATACAAACTGCTCCACGAAGAGGCGCACCAAAACATCCACATTTGCCTCTTTATTCATAGGAATGAAGCTAGCTACCTTTGTTAGGCGATCCACGATTACCCAAACCGAATCATTTCCTGAGCATGAGCGTGGCAAATCGTGAATGAATTCAATGGAGATATCCTCGAACTTCGACTCGGGGATGGGCAACGACTGTAATAATCCTCCGTAGCTCTTGCATTTCGCCATAACCCTTTGACAGGACACACAAAGCGTAACAAAATATCTGACGTCTCTCATCATTCCTGGCCAACACATGGTCTTTCGCAATTCAAATTACATTTTGGCATTCCCAGGATGCACTAAATATTGAGAGCAATGTGCCTCTCTCAAGATATTTTCCCCGATTTTACCGCCTTTGTGAATGTAGAGCCAGCCACGGATATGAACGAGGCCGTCTTGTAGAGAATATTCATCAGCAGACCCATCCTCGATTGACCTAAACACTATTGCCGGAGCAGCATCCTTTCCTTGCTCTACCCGGATTCGGTCCCGAATATCACAAACTATGCTCATTGTGGTTAGGTACACCGTATAACCCGCAGAATGGTCTTTATAAACTAGGGTAATATCCATCTTTTCAAGAATCCGAGCTAATTTCATACTCATCAATTGGGACTCAGGGCTGTAGTTCAAGGTATGAACGTATTTTAAATTCATAATCACATAAAATTATAGCCATCGTCGCTGTCCCATGTTCAGCTCCTTTTGAGTATGAACGTATTTTAAATTCTTTTGATCCGAAAATATTTCATAGTGGACGTCATATAAATATTGTCTCCAAACTTTCAAGACAAACACCACTGCCCCCAAATCCAGATCATGAACTAGGTAGCTATCTTCATGCTTCTTTAGTTGCCTTGAAGCATAAGCACTGCCCCTATCCCTTGGTATGATGCATCAGTGTAAACTTGAAATCCTTCCTTTCCAAATGGAAGGGATAGGATGGGCGCGGATGTGAGTCTGTCCATCAACTATTGGAATGTGTCTTCGCACTGGGGTGTCCACTCATATGGCATACCTTTCTTTGTTAAGGAAGTGAAGGGGTGGGCTATCTTTGAGAATCCTTTCACAAACTTGCGATAATACACAACAAGTCCAAGGAAAACCCCACACATCGGCTGCTATCTTTAGGGGTGACCATTCCTTCACAGCAAGCACCTTGGTCGGATCCGTAGCTAACCCAACATCACTGATCACATGGCCTAAATTGGCAACTTCTCGGAGCCAAAATTCACACTTGCTGAACTTGGCAAACAAGGTATGCTACTTTAACTTCTTCAGCACCAAGGTCAAGTGTTCCACATGATCCTCTTCTGTATTTGAATAGACTAAAATGTCATTGATGACAAAGACATCTAGGTATGGCTCAAACTTATTGTACATCACACTCATGAACGTTGAAGGGGCGTTCGCGAGTCCAAAAGGCATCACAGTCAACTCATATAGCCCATACCTCGAGCTAAACCAGTGCTCTCCCACCAGTTGATCAAATAACTCATCTATCCGGGGTAGAGGGTAGGTGTTCTACACCATTAATCGGTTGAGCTCCCGGTAATCTATACATAACCGCATCGTTTCGTTCTTCTTCTTAATGAAAACAATAGGGGCTCCCCAAGGTGATGAAATGGGGCGAATGAACCCTGATTGTACGAGTTCATGCAACTGAACCCTAAACTCTGAGCTCCTACGGGGCCATTCGGTAAGGGGTCCTAGAGATGGGCTTGGCACCCAGTACTAACTTAATTTGCAAGTCCACCTCTAGATGTGGGGGTAATCCCAGCAGCTTCTCAGGAAATACCTCGAGAAAATCCCACACCACTCGCACATCCCTCATATCTATTTTGTTCTCGTTCAATTCGAAACATATCTTGTAAACTTCATCCCCCTTCACGTGGGCTTTCAAAGCCTGAAGTGAGGACAGTAACATACGTGGTGCGAATTTAATACCTTGAAAAATGACTTCAGTATCAAAATGTCTCAAGTAAATTCGTTTCTCTGCACTATCAATTCTGGCGTGGTGCCAATCCAACCACGCCATGCCCAGAATGAGGTCGAATTTTGGCATTCTCAAAACTGTGGAAGGGGTTTCAAAGGTCTTTCCCCCAAGAAGTATCTCCAATTCGCACTTGGCGGTTGCAGTCATCTCCGAGCCGTCTGGGAGGCGTACTCTCCGAGCAATACCAGTGCAGTATTGCACTCCTACTAGGTCTTTAATGAGTTTTGCCAAGACAAACGAGTGTGTGGCACTGGTATCAAGTTGAGTATATGCTGGTTTCCCACCAACCATCACGGTTCCTAGGTATCAATTACAAAGACTCAATGCTAGACTCCTAACATATCCTAAGAAATCGAAAGGAAATGCTCATAACACCTTAACCAAAATGCGACGTACCTGCAATCACCTCCTGAGGATTCCTTTCTTGCACCATGTCTAGCGCAAACACCTGATCCCGAGCAGGCCTGGGGTTCTTTTCTCATGGTCCTCGTCCTCTTCCACGCACATGTCCCCAACCTTGTGGAGCTGCTGGAGGAAGGGCAGGGAGAGCATTCCCACCTAACTGCATGCAGTGATGTCGAATGTAGCCCGTTTGGTTGCATTGGAAGAAGACTCGCTCGTATTGCTCCCTAGGTTGTAGTTACTGTGGTTGCAGTGGAGGTAGTGTTGGTTGTGGTGTCAGGAACTCCATTTTGAAATTCTGACGGAAGCGTCCTCCGCCTCTATTGTTTCCTCTTCCCCAGTTATCCTGCCTCCTTCTGTAACTAGGACCGGCCTCCATCACTCCCTCAGCGGGTCTCTTACTACTCCCCAAATGATATGCCTCCAACCTTTTTGTTATGTCGATGATCACAGCTAGACTCGAGTCTGCTACAAACAAAAGGGCTTGCCTCAGGGGATCCCGCAAGCCTTTGTAGAATCATTTAGCATAGCCTCGATCATCTAACTCATAGGAGTCAACAAGCCTTGCCAAATGCTGAAACTCCCTCTCGTATTCTGTAACCGACTTAGACCCCTGTTTTAATTGCCGGAATCTTTCCTCGAGTTCGTCTCTAGTGGTCAACGGCATGAAATGTTCCAAAATGCCTCCAGAGAACTTCGTCTAACTGATCTCTGTATGAACCCGACCCTAGAAGGTGGAACCCATCAGGGAATTCCACCATCTCTTGGCGTGTAGTTCCAAGACAGACACTACTAACGTCACAGCCATGTTGGCTGGGAAACAAATTCCTGCCAACAGCTCCTGCATGTGTCGAGCCATTCTTTCTTCCGCATAGCCGACTCTCTCCTGAGGTAGGTAGGAGGCGAGAGAGCCTGAAAAATGCTCAACCATTTTGAGCCCGGAGCCTTTTGTTGCACTGGGGCCTATTGAGACCTAAAGGCATCTAGAATGGCTGTGAGCATCTGTCCCAACTCTGATTGCTGGAACTGAGTGGGTGCGAGAGGGGCAGGCGTGCCCCCTCTGGCTTAACATACACTGGGATCTACACGTAAAGTACAAACCTAAGGTCAGGTTCGCTAATCGTAAGGTCAAAATTGGACATACTCGGTGTGAATTACTTATGGGCACACCACTGCTTCCGCTAAGTCAGTTTGTCCCCAAACTAACTAATCAAATGTGGGTGGCTCCATTGTTGAATGAATTCTTTAGTTTAGGATCGTGGCAAGCTGATACCATTTGTAAGACCCCCACCTCTCGAAACATAAGGCATGACATGAGGGGAGTCTTATGCCTAGAACAACAGCCTTGTGGTAGGGCTAGTGCACGGGCTAACCTGTACCACATGATGCCTATCTTGACGGCTAATCATATCATCCATGCTAACCCAACATAAAGAATATAAAAACAGAAGTCAAAATACACACTAGTATATAAGTCCATGAGTACAATAGAAATAAGAAGCAACCAAGTCTCTTAGAATATCAGAGTACATGCCCAAAGGGCTACAAAAGAGTCCCTCTACAAAACACTCACATCAGTCATAGAAGGCATTGACTGTACCGTTACATCAGACCCTGTCGCCCTGGCCTGGCTGTCCTCCTGCGTAACCTGACCATGTCGCCCTGGCCTGGCTGTCATCCTGTATAACCTGATACTGCTCTATCTGCTAGGTTCCCTCCTAAAAAGGAAGATGTAGCAACCATTTGTCATAAAGACTAAGTGACTTTCACATCCACTACCCCGATGACTCCTCGGCACCGGGCCGAGAAATTGACAAGGTACAATAAATGAGCAGTAATACAAATATGTGGTATAAGAGTGAGCAATATAAGTGTATATCAGTAATACAATAAATGTGTAAATAATTTACTCTAGCAGTTCTGCCATCAGCAGCAGTATACAATATTGAACTATAACAGAAAGTAACTCAACTTATATGAATGTCCATACATACAAATAAGTTGAGGATCTGCTCAACAGTAAAGTAACTCATCGTATAAGAGTGCCCATACAAACTTATATGATAAGGATGTTGGGCAAGTAATGTAATGAAATGATATGAATGCAATGCAATGACTCACCCATGAAAATGCGCATGCAATTGCTATGTCGACACAGACTTATAGTTCCCACTTTTCCAGCCAGTAGCTTACCTCTCAGGTGTCAACCGTCGTGGCCAGGAGGTGATAGTGAAGCAGGCTTGTCCACTACTAGGTGGGCATCCACACTACCAAGACTAGGCATCCGTACTCCTCAACGCTAAGAATATAACAACGGAGCTCACATATGTACTATGGCTCAGAGGGGTCTCAGGTAGATGTGCACCAAGAACACAACCCAAACTGGCCTATCATCGTGGCACGAAAGGTGCCTCTGTGAACATATCACCGGAGGAAAAATCCCAACCGTCCACTAGCACGGAGGGTGCCTCGGTAAGTAAGCAACGAGAATCAAGGCCCAACCGCGCAAGTCTATCTATTGACTCTCATCGGTGTGACGACTGGCGAGCCTATAACCTCCCACACTATCCTTAACTGAGGATTATGACACCGTGTGTCGACTCACACTGCATGCAGTTTCACATCATCGTTGCATGGAATAAGCCTATGAGAGCGTATCACCAAAGGACCAAGCCCAACCATCCACTTGTCTCGTTTCATCATTACCAAACGAGTGTGATCAAACAACCGCACTTACACCCTTTCACATTCAAGTGATCCAAGGCACTTAAGGGTTCATCATCGACACATATGGCGAACCACCTCATATGACATACAATCCACACTACAACCCGCAAGGAAACACTTCTCTCAGCAGTGGACCGCTTTACATTTCCTTATTTGATACACCTCATGACCATTCTTCAAACCCTTCCAATTTCTTTCAAGGATCAAGTATCCACCAACCATCATCCTTCAACCATGATAATCACATCCACAGAAGGATAGCTCACTTCTCTCATTAACATGAATACACGGTTTACTCATTCGATTTCCAAGCGTCACACCTTCTTCCAAACCAATTCCATTACACCGATTATAGTCAAGCCCAATCATGATTTCCAACCATTTGATTATTACATTCTCATAGGACCAAATTAACTCAAACCCCAACAATTATTCTTACCATTTCTTTACTCAACCAAGCTGTTGAAGTATTAGACCGGGCGGCCTTGCGGTCTGGTCCAGCGGTTTGTTGACCGGGCGGTCTGGCGGTCTCACTCTGGAGCCTGGAGACCGGGCGGTCTATCGGTCGCCCATTGCGGCCTGTTCTATCCTGCTGGAGTTGCCGAGCGGTTAACCCATCTGTTAAACCACGGGGCCTGTGCGGTCTCCTTTATTTCTAGCCGCTCTGTACTGTAAATGTTTAGTCCCACATTGTTTGTATACTCTCTCTCATATCTCCTCCATTCTATATAAGGGAGGTCATACCTTTGTAAATGACACCTTTTTTGGATAATAAAATTTCAATTATTCAAATGTCTATCCGTTTGTTCTTTCTTATTCGCTACTTTCTACATGGTATCAGAGCACACGGTCGTTTCCTCCTGATTGTGTGCGCTCTCTGCTTCTCGCGGCTTGTTTCCGCTTTTCGCGACCTGTCTCGCGGCTTGCCTTTCTTCTGTCCGCTGCCTGTTCGCGCGGCTTGCTTCTCCTTGGTTCTCCTCTCCTACTACTATTCGTCGCCGTGACCTGTTTCGTGGTCGCCGCGCCCTGCTTCTTTCTTGCCTCTCCGACTTCCTAGTCGTTGCGGCCTGTTTCTGTTCGCCCGGCCTGCGACTTGTTCTAGTCGCTGCCTTTTGCCTCCTCTTCTCTTCTCTTCTGTTCGCTCGGCCTTTTCAGTCCGCGCGACCTCTTCCCCGCTGTGCCTTTGACTACTTTCTAGCCGCTTCTGTTCGTGCGGCTTCTTCCTTTTCTATCCGCTGTGGTTTCTTGCTGGTTTTCTATGACTACTTCCGGTCTCACCACCACTCCTGCAGCTCCTTCTCCACCTCCTGCTTCGGGCAACCTTGGCACCCTTTCTAAGCTTGTGGGCTCCAACTATCCCGATTGGAGCGTTTCTTTCACTTTTCTCCTTCGCTCTCAACGCAAGCGTCATCACCTCACCGATGACCCTCCTCCTCGTACCTCTCCTGAGTTTGATGACTGGGATGCGAGTGATGCTCTTGTCCGCACCTGGCTGGCCAACAACCTTTCTGATGAGTGCCTTCCCGTCATTCGCCATGATGAGACGGTCAAGGCCACCTGGCTTCACCTCGCTCCTCTCTATTCAAAGGGGGGACAGACGTCCCGCATTTACACTCTCTATGCGGACCTCTTCGCCCGCCCTTCCATGTCTCCTGCTGCGGCCTATCAGCATGTTCAGGCTCTTGGTGCTGAAATCCTCCAGAATCGCCCCTTCTCCGCGTACTTGGCCGACCAGCACAAACACTTCCAGGAACTCCTGGTTGTTTGTTATCTTCTTCGTCTTCCGGATTCTTATGATATGATCCGCCAGCAGATCTTGGGTGAGGCGGAATCTCCTACTTTGGGTGCCACTGCGGCCCGCATTGCCGCTGTTACTTCGCTGCTCCAGCGGCCTCTTTTGGCCTCCCCCCCTTCCCAGGACTCCTTTGCTCACCAAGCTCAGAGGGGGGGGGGGCCCTGGTAGCCGCGGCCCCTCCGGCGGACGGGGTTCATCCCGGTTTCTCTGCTCTCACTGTGGTCGTACCGGCCATTCTGTTGACCGCTGCTGGCAGAAACATCCTCATCTTCGCCCTTCCGGTGATGCTCCTTCTTTGGCGTCCCCCTCTTCTCGGCCCTCTGCCTCTGTGGCCACGACGTCAGGTAGTGCCCACGTCGTTACCCAAGGTAAATGGCTGATTGACTCCGGTGCTACCAATCATATGACGGGTAACCCTCATTGCTTCTCCCGTCTTGAGACACATGACCGCTTACCCCCGGTTCGTGTGGCGGATGGTTCACCGTCCCCGGTTCATGGGACGGGCATGGTTCAACTCACCCCATCGCTTTGCTTGGAGGACACCCTCTATGTCCCAAAGTTCCCGTGCAATTTGTTATCAGTTACTACTTTATGCCGGCAACTTCAGTGCTCCGTCTTATTCACTCCCACTACTTGTTCTTTTCAGGACCTGAGAACCCAGCGGACGATTGCTACTGGGACTGAGAGCGGCGGCCTCTACTTCCTCGATGATGTTTCCGCTCTGTCCGCCTACTCCTCCTCCACAGATCTCCTTCAATGGCATCTTCGCCTTGGACATCCTCCTCCTCGGATTCTCCGCCAGCTTCTGCCCCACTTACCTCCTACCAGTTCTCCGCTCAACTGTGATGCGTGTCAGCTTGGAAAACATCATCGCTACTCCTTCCCCCCGAAGCAAGGTCGTGGCTCCTCTCGCCCGTTTGATCTTATTCATTCTGATGTATTGGGTCCTGCTCCTACCCTCACTGTTGGTCGGGGCAGTTTCTATTTTGTCACTTTTATAGATGATTTTTCACGCTGTACTTGGGTGTATCTGTTAAAAGATCGCTCTGAACTCTTTTCTGTTTGGCAATCATTTTATTTTATGATTCAGACTCAATTTGCTATTTCTATTAAAGTTTTACGTTCTGATAATGCCAAGGAATATCTGAATCATGAGTTCTCCTCTTTCTTTCACCAACATGGCTTGCTTCATCAAACGACTTGTGTTTACACCTCACAGCAGAATGGGGTGGCGGAGCGTAAAAACCGTCACCTGCTTGATGTTGCTCGTACTCTCATGACGCAGATGCACGTCCCTCGCTACTACTGGGGCTACGCTGTGCTCCTCGCCTGCTATCTCATCAATCGTCTTCCCTCCACAGTTCTCCACGGCCAGACCCCCTTCTCCATTCTCTACCCCCACAAGGAACCTTTTCCTCTCCCTCTCCCTCTCCGTGTCTTTGGCTGTACGGCCTTTGTTCATGCTCCCTTCGCTACCCGCGACAAGCTTTCCCCCCGTTCCACCAAGTGTGTCTTTTTAGGGTACTCTACCACTCAAAAAGGCTATTGCTGCTTTGACCCCCTTCTCCGCAAGCAGTTTGTCTCCACGGATGTCACTTTTCTCGAGACTTCTTCCTATTTCTCTCCTACCTCTTCTCTTCCTTCTGATATCTCTGTTCCTTCCACGCCTCTCGACATTTTCCCACCTCCGTCTCCTCCTCCACCGACTCCTTCCCAGTCTGTCTCACCACCCACCCCTCCTCCCTCCTCTCCGCCGCCGTCTCTCTCTAGTCCCGGGCCAGCCTTCTCCGCCACGGACGCTCCGGTCGCTGACGCTCCCGTCGCTGACGCTCCCGTCGACCTGGATCTTCCCATTGCTCTTCGCAAAGGGGTGCGGGCGTGTACTCAACACCCGCTTGCGGCAGTTGTTTCCTATGATCGGCTTTCTCCTTCTCGCATGTGTTTTGCCTTGGCTATCTCTGCTACTACTACTCCCCGCACCTACCAGGAGGCTCTTGCTCTCCCTCATTGGAAGTCTGCCATGGATGAGGAGATGGCTACTCTTACTGAACGGGGTACCTGGACCCTGGTTCCTCCTCCCGTGGGCACTGATGTGGTTGGCTGTCGCTGGGTCTTCGTTGTGAAGTTTCGCCCCGACGGCACTGTGGATCGCTATAAAGCCCGGCTGGTGGCCAAGGGCTTCACTCAGACTTACAGCATTGATTACTTTGATACCTTTTCTCCGGTTGCTCGCCTCAGCACCATCCGGGTTCTTCTTTCTGTGGCTGTTAACCGGGATTGGGCTATTTCCCAGCTTGATGTGAAGAATGCCTTTCTCTATGGCGATCTTCAGGAAGAAGTCTATATGGAGCAACCTCCTGGGTATGTTGCTCAGGGGGAGACACGTGTATGTCATTTGAAGAAGGCCATTTATGGCCTAAAGCAGAGCCCTCGGGCATGGTTCCACAAGTTCAGTAGTATTGTGGCTACCATAGGCTTTCGAAGGAGTTCGGCCGATCACTCCTTATTCATTCGCAAAACGGCCTCGGGACTGGTGGTTTTGGCCGTATATGTGGATGATATTCTTCTTACTGGCGATGACCGAGATGGGGTGGACTTGACGAAGAAGCACCTCCGTCAGCACTTGGTCACGAAGGATATGGGCTCCCCGAAATACTTTTTGGGGATAGAAATCTCTCGGAAACCTGACTCGTTGGTTCTCTCCCAACGGAAGTATGCCCTTGATCTTCTACAAGAAGCAGGATTGACAGGTGCCAAACCGGCTCGGTTTCCCATGGCTATTGGAGAAGACAAAACGTGGACGGATGACTCGCCTCTTCTATCTGATGTCACAAGGTACAGACGTTTGGTAGGCAAACTCATCTATCTCACGGTGACTAGACCCGACATCGCCTATGTTGTAGGCAAGGTCAGTCAGTTTATACAAGCTCCCAGGGACTGCCATCTTCAGTCTGCCCTGAAGATTTTAGAGTATATCAAAACAGCACCAGGCAAAGGGTTACTCTTTCAGAAGAATGGTCATCTGAGGGTTGAGGCCTACTTAGATTCAAGTTACGCGGATGACAAAGGCGATCGTAAATCCACATCAGGCTTTTGTACCTTTGTTGGCGGTAATCTCGTGAGTTGGAAGAGCAAGAAACAGTTTGTTGTCTCCAGATCCAGTGCCGAAGCCGAATACCGGAGTATGGCGTCAACCACGTGTGAGTTAAAGTGGTTGCGGGCTCTCATGCTTGACCTGGGCGAGGTATATGACTGTCCTCTCCCTATGTTCTGTGACAACAAGGCCGCTATATACATATCCAGAAATCCGGTCTTCCATGAGAGAACAAAGCATATAGAGGTTGACTGTCACTTCATTCGGGAAGAGATTTTGAAGAAACAGATTTGTACTCCATTTGTCACCTCTGACAAGGAATTGGCAGATATCTTCACCAGGCCGATTTCTACTTCCTTCTTCCACATTTGTGACAAGCTGGGCATGATTGATATCTATGCTCCAGCTTGAGGGGGAGTGTTGAAGTATTAGACCGGGCGGCCTTGCGGTCTGGTCCAGCGGTTTGTTGACCGGGCGGTCTGGCGGTCTCACTCTGGAGCCTGGAGACCGGGCGGTCTATCGGTCGCCCATTGCGGCCTGTTCTATCCTGCTGGAGTTGCCGAGCGGTTAACCCATCTATTAAACCGCGCGGCCTGTGCGGTCTCCTTTATTTCTAGCCGCTCTGTACTGTAAATGTTTAGTCCCACATTGTTTGTATACTCTCTCTCATATCTCCTCCATTCTATATAAGGGAGGTCATACCTTTGTAAATGACATCTTTTTTGGATAATAAAATTTCAATTATTCAAAAGTCTATCCGTTTGTTCTTTCTTATTCTCTACTTTCTGCACAAGCCAAACACTATAACAACCCAAGAGTAACAAATACAAGGACTTGGCTATACAGCCACTTCATTCGGCCATTCCTGAGTCTACTGGACTCATATGAAGGTGCATAACCGTCTGTTGGAAAGGTGTTTCCAAGGAATACAACTTTTGTATTGGGTACGCAACCCAGTTCAAAACCTAGAGAACTTGAAATTAGCCTCGAAGTCCGCTATGTACAGAAAATAGTTTTCTGCACGTTTATAGGCATCAAGTTCGATCAGACATTCTGTGGCTACAGACCTCGCATGAAGACGTGTAATATCACTGCGTGCAGAAAACAAATTTCTGTGCGCATCTTAAAGTGGAACGATCGTCATCAGTTCATCTTCCTCCGCCTACCGTGTAACACCCCCATCCGTCGTATGACATATAACAGAAGGTCCGGCTGGAACCCGACGCCATATACCACAGACAGTTTGAAGGGTTACTTAAGAATATCAAAACATTCCAACTACGACTACTCGCCCTAACACAGAGCATTCTAGCTGAAGCTTTTAAAAAGTTGCCAAGAACCTAGAATTGAATAATCAACTAACATGAATGTCCACAAACTACCACAGGAATAAAACAACGAATACACTGAAAGTACTTGGCCTTTTGGCCTTACAAGAGTTCACTTAACAAAATAGTGTCTTACGTACATCGGCTCGCATGCTGGCCACACATGACAAAAATAAAATTCAACTATTCGCTTTGGACTTTGAGGGCCAGCTCAGTAACTTGGGCTTCAGCCCGCTATTTGGTACTCGGCTCCGCAGCACCTACAAGCTACATTCCACCACACGGTGGCAAACAATGTAACAGTCAGCCAAAGCCGACCAAATTATAACGACCCCGCTCCTTACTCAGGACGACAGTGCTCCTTCCATGCATTACATTAGCCCAGCTAAACAATAAAGTATAAACATACTTCGCCACAGGTGTAGGCTCGCATGGCCAAACACCCCGTGCACTCAGGGCACATTAACGGTGAATCCAATCAATTCTGTGGCTTCACCACCATCCCCAGGATGGCAACAACATGAGCATTTTAGCCTTTCTGACCACCGTCTAAGGCTCCCGACTATGCCAATGACCAATCCTCTTTGGGTCTCTCGCACTGAACCACATAGTACAGGTCCGATTTCACTTGCCCATTGCTCACACCGCCTAATGACTTTAATACATATGCGCAGGCCAAGCTTCTCTCGGATCCCGCAATAATTCCAAACATCACATAACCAGTTATGTACAAGGCCGGCTCCCCAGCCGCCAAGTTAGCAGAACTACGTATCCGCTCAGTTTTCTGGGTGCGCCTTGGGGTTAATCCCCAAGGATCTCTGCTGCAATCTACCGTATAGAAACCCAAAAAAACAAAACACGGAGTCTTCTCCGGCAAACCATACAAAATGCAACATCACCGATTCAGAGCAACACGTCCGGGTAGGCTTCACACACAATGCCTATATCCGTACTTCGATTCCGGACTCTATATGCAACATAAGGGGGACTATTCCAGTCAACCCCAAGGAACACTGCACACTCACCGCACACTCGCGGGACGGGGTTTCCTTATGCAAAAGAAGGACAGCTCCACATGCTCAAGTAGAGAATCGTTACCCTTTAAGTACGCTTTTGCGCCATGGAAAACTATACAGATAGAAGGTTTTGCAATGGAATTTCCTTTGCGGATCTGCTCTCGGTTCTCAACTCGGTGGTCCGATGCTCTGCCGGCGGCCGGAATCCTCCTCTTCATTCCTCCTTGCTCTGTCCTTTCACTAACTCCTTAGAAGAACAAAGCTAAAGAGAAAATGAGGAGTTAATCCCCCATTCCCAGCCTTAATACAACAGGAACACACATGGGATGTTGGATCTTATTTAAAGAAAACGAACGGCTCAAATCCGCCCAAAAATCCCCAGACCTAGGCCGAACATGGCCACGCACACGGTCGTGTCCCAGGCTGTGTGCCTCGATCCAGACACGATCATCGAGCAAAGAAAAGGACACGGGTCGAGACACATGCCGGTGGGCGGTGTCTCAACCTAACACGCCCATGTTGGGTCCTAACACGCCCGTGAACTAGGGCCAGGTCACTAGTAACCGCCACGCCAATTGACACGACTCTAGGGAACACGGGTGGTGACACGGGTATGAACACACCCATGTTATTTGACACGCCCGTGTTATGCTACTGTGTTTCCTGCAGTGTCCTTCTCTGGATACAGTCGGCCAACAAAGAGAACCACACGACCTTGGACACTCCCATGTCCTAGGCCGTGTACCCCTATACAGGCACCAAAAATTCCTTGGGACGCGACCAGCTCGATTACGATTTTTGGGGCGTTACAAATCTCCCCAACTTAAAGAATTTCGTCCCGAAATTATGAAAATGTACACAAAAATTTAAATGTTACTTGAGGGGAATTACTCGGGGTATTCTTCCATCATAGCCTGCTCTCGCTCCCAAGAAAGCTCCTCACGTTCACAGTTATCCCAACGGACTTTAACCATTCGGATTTCCTTATTGCAGAGTCGTTTGACCTCAAAATCTTCAATGCGTACTGGCTTGACCTTTGCCGTCAACACATATTCAATCGACACTTGATCGACCGCAATGATGTGTGAAGGCTCTTGCACCGCCTTCCGCAACACTGAAATGTGGAACACATCATGTAGCCCACCCAACTCCACTATCAGCCTCAATCGATACGCTGCTTCGCCAACACGCTCCAGGATTTCAAACGGTCCAAGGTATCTCATACTCAACTTCTTCAAGCATCGAACCCGCGAGACACCCTTGAATGACTTGATTTTCAAATACACCCAGTCGCCAACACCGAACTCCATGTTGTTATGCTTGGCGTTATAGTATTTTGTCTGCCTGTCCTAAGCGATCTTCAACCTTTACTGAATTGTACGTATCATTGAAATGACGTCTTCCACCGCTTGACATTTGTATAACTTCGACTTGCCTGTCTCCAACCAAGACAACGGCGTGCGACACTTTCTCCCATACAAGGCTTCAGAAGGCGCCATTCCAATACTCGCCTGATAACTCTTGTTATATGCAAACTACACCATGTACAGGTGATCTTCCCACTGCTTTCTGAAATCCAAGATGCACATGCGAAGCATGTCCTCCATCATTCTGTTGACCCTCTCGGTCTAACCATCCATATGTGGGTGAAAGGCTGTGCTGAAACTCAGCTTAGACCCCAACAGACTATGCAACAGCCTCCAGTCACTCGACGTGAAGCATCCATCTTGGTCACTAACAATACTGCGGGGCACACCATGCTATTGAACAATATTATCCACATAGGGTTTGACTAACTTTTCCACCAGATCTTCCTTCCTATTCGGAATGAAATGCGACACATTTGTCAATCTATCCACGACCACCCAGATGGCGTTGTTTCCCCTCTTCGACTTTGGCAGACCATGCACAAAATCCATAGAAATGTCATCGAATTTCCACTCCGGGATAGGCAAGGATTTCAAGAAACCTCCGGGCTTCTAGCACCCCGCCTTCACCAAGTCACATGTTTGGCACTTGGCCACATAAAGTGCCACATCCTTCTTCAATCCTTTCCACCAGAACAACTTCATCATGTCCTTATACATCTTCGTGCTCCCCGGATGGATTGAGTACTTGGTATGATGAGCCTCGTACAATAACTCCTCCCGAAGATTATCAGCACTAGGAACGCATAGGCGACCGTCCCTCTTTAGCAGTCCATCCTCAACTACAAATTGGGAATTTGACCCATCCAAAGATTAATCTAAGATCTGCTTCATGCTGCTATCCTGAACCAAAGACCGCCTAACTCTATCAGCTAGGTCATACTGCACCTCTGTCTAAAACAATTTTGCCACGACACTAGACTGTTTATCGACTCAAGTTATCTCTAATGCCTCCAAATCACAGACCAATCGCTCATCATGTACCGACATCCAGTTGGCCTACGTAGGAGCCCTGCGCCTCAACGCATCTGCCACTACATTTCCTTTCCCCGGCATATAATGTATCTCGAAGGTGTACTCCCCCAGGAACTCCGTCCACCTCTGCTGCCTCATATTCAGGTACTTCAAGATCTTATGATCGATGTAGATATCGACCTTCACACTGTACAGATATTGCCTCCACAGCTTTAGAGCAAATATCACGGCCGCTAACTCTAAGTCATGGACCGGATAATTCTGCTCGTGAACCTTCAATTGTCGTGAACCATAGGCTATCACACTCTCATGTTGTAGCATGACACAGCCCAAACCACTGCCCGAAGCATCACTATAGATCTCGAACCCTTCAGTCCCACACGACGAACATAAAATAGGCATCGTGGTCAACCACCTCTTCAATTCTTCAAAAGCCTGCTCGCACTCCAACGACCACACAAACTTTTGATCCTTCCTTGTCAACGTCATGAGTGGTAGCTCTATCCGCGGGAAGTTCTCTACAAAGCGCCTGTAGTAGTCGGCAAGCCCCAGAAAACTCCGAACTTCTGCCACTGAAGTCAATACAAGCAACTCCTGTATCACCACTATCTTCGCCGGATACACCGCTATCCCTTCTCCACTAACCACATGACCAATGAACGCTACCGAGGAAAACCAGAACTCACACTTGGAGAACTTAGCATACAACTGATTTCTTCTCAACGTCTCCAACACCATATTCAGATGCTTGTAGTGATCATCCTCACACTGCGAGTATACCAAGATATCGCCGATAAATACTATCACGAAACGATCCAGGTACTCTCTGAACGTCCTGTTCATCAGATCCATAAAAACGGATGGCGCATTGGTCGACCCAAATTGCATGACCGTGAATTCGTAATGCACAAACCGCGTGCTGAACACTGTCTTTGGGATTTCGCTTTCTCTTATCCTCAATTGGTAGTAGCCAGATTTCAGATCTAACTTCGAATATACTATAGACCCAACCAACTGATCAAATAGATCGTCAATCCTTGGGATCAGATACTTATTCTTCTCCGTAAGCTTGTTCAACTCCTGATAGTCAATACAGAGTCGCAAGCTCCCATCCTTCTTCTTAATGAAAAGGATCGGTGTGCTCCAAGGAGACGAACTTGAATGCACATACCCTTGCTCCAACAACTCTTGGAGTTGCACCTTCAGCTCAACCATCTCTCTTGGCGCTATCCGATACGGAGAGTGTGACACCGGTTTGGCACTTGGCACCAGCTCAATAGTACAATCAATCTCCCGCTGAGGAGGTGCTCCAGGGAGATCAAACACATCAGGATACTCCGACAAAACTAGGATACTGCCCAGACTTGGCTTAGGCGTTGAAGCCTGCACTAATGTGACAAACAGCTCTGCCCCAGACCGAACTGCCTTGATCACTTGAACGGCCGACATCAAAACCTTACCCGACCCCTTCATGCCTGCAAACATAGTCTCCCGATCAATATTCAGCCCCAACTTAACTTCCTTTCGGTTGCAATCAATGCATGCTCGCTGCTTCGAGAGCCACTCCATATCAAAGATTACGTCATACTCCGCTAACGGCAGTACCAATGCTTGTAAGACAAACTCCTGATCCCCAATCCGTAACTTTACCTTGCAGACTCTATCCATGCGCATTGAGCACCCATTGGGCAACAACACATCCAACTTGTCTTTTGCCATTGATGAAGGGACCCCGATGCGCGCTACGAATTTTTCGGACAAGAAGGAATGCGAAACTCCCGTATCAAATAGTGCTCTCGCCGGATAATCGAAGATCAACACAATTCCTAGCACCATCATATAAAAGCTAACATATAAAAAGGTAATAACTACATAAAGTTAAACTGCTATAATTTAGCTCATACCTGTCACCACGTCAGCTTGTTTTATGCCCTCTTGCAGACCAAGGTTATATACTATAAGCTGGGCTGGAGCATGGTGGGACACGGTTGACTCCACCGCCTTCCCTTTTTCTTCATATGTTGCTCCAGGCTTCCTCTCGGACTTTGCGCGTCCGGTCCAACACTCACGAGCAAAATGCCCCACCTTTCCAAAGTTGTAGCAAGCTCTTGGGACTCGACTTGTGGTTGCCCCCGTCGCACGAGACGAAGCAGTTGAGTTCTAAGTCTTTAGCTTCTTGTTCCATCTGCGGAAACCTGACTTTGAATTTGGCACTTTGAACTCAGACATTTTTTCCCCTGGGTCCTTTTTCTCTCGCACTTTCTTCACAACCTTTTCCAATGACCGGGCCGAATTGGCCAAGGCTAGGAAGCCCTGCGCCTTAGGCCCAGCAAGGAGTAACTGTAGGTCGCCACGTAGACCCTCATAAAATCGGTTGGTCTTCCGCTCCTCTTCAGTAAACATAGCACCAACATACGACCCAACCGCGTAAACTCATGGAGATACTCATCCATGCTTCTGCCTCCCTGAGTCAGACCAAGGTACTGATTTTCCATCTCCAGCTTCTGAGCAGAGGGTAGATATATGACGAAGAACAACCTTGAAAATTCCTCCATAGGCACATCAGCAAGTTGCCTTCCCACTAAGAGGTGAACCTCCAACTCGTCCCACCACAGCCTTGCCTCACCAGCCAAAAGGAAGGTCGCTATGGTGGTCTTCTGCCACTCAACAGTTTCTGTGGCCATCAAGACTCTCTTTATCATAGAGAGCCAATCCTCAGCTTGAGTTGGCATTCCAACCCTGTCGAACTTCGAAGGATTAAAGCTCATCACATGCTTGAGTTGCTTCTCTGTAGCTCTCCTTGGTGTTACCTGATCAACTGCCGCGCGCTCTACCACTCCCGACTCTGTCGTCCTAATCGGTTCTTGCTCATTAATAGGTGGTACACGGTGCATTTTCCCTGCAGGTTGGGCATTTATCATAGCAAAGACTGCTTCAGCAACCACTCTGATGGTTTTCGCTGAAGGAGGTGTTGTAGGCACGTCCCTCGGTGCACTACTTTCCTCCGATTACGGACGTTTCGATTGCCCAGCACCGCTCCTAGCTGCCTAAAATGGCAAAAACACTTGATTTGATGACAAACAGATTGCTAAAAGCAATAATTGGAACACTCATATTCCACAAAACAAGTGTATTTTCATTCCTAAGTGGACATTCATGAGTTCTTTTAGATTTTATAACGATGAGGCACACTTGTGCTCACCACCCCTTAAAAAGAATTCTTCTACGAATTCATTTAATTTGACCAAAAACAGAAGTCTGGTACAAAATTATAACACCCCCATCCGTCGTATGACATATAACAGAAGGTCCAGTTGGAACCCGACGACATATACCACGGATAGTTGGAAGGGTTACGTAAGAATATCAAAACATTCCAACTATGACTACTTGCCCTAACACAGAGCATTCTAGCGGAAGCTTTTAAAAAGTTGCCAAGAACCCAGAATTGAATAATCAACTAACATGAATGTCCACAAACTACCAAAGGAGTGAAACAACAAATACACTAAAAGTACTTGGCCTTATAGCCTTACAAAAGTTCACTTAACAAAATAGTGTCTTACATACATCGTCTCACAGGCCGGCCACACATGAAAAAAATAAAATAGAACTATTCGCTTTGGCCTTCGAGGGCCAGCTCAACAACTTGGGCTTCAGCCCGCAATTTAGTACTCGGCTCCGCAGCACATGCCAGGAACATTCCACCGCACGGTGGCAAACAAAGTAACGGTCAGCCAAAGCCGACCAAATTATAACGACCTCGCCCCTTACTCGGGACGATGGTGATCCTTCCCTGTATTACATTAGCCCAGCTAAACAATAAAGTACAAACATACTTCACCACAGGTGTAGGCTCGTACGACCAAACACCCCGTGCACTCAGGGCACATTAACGGTGAATCCGATCAATTCCGTGGCTTCACCACTATCCCCGGGATGGCAACAACGTTAGCGTTTTAACCTTTCTGACCACCATCTAAGGCTCCCGACTATGCCAACGGCCAGTCCCTCTATGGGTCTCTCGTACCGAACCACATAGTATAGGATTGATTCCACTTGCCCGTTGCTCACACCGCCTAGTCACTTTAAGACGTACGCGCGGGACAAACTTCTCTCGGATCCGGCAACAATTCCAAACATCACATAACCCAGTTATGTACAAGGCCGGCTCCCCGGCCGCCAAGGTAGCAGAACTACATTTCCACCCAGTTTTCGGGGTGCGCCTTGGGGTTAATCCTCAAGGATCCCTGCTGTAATCTACCTCGTAGAAACCCGAAAACACAAAACACAAAGTCTTCTTCGGCAAACCATACAAAATGCAACATCACTGATCCAGACCAACACGTCCGGGTAGGCTTCACACACAATGCCTATGTCCGTACTTCGATTCCGGACTCTATATGCAACACAAGGGGGACTATTCCCATCAACCCCAAGGAACACCGCACACTCACCACACACTCACGGGTGGGGGTTTCCTTACGCAAAAGAAGGAGAGCTTCACATGCTCAAGTAGAGAATCGTTACCCTTAAAGTATGCTTTTGGGTCATGGAAAAACTATACGGATAGAACGCCTCGCAATGGAATTTCCTTCGCGGATCCGCTCTCGGTTCTCAAATCGGTGCTCAGATGCTCCACCGGCTGCCGGAATCCTCCTCTTCCTTCCTCCTTGCTCTCTCCTCTCACTAACTCCTTATAAGAAGAAAGCTAAAGAGAAAATGTGGAGTTAATCCCCCATTCCCGGCCTTAACAATGCAGGACCACACCTTGGCCGTTGGATCTTATTTAAAGAAAACAAACGGCTCAAATCCGCCCGAAAATCCCAAGACCTGGGCCGAACACGGCCACGCACACGGCCGTATCCCAGGCCGTATACCTCGATCCTGACACCATCATAGAGCACAGAAAAGTATACGGGTCGAGACACACTCATGGTCGAGACACGCTCGTGTCTCAACCTGACATGCCCGTGTCGGGTCCTAACACGCCTATGAACTAGGGCCATGTCACCAGTAACCACCAAACCAACCGAGACGACTCTTGGGAACACGAGTGGTGACATGGGTATGCACACGCCCGTGTTATTTGACACGCCCGTGTCATGCTGTCGTGTTTCCTGCCGTGTCCTTCTCTGGACACAGCCGACCAACACAGAGAACCACACGGCCTTCGACAAGCTCGTGTCCTAGGCCGTGTACCCCTATACAGGCACCAAAAATTCCTTGGGATGCGACCAGCTCGATTACGATTTTCGGGGTGTTACATACCGAAGTTCCCAAGTCACATCCAAAATTCCTCCACCCTTATTCACCCTCAAAAGGCCAACTTTCTTCTCAAAACCAAGTCCTCATCTTCACATAGAAGGAAGGAGTGGTCGAAGACATCTTATCTCTAGGACACAAGTCCTAGCATGGCCTTCTCCTACGAAACTTCTTCTCACAAATCATGACTCCGTTGAGTCGATATCTCTCCGAGGAATAACTATAGATTTAGCACGAAGGGAGAGGGTATGAAGCTTACCTCATTTCCGACGGTTTCAAGATTTTCGGCCAAGGATCTAGTCATCCAACTTGGCAGCATCCTTCCTTTTCATCGGTGGTGTTCTTCGACGGTGTTGGATCCCTAGTTGATTTGGTCTAGGTTCACTAACTTAGGAAGATGTGACCCAACATATATAGCCAGGGTCATAGTTGTGTCCTAGAGTCTAGGCCAAGTCCTTAGAGTCAACATCAGATGGACCAGCTATCAACAAGACTATCAGAGACTCAATACTTAGAAGATTTCAAGACTAAGTAAAATGAGTTCGACGTTCGTCGAACTCAGGTCGACGAAAGACGTTCTCAGCTCGACGAACTATAGATATTTCTCTGAGCTGAGCTCGATGATCTTCATTCTCTGGTCGACGAAAACTGGGATACTTCAACAAACTAAAGTCAGGATAACTCCAGATTATTCTAAGTCCAACTTGAGACTTTGGTTGACGAACATGATTCTGAGCTCGACGAACTTGGACCTCAACTTCTCAGGTCGACGAAGTCAACTTCTCAGGTCGACGAACTCAGTACTCTACTCGACGAATTCTGGAACCAGATGATTTATGTTGACACTTAGGGTATGTGTCGACACCAACTATGTCGACACCAGAAGATTTGTGTCGACACCTAGACTAATCAGTCGACACCCACTTATGTCGACACCAGAAAACCTGTGTCGACACCAGAAGATTCATGTCGACACACAGAATATCAGTCAACACAAAATACTCGACTAAGTCCAGAATGGTTGCTGAACTCCAGTCGACGAAGTTACGAACTCAGCTCGACGAACTTCAGACAGAAAAGGTAAAGGTTCTGAAGCATGCAAGTTCTGTTATCAGCTCGACATTCTTGGAACTCAGCTCAACGAACAGAAGCCGTCTGGTCGACGAATTTAATATCTCAGCTCGACGAATTGGTAATTCAGTTCGACGAATTCTGCCAACTGTTCGGCGATTCCAGACTTAGCCATTTCTGGACTTATGTCCCCATTCTAATGTGGAAATTCCTGAGTAATTAATGCTCAAACATTCTCTGAATGTATCCGTTAGAGAAAGCATTAATTACGGTCTTGCTCAGGATTATTACTTGCTGATTTTCCACGGGATAGTTGAGGAAATACATCAATGCCGATTATTCTCAGGCCGTCGGCATTAATTACAGAGGATTGAAATTTTTGAAAAGATATAGAAGAAAAGAAGATCGAGTATCAATAGAAATAAGAAGGACATACTCAGTCAGAAAAAACATAGTGATATATACAGACTGACAAAGAGAATTCATACAGCAGCAGAAAAGCTTCACACAAGCAAATCATACTGAAGCTCACAGTGACAGGCAGTGGTCTTCATTCAAAAGAAGAAGAACAATCATAAATATCAAGTGTATTCTTCTTCAATATTCTCTCCAGGACTTCCAAGGACAATATATATCAAATCAGTCAAGAAGATCTTACATCACTGCTTGTCAAGAACTCTGATTGATGACCTATCACCCTACAACAAAGCTTCCAAATCTTCCTGAACCATTCAATAATTCAGGGGGAGATTTTGCTCAACATCAATCCACATAAGTCTTCTCAGTTTACTGAGAAAGAGAAGACAAAATCACTCTCTTACCCCCTCCTGTATAAAGGGTTGTCATCTCCCTTCAAAAGTGATTCCTGGTTGCAAGTCTCCTGACCAAAAGACTTGAGTTGGTTCTTGGGGACCTGATCAAAAACCATTGGTGTCAGGCACCTGATCAAAAACTTGAGTGGATTCCTACCAAGGGTGGTAGAAGAGTGGACTACCAAGATTTGGGGAACCACTATAAATTTCTTGTGTTGTTTGGTTGCCTATCTTTTTGTTTTTGTTCTTGCTGTGTGGCTGTGATTAGGATTATAATTTTCTGTTTTCCAGTTTCTTAATTACTGCACATTTTTAGTTTACAGCAAAAGCTGTAACAGCACCTGTATTGGGACCTAACAAATTTTAAAGATACTCTATTCACCCCCCTCTAGATTATTGTAGACCTAACCCTCTCTTTCAATTGGTATCAGAGCAAGATTACTTTGGTTGGACAAGTTAACCCTTGAACCAAAGATCCTGTATTAGATCTACACATCACTTTATTCACATTTAACTTAGAAACACAGCCATGACACAGAACAAAGATTATACAAGCACCAGACCTCTAGTTTGCAACTTGCAAAAGTTTGGAATCTGGAAGGCAAGAATCAAGCTATATATGAATTCTATTGATGAAGATATCTTTGCTTCCATATTAACAGGAGTACCTTCACCACCTGCTGCTCCTCCAACCACTTCTACAGATATGACTGCAGTCCCTCCTCCAGATTATAATGATGTTTATAGGAAAGCCAAGATGGTTGATGCAAAAGCCATGAACATATTGGCACAGATAATGTCTGTTGACATTTTCCAAAAGGTTGCTGAGTGCACATCAGCAAAAGCTACTTGGGATTCCCTAAACCAAATGGTTGATGGATCAGCTGATGAAAGGAAGGATAGAAGATCAAATCTCATATCCCAATATGAGAATTTCAAGAAATAGGAAGCTGAGACAGTGTCAGAGATGTATAATAGATTAAGCTCAATTATTAATGAGCTAAAAACTCTGGACAAGGTCATCACTCTCACTGAAGTGAATGACAAAATTCTGATGTGCTTCCCAAGCTCATGGGACACAAGAACTTGGCCCATCAAGGAGGCCAGATGCCTAAATGATATTTCAACTGAATATCTATTGGGTAAACTAATGTCTTATGAGCAGTTAGTAAAGACAAGGGAGGCTGCTAAACAAAGAACACCTCATGCAGCCAGAAGAGATCAGAACATAACATTCAAAGCCTCAGAAGAATCAGAATCCACTTCATCAAATGAAGAGCTCATGAGTCTCTTTGCAAAGAGATTCTTCAAGATGGCTAGAAAGGACTTTAGGAGGAAGTCAGCAAGAAAGGATGACCGGACAAAGTATGAAAAGACACCAACAAAGGAAGTGGCGTGTTATGGATGCAGAAATCCTGGGCACTTCCTCTCTGAGTGTCCAGAGAATCAGAAGAAGGAGAAGAGAAGAGAAAAGGAAAATGATTCCAGAAAACAGTTCACCAGGTAACCCACTTCCAGCAAACACAAGAGGAAGGAAAAGGGGTTTGTAGCTGAGACTTGGAGTGAGACTGAAGAGGAGTCAACATTTTCAAGCTCCAGTGAAGATGAATAAGAAGAAATAGCAAAAGAGGTTTGGCTCATGGCAATTGATGCCTCAAGAAGCAACTCGAAGAAGGAGAGTCAGAAAATGAGGAAGCTTCTAAATCAGAAGCTGATTAGGTATTATCATGGTTTGATTATAATTCAGAATCTTTTAAATCAGATTTTAAAATCATGTGTTTGTATTTAATCAACTCAGAGAAGGATATCAAACTTCTCAGAGATAAGCAAGTTAACTATGATAGCATAGTATTAGAAAACACTAAATTGAAAAATGAAATAGATATGTTTAGTGAACAAATCACCCTTCTGAAAGATGAATTAAATAAGGCAAAACAGGTAGAAGAATCACTAAATGGTAGAAGCAAACAACTAGCAGTAATTACCAACATATCTAATGCTAGATTTAATGGAAGTAAGTTAGGATTAGGTGCATCATCTAGTGAACCACCTATTATTCAGAAAAACCACCTGTCACAACACATAAATTTTATTTCTGAGAAAGTAAAGAAGAATACTGAGCAAGTATATAAGGTAAATAAAATTCTTGAACAAATTCAAACTAAGGACAACATTGAAAAACGGAAAACACCCAATAAAAACAAAGTTCAGCAACTTTCGTCGACCTTAGATTGACCTAAAGGGGCCAGTTCGTCGCACCCAGATCGACGAACTCTGAACGCCAACTATAGTTATTATTATTCATCTAACTGCAATCGACGAACTTTGTATGGTTCGTCGAGTAGAGATCGACGAACATGGGGTACAGAGAATGAACATGTTCATTCTCTGGGCAGAGATCGACGATCTCAACCCACTTCGTCGAACTCTGGTCGACAAACTTACATAAATTCGTCGAACCCAGGAAGAGTTAGTCAAAACTATAACTTCAACAGAAACTTTAATACTTCTAGGAAACAATTTAATCCATTAGCTGACTTGTAACATCCCGAATCGATCTAGGCCCCTCGTGTGTGTTTTTGAGTCAGGAGGGTTGACTTGAGTCCTGAGAAGTGCAGGGAATTGGGCTGCACTTGTGGAGAAGTGGAGAAATCAGTGCAGAGAGACACGGGTAGTGACACAGGTAGCGACACGGCTAGTGACACGGGTAGAGACACGGGTAGCGACACGGGTAGTGATACGGGTAGCGATACGGGCGTGTCCCTACCCGTGTGAATCGAGTTGAGCTCGACGAGGCATGTCGAGATCGGCGAGCCGTGTCGACATCATGTGACACGGGTAGCGACACGTGTGGGTCAATACCCGTGTGTGCCGAGTTACACTCGATAGGCCGTGTCGAGACTGACGAGCCGTGTCGACATCAGGTGACATGGGTAGTGACACGGGCGTGTCCCTACCCTTGTGTGTCGAGTTCCACTCGACGAAAGGTGTCGAGATCGACGAACTGCGCGTCGACTTTGACGAGTGAACATGACACGGGTAGAGACACGGGCGTTTCCCTACCCGTGTGCTCCAGTCGACGATTTTGATGGATCGTCGAGATACAACCCGAGAAGGACACAGCCAATGACACGGCCAGGAACACGGCCGTGTCAAATATTGAACCGACATGGAAACTGTCGTTGCCGCTTCGCCAGGCAGGACACGGGTAAGGACACGGCCGTGTCCCTACCCGTATCACATTTTATATATAAGGGAGAGATAAAACCCTAGCCGTTTTCTTGCTCATTTCATCCCCTAATTCCTGTGAGAACTCCTGGTGAGAGGAAAAACTGCTGGAGCAAGTTCTACCGGAGGAGATCCGCCATCGCCGTGAAAGAGAAGATGCCGCCAAGGAGAACTACGAGATCCATGGCCGGAAATGGTGGTACCGCTGGAACTGATGTAAGTTTCCTACTCTCTCCCTTGGTGCTAGATCTATAGTTATTTTCCTAGGAGAGACATCGGCTCAAAAGAGTCTTGATGGAGAGAAGAAGTCTTCTAGGTTTGGCCATGCTAGGACTTGTGTTCTAGATTTTAGATCTCTTCAACCACTCTCTTCTTCTATGTGATGATGGAGGATGGTTTCGTGAAGAGTATTGGCCTCATGAGGTTGAATAAGGGTGGATGAAATTCTGGAATGATTTGGGATGATCACATTGAGGAGGAAGATGAAGCGATGTCGTTCATGCCGCCTTAAGATGCGCGCAGAATTTGTATTCTGCGCGTAGTGAACGTCGTGGCCATGTTTAAGTGTGATATGGCCAGATCTGGGCTTTCAGCTAAACACGAAAGTTGAAGCCCTTGAAGATACCTTTCCAAAGAATGGTTGCACGACTTCTGGCGAAGTCGGTAGCCACGGGAAAGTCTAAACGAAAATGGTGTTCAATAAATCCTGTATGCAGAAACTGTGTTCTGTACGCAGCGGACTTCAAGTCCGATTTCCAATAGGATAATGTCAAATCTGGGTTGAGGCCTGAATACGAGAGTTGTAGACCACGGAACGAACTTTCCATCGTGGGCTTACATGACTTCATCGGATTCCTGTAGCTTCGAGAATCTCTGGTCGAAGTTGCTGTCCAGATTCAACCTGCACCTAAAATCTGGGCTTAATGGAAAATGGATTTTGATTCGGTGGAATTAATAATGCAAGATACTTGGCTTGGCTGAACTCTTATGAGTATTCATTTGTTGCATGATTGAAGTAGCTTATTAATCAGATTTCATATTATCAAATTGTGAAACAATCTTATTTAAACGAATTGAATTGGTAGAAATTGAAAGATTGATAATTGGGCACTTCATGTTTATATTATGACATTATCAAATGGAAAGTGTGTTAGATCTTTATATGCCCACCATGTTTATATTACATTATCATTATTTGGAATGTCATATAGATGTATAGATTATGGCCATGGGTATGATTGGTTAATGAAATGAGTCTAGTAGTCCAATACCTAGAGCGTCGTCTCCCTACGGGTTTTATTGCGAAGGGATGTAAGTGCTGTGTTGACCGTCACTTGTTTTGGTTGTGTTGTGATAAGGTGTGGATGGATGGTTGGGCTGTGTTCTCGTGCTTACTTCCGAGGCCCCTTCCATGTTATGTTGGTGTGGTATTTGCATGTGGTGTGAGTCGACACGCGGTGTCGTAATCCTGGGTTAAGGATAGTGTGGCAGGTCTACGGGCTCGCCAGTCATCACACCGACGGGAGTTTGCAGTTAGACTTGGTCGGTTTGGGCTGTGTCCTCGGTGTTCACGTCCCGAGGCCCCTCCGGCCATGTGAACGGTTGGGCTGTGTCCTCGTGCTTTCTTCCGAGGCCCCTTCCGGGTGACGCAAGGCCAGTTCGGGCTGTGTTCTTGGTGCACATCTACCCAAGACCCCCCTGGGCCATAGTACGCATGGGCTCCGCTGTTGTGTTCTTAGCATTGAGGCGTACGGAGGCCTAGGTGAAGTAGTGTGATACCCGCCTAGTAGTAGAAGTGTCCGTTCTACTGTCACCGCCTGGCCACGGTGGCTGATGCCTGAGAGGTTAGCTACCTGCTCGAAAAGTTGGAACTATAGTCTGTGTCGACATAGCAATTGCATGGGTGTGCATGGGTGAGTCATTGCATAGCATTCATAGCATTTCATAACATTGCACAACAAGATCCTCATCGTATAAGTTTGTATGGGCACTCCTATACGATGAGTTACTTTATGTAACCCGATCCTTAACTTATAAGTTTGTATGGGCATTCTTATAAGTTAAGTTACTTTCATGTTGTAGATTTCCTTACACCTGTTGTTATATGATGTTAGCTTGTAGAACTGCTAGATTACACATTATATTCATGTACCTTGCCACCTGCTTATACTCCTTTATATTCATGTACCTTGCCACTTGCTTATACTCCTTTACTTGCATACTTGTTATATACTATACTCTTGTTCCTTTTCTCCGCCCGGTGCCGAGGAGTCGACGGGGGAGCAGATGTGAAACCAGTTAGTCGTTTCGACTAACGGTTGCTACGCCTTCCTTTTTAGGAGGTCACGCCACAGGTGTAGCAGCCGCAGACTACGCAGCAGGACAACCAGGCCAGGACGACAGGGCCTGATGTGACGGTGCTGTCGATACCATCGATTACTGATGTTAGTATTTTGATTACTCTGATGTAGCCCGTTTGGGCAATGATTAGTTGTACTCTGATATTATGTAGAAGCATGTTTAGCTTCTCATTATTTCATGTTTTTGTACATTATATACTTAGTGTGGATTTTGACTTCTCTTGCTTATTTCTTTGGTTGGGTTGGCATGATATATTGATATTGTTGTAACTGGCGAAATAGGCGTCTTGTGGTACAGGTTAGCCCGTGTGCTAATACTACCGCAAGGCTGCTGTTCCGGGCATAAGACTGCCCCTTCGTGCCGTGTTTTGGGATTCGGGGAAAGGGGTCTTACAAATGGTATCAGTTTGCCACGATCCTCAACTAAGGAAGTCATTCAACAATGGTGCCACCCCCGTTTGGTTAGTCAGTTTGGGGACATACTGACTTAGCGGAAGCAGTGGTGTGCCCATATGTAATTCACATTAAGTTTGTCCAACTTTGACCTTGAGTTTAGCCAACCTGACCACAAATTTGTCGTGTACGTGTAGGTTCCCCTGCATGTTGAGCCGATGGGGGGGGGGGGGGGTACTCCTACCCCTCCCATACCCACTCAGTTCCAACAGTCTGAGTTGGGGCTGACGCTCACCGCCATTCTTGATGCTTTTAAGGCACAGCAGGCTCCAGTGCAACAACATGCCCCGAGCTCCAACTGGCTGAGCACCTTCCGGGCTCTCTCCCCTCCTGTCTACCTTGGGACGGAGTCAGCCGTACGTACAGAGGAATGGCTAGACACGATACATGAGTTGTTGGCTGGTATTCGTTGCCCGGCCAACATGGCAGTGACATTGGCAGTGTCCGTCTTGGACTTACATGCGAAGAGGTGGTGGAAGTCCCTCATGGGCTCTACCTTCCAAGGCCGGATCTACACAGAGATAAGTTGGAGTGAATTCTCGGGTGTTTTCTTGGAGCATTTTATCCCTACATCGGCCCGAGATGAGCTTGAGCAGAGGTTCCTTCTACTAAAGCAGGGATCAAAGTCGGTTACAGAATACTATCGGGAATTCCAGCATCTCGCAAGGTTTGCGGATTCTTATGAGTTGGATGACAGAGGTTATGCCAAGCGCTTCTATAAAGGGCTGCGAGATCCCCTAAGACAGTCCCTTTTGTTTATAGCGGATGGTAGCTTGGCGGACATCATTAATATGGTGAAAAGATTGGAGGCGGACCACCTGGGATGTAGTAAGAGGCCTGCGGAGGACGTGATGGAAGCCGGCCCAAGTAATAGAAGGAGGCGGGACTTCAAAGGAGGAAGAGGTTATCAAAGAGGTGGAGGGCGTGTCCACCGAAACTATAGGGTGGAGCATCCAGTTCCGCAGCCGCCTATGTTGCCTCCACCCCCACAGCCTCATCAATTTCAACAACCTGAAGGGCGTCGTGGTCTGGTGTGCTTCAAATGCAACCAGCCGGGCCACATCTGGTGTTTTTGCCCGCAGCTATATGGGAACACCCCTCCTACTCTCCCTCCTGCTCTCCCTCCTGCTCTTCCTCCAGCAGCTCCACGAGGGCGGGGATATATGGGTGGTCGAGGACGAGGACCGCCAAGAGGAAACCCCGGACCGGTCCGGGATCAGGTGTACGCGCTTGACATGGCGCAGGAACGGAACCCACAAGATGTGATTGCAGGTATGATTTAATTAATTTACATATTTGCATGGTCTAACTTGAATTGAATAGAACTTACTAGACACTAGCAATAAGTTTTGGTTGTTAGTACTTAGGCACCGTGATTATTGGCGGGAAGACGGCCTATGTGCTGTTCGATACCGGTGCCTCACACTCCTTTGTGTCCGAGGATTTCATAAAAGACGTGGAGGGTGTACAGTACTTCACTGGCATAGCCCGACGTTTACGCCTTCCGGATGGCTCGGAGATGATCGCAACCGCCAAGTGCGAGTTGGAGTTATTTATTGATGGGAAGGCCTTTGATACGCCGGCCATGGTTTTGAGAATGCCAGAGTTTGACATCATTTTGGGCATGACATGGCTGGATTGGCACTTCGCGAGGATCGACTGCGTGGAGAAGCGGATCTATTTGAGACATGGAGACTCTGACGTCATCTTCCAAGGTATTGGCTTCGCGTCGCGTATGATATTATCTTCTGTTCAGGCTGTAAAGGCTCATATGAAGGGGGATGAGGTCTTCATGATCTGGTTCTAGTTGAAGGAAGCAGCATTGGAATTGAAGGATGTACTGGTAGTGCGAGATTTTCCCGAGGTATTTCCTGAGAAGCTGCCAGGATTGCCCCCGCATAGAGAGGTTGATTTCCAGATAAATCTAGTACCAGGTGCCAAGCCTGTATCCAAGGCTCCGTACAGAATGGACCCAAAAGAACTTGCGAAATTTAGAGTTCAAGTACAGGAACTAGTGGATTCAGGGTTCGTTTGCCCCAGTTCATCACCCTGGGGAGCCCCTATGCTGTTCGTAAAGAAGAAGGATGGAACCCTGCGATTATGCATAGATTATCGGGAACTCAATCGGCTGACGGTGCGGAACACATATCCGCTACCTCGGATCGACGAGTTGTTCGATCAATTAGTGGGAGCACATTGGTTCTCTAAACTGGATTTGCGCTCTAGATACTATCAGTTGAGTATACAAGAAGGGGACATTCAGAAAACAGCCTTCAGTTCGAGATATGGTTTGTATGAGTTCACAGTAATGTCGTTTGGGCTCACAAATGCCCCTTCGGCCTTCATGAGCCTGATGAACAAGGTGTTTGAACCATATTTGGACATCTTTGTCATAGTTTTTATCGATGACATCTTGGTCTACTCAAAGACGGAGGAGGAGCATGCCGAGCATCTAACCTTGGTGTTGAAGAAATTGAAGGAGCACGCCTTGTACGCCAAGTTTAGCAAGTGTGAATTCTGGCTTAAGGAGGTAGCTTTCTTGGGGCATGTGATTAGTGGGGCAGCATTAGCAGTGGATCCAGCAAAGGTACGGGCCGTGAAGGAGTGGTCGCCCTTGAAGTCGGCGGCCGATGTACGAAGCTTTCTTGGACTTGCTGGCTACTACCGCAAGTTCGTGAAAGGATTTTCCAAGATTGCCCTTCCTCTTACCTCCTTGACGAAGAAGGGGGTGCCTTTTGAGTGGACACCTCAATGTGAAGCGGCATTTCAAGAGCTGAAGGATAGGTTTACCTCCGCCCCCATCCTTGCACTTCCGTCGGGGAAGGAAGGATTCCAAGTTTACATGGACGCATCATATCAAGGGATGTGAGCGGTATTGATGTAGCATGGGCACGTGATCGCATATGCTTCAAAACAGTTAAAGAAACATGAAATTAATTACCCGGTCCATGATTTGGAGTTGGGAGCAGTGGTGTTTGATTTGAAGGTCTGGAGGCATTACCTATATGGCGTACACTGCGAGATCTTTTCCGATCACAAAAACTTGAAGTATGTCCACACTCAGAAGGAGTTGAACCTGAGACAACGGCGGTGGTTGGAATTTCTATGCAACTATGAGTTCACCATGAACTACCACCCTGGGAAAGCGAACTCGGTAGCCGATGCCTTGAGTAGAAAAGCGTCAGGCTCTAGCCCAGAGTCTCGGTTGATGAGTATGGAGTTGGCTCGGATGATCGAGGAGATGGAAATTACTCTAGTATTCAAGGCTCCTTCGGCAGAGTATGCAGAGTATTTGTCCAACATGAGCATAGTTTGTGATATCCGAGACCGGATTCAGGTGGAGCAAGGAATGGATGCGGCCTTGGCCCCGGCAATCAAGGCAATTGAAGATGGGACCACCGATGAGTACACACTAAAAGACGGCCTCGTTTATTTTCGTGGCCGACTCTATATTCCCAAGGGCGGCAAAATTCGGGAGGATATCTTGAGAGAGGCACATTCCTCTCAATATTCAGTGCGCCCAGGTATTGCTAAGATGTACGCCGGATTGCGGAAGACCATGTGTTGGCCGGGAATGAAGAAGGGCGTTTGCTATTATTTTACACATTATGAAGCTTGCCAAAGAGTAAAGGCTGAATGCAGGAGTCCTAGTGGTTTGCTGCAGTCATTGCCCATCCCCGAATGGAAGTTCGAGGATATATCCATGGACTTTGTCCATGGGCTACCTCGCTCATGCTCCGGGAATGATTCGGTGTGGGTTATTGTGGATCGACTGACAAAGGTGGCCCGGTTTATTCCAATGAAGAAGGAAGCACACGTGGACGTTTTGGTACGCATTTTTGTGGAGCAATTTGTACGGTATCATGGTGTGCCCAAGACAATTGTTTCGGATCGGGATGGTCGGTTTACATCCAATGAGTGGAAGGCGGTACAGGCGTATTTGGGCTCGTGCCTAACCTTTAGTACCGCATTTCATCCTCAGACGGACGGGCAGTCAGAGCGGACCATCAGAACACTGGAGGATTTAGTGAGGTTATGTGTGCTGGACAGAGGAGAGCCATGGGAAAGACTCTTGTACCTGGTGGAATTCTCCTACAATAATAGCCATCAGGCGAGCATCAGCATGGCACCCCATGAAGCCTTTTACGGAAGAAGGTGCAGGACTCCCTTGTCTTGGGTTCAAGATGAAGATCCGAAGGCATTGGGAAACGAATACATAGATGATACTGATGCGGCGGTCAGATTGATACGGGATCGCATGTTGGAGGATCAAAGTCGACAGGCGAAATATTACAATAAAAAGCACCGGATGGTGGAGTTCCAAGTGGGAGAAAAAGTGCTCCTCAAGATTCGGCCGATGCATGGAGTGTCGCGGGTGCGTGGAGTGAAAAAGCTCAGCCCAAGGTATGTTGGGCCTTATACTATACTAGAAAGGATCGGCTCGTTGGCCTATCGGTTAGAGTTACCACCAGAACTAGAAAATCTCCACGACGTGTTCCATGTGTCGTCGCTTCGAAAAGCACTGTTGCGGCCCAACCAGTATATTCCCAGTACTGATGGTGCAGTGGCATCAGATAGGTCTGTGCGACTAGAGCCGGTGCGGATTGTTGACAGCGAGATAAGAACTTTGTGCCGCAAAAGTGTACCCTTGGTGAAGGTGCTATGGTCGAATCATGGGAAAGAGGAGTACACGTGGGAGCCAATGGATTTGATGCAGCAACGCTACCCGGAGTTGTTTGCTCAAGGTAATTTTATTTAAAAGCATATGTTAAATTTCTTGTTATGCATTTCTCCCCTTATCCTAAGCCTGATTTCGGGGACGAAATCTTTTATTTTGTTTATAGGATTTGTAACATCCCGAACCGCTCTAGGCCCCTCGTGTATGTTTTTGAGTCAGGAGGGTTGACTCGAGTCCTGAGAAGTGCAGGGAATTGGACTGCACTTGTGGAGAAGTGGATAAATCAGTGCAGAGAGACACGGGTAGTGACACGGGTAGTGATACGGGTAGAGACACGGGTAGTGACACGGGTAGAGACACGGGTAGTGACATGGGTAGCGACACGGGTAGCGACACGGGCGTGTCCCTACCCGTGTGCATCGAGTTGAGCTCGACGAGGCATGTCGAGATCGGCGAGCCGTGTCGACATCATGTGACACGGGTAGCGACACGGGCATGTCACTACCCGTGTGTGCCGAGTTACACTCGACAGGCCGTGTCGAGACTAACGAGCTGTGTCGACATCAGGTGACACAGGTAGTGACACGGGCGTGTCCCTACCCGTGTGTGTCGAGTTCCACTCGACGAAAGGTGTCGAGATCGACGAACTGCGCGTCGACTTCGACGAATGAACATGACATGGGTAGAGACACGGGCGTGTCCCTACCCGTGTGCTCCAGTCGACGATTTTGATGGATCGTCGAGATGCAACCCGAGAAGGACACGGCCAATGACATGGCCAGGAATACGGCCATGTCAAATACTGAACCGACATGGAAACTGTCGTTGCTGCTTCGCCAGGCAGGACACGGGTAAGGACACGGCCGTGTCCCTACCCGTGTCACATTTTATATATAAGGAAGAGATAAAACCCTAGCCGTTTTCATGCTCATTTCATCCCCTAATTCCTGTGAGAACTCCTGGTGAGAGGAAAAACTGCTGGAGCAAGTTCTACCGGAGGAGATCCGCCATCGTCGTGAAATAGAAGATGCCGCCAAGGAGAACTACGAGATCCATGGCCGGAAATGGTGGTACCGCTGGAACTGATGTGAGTTTCCTACCCTCTCCCTTGGTGATAGATCTATAGTTATTTTCCTAGGAGAGACATCGGCTCAAAAGAGTCTTGATGGAGAGAAGAAGTCTTCTAGGTTTGGCCATGCTAGGACTTGGGTTCTAGATTTTAGATCTCTTTAACCACTCTCTTCTTCTATGTGATGATGGAGGATGGTTTCGTGAAGAGTATTGGCCTCATGAGGTTGAATAAGGGTGGAGGAAATTCTGGAATGATTTGGGATGATCGCATTCAGGAGGAAGATGAACCGATGCCGTTCATGCCGCCGTAAGATGCGCGCAGAATCTGTATTCTGCGCGCAGCGAACTTCGTGGCCATATTTAAGTGTGATATGGCCAGATCTGTGCTTTCGGCTAAACACGAAAGTTGAAGCCCTTGAAAATACCTTTCCAACGAATGGTTGCACGACTTCTGGAGAAGTTGGTAGCCACGAGAAAGTCTAAACTTAAATGGTGTTCGATAAATCCTGTATGCAGAAACTGTGTTCTGTACGCAACGGACTTCAAGTCCGATTTCAAATAGGATAATTTCAAATCTGGGTTGAGGCCTGAATACGAGAGTTGTAGACCACGGAAAGACCTTTCCACAACTTCACCGGATTCCTGTAGCTTCAGGAATCTCCGGTCGAAGTTGCTGTCGAGATTCAACCTGCACCTAAAATCTGGGCTTAATGGAAAATGGATTTTTATTCGGTGGAATTAATAATGCAAGATACTTGGCTTGTCTGAACTCTTATGAGTATTCATTTGTTGCATGATTGAAGTAGCTTATTAATCAGATTTCATATTATCAAATTGTGAAACAATCTTATTTAAACGAATTGAATTGGTAGAAATTGAAAGATTGATAATTGGGCACTTCATGTTTATATTATTACATTATCAAATGGAAAGTGTGTTGGATCTTTATATGCCCACCATGTTTATATTACATTGTCATCATTTGGAATGTCATATAGATGTATAGATTATGGCCATGGGTATGATTGGTTAATGAAATGAGTCTAGTAGTCCAATACCTAGAGCGTTGTCTCCCTACGGGTAGTATTGCGAAGGGATGTAAGTGCGGTGTTGACCGTCACTTGTTTTGGTTGTGTTGTGGTAAGGTATGGATGGATGGTTGGGCTGTGTTCTCGTGCTTACTTCTGAGGCCCCTTCCATGTTATGTTGATGTGGTATTTGCATGTGGTGTGAGTCGACACGCGGTGTCGTAATCCTGGGTTAAGGATAGTGTGGCAAGTCTACGGGCTCGCCAGTCATCACACCGACGGGAGTTGGCAGTTAGACTTGGTCGGTTTGGGCTGTGTCCTCGGTGTTCACATCCCGAGGCCCCTCCGGCCATGTGAACGGTTGGGCTGTGTCCTCATGCTTTCTTCCGAAGCCCCTTCCAGGTCACGCAAGGCCAGTTCGGGCTGTGTTCTTGGTGCACATCTACCCAAGACCCCGCTGGGCCATAGTACGCATGGGCTCCGCTGTTGTGTTCTTAGCGTTGAGGCGTACGGAGGCCTAGGTGAAGTAGTGTGATACCCGCCTAGTAGTATAAGTGCCCGTTCTACTGTCACCGCCTGGCCACGGCGGCTGATGCCTGAGAGGTTAGCTACCTGCTCGAAAAGTGAGAACTATAGTCTGTGTCGACATAGCAATTGCATGGGTGTGCATGGGTGAGTCATTGCATAGCATTCATAGCATTTCATAACATTGCACAACAAGATCCTCATCGTATAAGTTTGTATGGGCACTCCTATACGATGAGTTACTTTATGTAACCCGATCCTTAACTTATAAGTTTGTATGGGCATTCTTATAAGTTAAGTTACTTTCCTGCTGTAGATTTCCTTACACCTGTTGTTATATGATGTTAGCTTGTAGAACTGCTAGATTATACGTTATATTCATGTTCCTTGCCACCTGCTTATACTCCTTTATATTCATGTACCTTGCCACCTACTTATATTCCTTTACTTACATACTTGTTATATACTATACTCTTGTTCCTTTTCTCTGCCCGATGCCGAGGAGTCGCCGTGGGAGCGGATGTGAAACCACTTAGTCGTTTCGACTAACGGTTGCTACGTCTTCCTTTTTAGGAGGTAACGCCGCAGGTAGAGCAGCCGCAGACTACGCAGCAGGACAGCCAGGCCAGGACGACAGGGCCTGATGTGACGGTTCCGTCGATACCATCGGTTACTGATGTTAGTATTTTGATTACTCTGATGTAGCCCGTTTGGGCAATGATTAGCTGTACTCTGATATTATGTAGAAGCATGTTTAGCTTCTCATTATTTCATGTTTCTGGACATTATATACTTAGTGTGGATTTTGACTTCTCTTGCTTATTTATTTGGTTGGGTTGGCATGATATATTGATATTGTTGTAGCCGGCGAAATAGGCGTCTTGTGGTACAGGTTAGCCCGTGTGCTAATGCTACCGCAAGGCGGCTGTTCCGGGCATAAGACTCCCCCTTCGTGCCGTGTTTTGGGATATGGGGAGGAGGGGTCTTACATGACTAGACCATTCCACCTAGGAGATATCACCCCCTATGATATAAATCCCAGCCAGAATTTTTTGTTATTTTTAGTTTCTCTTATCAGCCATACAAAGGGCCCAAGGTAACCTGGGTCAAAAATCATTAACTGTTTGTATTGCAAGTAACAAATTATATAGGGGTAAATCAAACTTGGTACCTGGACAGTGACTGCTCCAAGCATATGACTGGCAGCAAGGACATCCTACTCAACTATAAGTCCAAGATGGGGCCAAAAGTCATTTTTGGTGACTCAAAATGTGGACAGTCAGAAGGAGTGGGAGAAGTAAAAATAGGAGCTGTCACATTCAAAAAGGTGATATATGTAAGTGGACTTAAGCATAACCTCATCTCTATAAGTCAATTATGTGATGATGGTTATCAGGTATACTTTAACCCAGCTACCAGTTCTATCATTGATAAGAATAACCAAATTGTTTTAACTGGAAGTAGACAAGGAAACATTTATTTAGTAAATTTTCTTTCTGCCACAACTGATATCTGTTTATTGAATCTAACTAGTAATCAGAATGACTTATGGCACAGAAGACTAGGACATGTAAATCTAAAAAACATTGCTAGGTTATCTAAGCACAATCTTGTTAGAGGTCTACCTTCTGCTGCCTACAAGAAGGAAGGTCTCTGCAGGGCTTGTCAATTAGGCAAGCAAACTAAAACTAGTTTCAAATCAATTAATAAGAGTGATTCACCTAGTATCTTGTACTTGATACAGTTGGATCTTTTTGGACCCATTGCTGTACAAAGCCTAGGAGGGAAATCTTACACTTTAGTTATAGTGGATGACTTCTCCAGGTTCAGTTGGGTATTCTTTCTGAGAACAAAGTCAGATACATTCAAGGTTCTTAAAGATTTTCTCAGGACCACACAGATTGAGTTCTCTACTCATGTTGCATTGATCAGAAGTGATCATAGAACAGAGTTTGAGTCTCTTCTTATGCATGAGTTCTATGAGAAGGAAGGTATCAGACATTGCTTCTCAGCTCCTAGAACTCCCCAACAAAATGGTGTAGCTGAAAGGAAAAATAGGACACTCATTAAAGCTGCAGGTACATTGCTTGCTGATGCATACATGCCACTAACCTTTTGGGCAGAGGCTGTAGGCACTGTAAACTATGTCCTGAATAGGAGTTTAATTCACAAACTGAAGAACAAGACTCCCTATGAATTGCTCAAAGAGAAGAAACCTAAAATAAACTATTTTAAAGTTTTTAGTTGTATATGCTATATACATAATAACAACAAGAAATATATTAGAAAGTTTGAAGCTAAGGCTGAAGTGAGAGTTTTTCTAGGATACTCCCAAGTAAGCAAGACTTATAGGGTATTTAATAAATCAACATTAAAAGTAGAAGAGTCAATTCATGTTTCTTTTGATGAAACTAACATGTACTACAAGGAGAAAGAAGTTTCTACCAGTAGCAACTTGCAGGTACCCCACTTGTGTGAGACATTGGATGGACTAAACCTCTCCCAAGAGGTTCTCACTCAACCCTCTCCACAAGTCATTGAAGATAGTGAAGAAGATGAAGTTGAAGAACATGAGCCTCAACCAACAGCAAATATAATTCCACAAGAGGAATTTATTCAAAATGTTGTTGTACAACCAACTCCACCCACTGATTTTGTCACACTTAGGGATCACCCTAGATCTCAAGTAATTTGAGACATATCAGGAGGTGTACAGACAAGGCATAGACTCAACCAAGACTTGATGCATGCCTGTTTTCTCTCTCAGGTTGAACCTCTAACCATTCATGATGCTGAGCAAGATCCCCACTGGATCCTTGCAATGCAGGAGGAACTAAACAAATTTGAGAGATGTAGAGTTTGGGATTTGGTTCCAAGACCCAAAAACTACATAGTTATTGGAACCAAATGGGTCTTAAGGAATAAGCTTGATGCCCAAGGAGTCATTGTGAGGAACAAGGTTAGGCTTGTTGCTCAAGGATATAGGCAAGAGGAAGGAATTGACTATGATCAGACCTTTGCACCTGTTGCAAGGTTCGAAGCTATAAGGATCTTCCTTGCATATGTAGCATTCAAAATGTTCAAAGTCTTTCAAATGGATGTGAAAAGTGCTTTCTTAAATGGAGTATTACAAGAAGAGGTTTATGTAGAACAACCTACAGGTTTTGTTTCTCCAACTTATCCCTCTTATGTTTTTAAATTAAATAAGGCTCTTTATGGTCTAAAGCAAACTCCAAGAGCTTGGTATGAGACCTTAGCAAGTTTCTTATTAGAGCATAAATTTACAAGAGGAACTGTAGATAAAACCCCTTTCACTAGACATCATAAGGACCAAATTTTGTTAGTACAAATCTATGTAGATGACATCATATTTGGCTCTATAGATTCAAAATTGTGCAAGAGGTTTTCTGACCTCATGCATTCTAAATTTGGAATGAGTAGCATGGGAGAGATTTCATATTTCCTTGGTCTCCAAGTGAAATAGCTCCCTGATGGCATCTTCATCTCTCAAGCAAAGTATGCTAAAGAACTTCTAAAGAAGTTTGGGATGACTGATGCCTCAGCTAAGAAAACTCCCATGGCCACCAATGCTATTGTGGACTCTGATATACCAGGAAAACCTGTTGATCAGAATCTTTATACGGGCATTATTGGGTCCCTATTATACCTCACAGCAAGTAGGCCAGATATTAAGTTTTCTACATGCCTTTGTGCTAGGTTACAAGTGAACCCTAAAGAATCTCATCTAATTTTCTTAAAAAGGATTTTAAGATATATAAAGAGTTGTCCTAATCTAGGCCTATGGTATCCTGTTGAATCCGAATTTGAGTTAACTTGATACTCTGATGCTGATTTTGCTGGATGCAGGGTTGATAGAAAAGTACTTCAGGAACTTTCCAGTTCCTGGGTATGAGATTAGTATCCTAGTTCTGTAAAAAGCAAACATCAGTGTCAACTTCAACTGTTGAAGCATAATATATTACAGCAGGCAGCTGTTGTTCACAGATGCTCTGGATACAGAATCAGCTTCTAGATTATGGGTTCAACTTAAATAATTCAACCTTATTTTGTGTTAATACTAGTTCTATAGCCAAAGCACAAAAATCCAGTTCACCATAGTAGGACAAAGCATATTGACATAAGACATCATTTCATTAGGGAGTGTGTAGACAAAAATAAGATTAAGCTTGTCTATATCTACACTGATTTATAAAAAGCTGATATATTCACAAAACCTCTGAATGAGAAAAATCATGCTTTCTTTCTAAATCAGCTGGGAATGATCAATGGAGAAGACTTAGCTTAAGTTATGTCTGCATTTGATGAATTTTTCAAAGTTCGTCAAACGGAGTTCGACGAACCAGGGAAAGTTTGAGAGATATTCGTCGAACGGAGTTCGCCGAATTCTCTGTGTAAAACAATATTCGTCGACCGGAGCTCGACGAACTTGCTTCAGAAGATATTCGTCGACCGGAGTTCGGTGAATTGTCTTCAAGTCTTCTGAATGAGATAGACGAATTATTTATTATTAAATCATTTCGTCGACCTCAGTACGAAGAATTCATTTTATTTTCGTGGAATGGAGTTTGTCCATTCATATTCTGGAACACCTTATATCTAGGTTTTCTTCGACCTCCATCCCGCGCTTTCTGTTCCCTTGCACTTGATCGCCGTTTCTCTGTCTTTCTTGCAGGTGATTTCAATGGCGGCTCTGGCAAGCAATCTCACAGGAATGAAGTTTGATACATGTTTTGACGTGTATTTCGATTCGTTTCAGCATTTCGATCCAATCTTCCTGTATATCCTGGAACTTCTTGAAGAACAGGAACTAAAAACCCTGATGACGAAAAGGATCAAACTGCAAAGCATGGAAATCAGGGAATGAGTATACACACTATCGTCCACAGAAAAGAACATCATGATGGGCACCATCGCGGGTAACTCCATCTCTTTAACCCCCGCTATCTTAACTAAAATCTTTGGATTAACAAATGGAGAAGAGGACCTCGAGATTGAAGCAGAGGAATCAGATATGATGCTAAGCCTCATGGATTATACTGGAGAAAACCCTAACAAACTGTTGAAGAAACACTTATCTGCGCCCTATAAGTTTTTAGCAGACTTGGTTGGCAAAGTGTTACTTGGAAAACACACTGCACATGACTATATCACCAAACACCAATTTCTGGTGATGTGTTCAATCATCAATAAGAAGAAAATCAACTGGGCACAACTTCTGTTTGATTTGATAAAGAAGAAGAACACTAAGAAGGAAGTATGTTTTGGAAGAGTTCTAGGAATTTTCCTACAGGAAAAGGCTGCTGAATCTCTGGTCTCCCAGAACATATTCATAAATGCCAGTAAAAGGCTGACATGTGCCTTATTTGGCAAATGGGAGAGGACCATCACTAAGCCCTCTCAGGCTTCCACCTCTTCCATCAAAGCTTCTGAAGGCACAAGGGCTATCAAAGCCACTCCCCACCCTGCTGACGAGAACATTCCTTCCACATCTTATCTTCCATCCCCCCTTCCAACAACAACACAATCCCCAGTCACCCCATCTTTACCAATCACCATCACTGACATTCCCTCTTCATCCCTTCAGGAAAATCAACCACCCAAACCTCCTGAATCCCCTCATGACACATATATCTCTACACCACCACAGTCCCCACTTCCCCCACAAATATCTTCCATACCATCTTACATCCTACCATCAGACACCATGATGCAAGATGCCACCCTTCCATCCCCATCAACATCTAACCTTCACATACCTGATGTTCCACCCCCAATTCCATCAATAGTTGCCACCTCTTCCACACCAACTACAACACCATCTACCACTGTCTCATTGGACCCCTCTACCATATCCTCTATCATCACCATCATCACTCCCCTTCTTAAATCCCTTATAGCAGAGGCCATTACACCTCTTGCTACTACCATTACCTCTTTATCTGCCCAAATCTCTGCTCTCACTACTGCCCCCTCCTCATTCAGGGGCTTGGCCTCAGTCCCCACTGAAACCAGGCAGGGGGAGATGCATGATGATGAAGCAGCAGCTACAGCTTCAAACACTTCAGCTCCAGCACCAGCAGATACTCCAGTCCCCACAGCAACATATACAGATTGTACAGATAAAGATTTAATTGATTTCATTGATACTGACATGGATTTTGATGAGTCAAATTCTGAAGGATTCACAACTGTTGGTGATTTTATTCTAAATCCCACAGTTAACTTAGAAGAATTGCTGAAAACATTTGACACTGTACATATGCAGTATCTTCCAGAAGAATTTACTAAGCCACAGTTGGTTATTGTTCCTTACACTTCTCCTGTCAGTCCAACAGTTGCCAATCAACTATGTGACAGCCTTGTAATTCCAGTTTCTGCACCAACCTTGACAGTCATTCCATCCCCTCCAGAAGCTATCTCTGCACCAATCTTTGTGATGGATGACTCCCCTATGCCAGATCTAGATGAGTTGATCTTGGCTGACATTGAAGAAGAAAATAAGGCAACAGCTGAAAGCTCTGTCCCAGTTACTTCTGATTATTGTATAGTCTCTTCTTCAACTCCTGCTGAAACTCCAGCCTTTGAAACTTTTGCTCCTACTACAGAAAAGACTGCTACGTATGATAAAACCTTGAAACCATTGGATGCTCTATATAATAACCCTCAGGGTTCTGCCAGTGATGATGATCGATATGATAATGAAGAAGATTCAGATGAAGAGGATGCTAAGAAAAAGAAGAAACTGATGTCAAAGAAAAGGAAAACCCCTCCTCCTCCTACTGCTAAGCCAAACCCAAAGAATGACACTCCATTCTTTATTCTCCAAAATATTACCCCTTACAAAGGAATGCCAGCATGTATGTGGTTGTCTAAAAATCAGCAAAAGGAGAAGAAAAGAAGTAGAAAATACTATCCTCCTCCAGTTCAGAGATATAAAAGAGATCCACCACCTCCACCTCCTCCATCAGTTCATGCCACTGGCTCTAGCTCTCAGAGATTTGCCCCTATGCAAACTTATCAGAGACATCAAGGGAGATCTTCTGGAAGAAGTCAGTAAAGACATCACTCTTCAGAAACTCAACAACAGTAACATCAATAACATCAACAACCTCGGCAGCAACAACAAAGTATCCCTGCAGATCAGAAGGTTAAAAGTCCTGAAAGACCATATTCACTTCCTGTTCTTTTTGAGGATCCTGAAGCAGCAAACATTGCTAAAATGGCCAGGTTCCAGGAACTTGTTGGTCTATCCTTGATTAATAAAGCAAAAGCTGCAGGTAAAAATATATCAGGATATTCCACTATGTCCAAATAAAGGAAGGAAGAACTCAAAAGATTTGATAAAGCAAATAAATTGTTCAATGTTGATGACTACATGAAGCTACATCCTAAAGCAGTTGTCCCCAGAACTACATCCCTGAAGATTATTGGGGCAGCTGACATGACAATGACACAGGCACAGGCTTTGGATCCAAAGAGAGAAATTATCTTTACCAAGGCAGGAGAAAAGCCTAAAGAAGATAAGCCCACGGATAAGAAGAAGAAGTAACCTTTACATGGTTTTAACTTTTCTGCATTTACTTTAAAAACTGCATTATCTGATTAAACAAAGCTTATGTACATATATATATATATCTGCTGCATGTGTTAGTAAATCTCTGCCAGATATATCTTTTTCTTGCCTTGTTTATTTTTATGTTTTTGTTTTGAGTCTATTAGTGACCTCACCCAAATATTGGGAGATTGTTGGATCCCTAGTTGATTTGGGCTAGGTTCACTAACTTAGGATGATGTGACCCAACATATATACCCAGGGTCATAGTTGTGTCCTAAAGTCTAGGCCAAGTCCTTTGAGTCAACATCAGATGTACCAGCTATCAATAAGACTATCAGAGACTCAAGACTTAGAATATTTCAATACTAAGTAAAATGAGTTCGACGTTCGTCGAACTCGGGTCGACGAAAGACATTCTCAGCTCGACGAACTTTAGATATTTCTCTGAGCTGAGCTCGACGATCTTCATTCTCTGGTCGATGCAAACTGGGATACTTCAAGAAACTAAAGTCAGGATAACTCCAGATTATTCAAAGTCCAACTTCAGAATTTGGTCGACGAACAAGATTCTGAGCTCGACGAACTTGGACCTCAACTTCTCAGGTCGACGAAGTCAACTTCTCAGGACGACGAACTCAGTACTCTACTTGATGAATTCTGGAACCAGAAGATTTATGTCGACACTTAGGGCATGTGTCGACACCAACTATGTCAACACCAGAAGATTTGTGTCGACACCTAGACTAATCAGTCGACACCCACTTATGTCGACACTAGAAAACCTGTGTCAACACCAGAAGATTCATGTCGACACATAGAATATCAGTCAACACAAAATACTCGACTAAGTCCAGAATGGTTACTGAACTCCAGTCGACGAAGTTACGAACTCCGCTCGACGAACTTCAGACAAAAAAGGCAAAGGTTCTGAAGCATGCAAGTTCTGTTATCAGCTCAACGTTCTTGGAACTCAGCTCGACGAACAGAAGCCGTCTGGTCGACGAATTGGTAATTCAGTTCGACGAATTCTGCCAACTGTTCGATGATTCCAGACTTAGCCATTTTCGGCCTTCTATCCCCATTCTAATGCGGAAATTCCTGAGTAATTAATGCTCAAACATTCTCTGAATGTATCCGTTAGAGGATGCATTAATTACAGTCTTCCTCAGGGTTATTACTTGTTGATTTTCCACGGGACAGTTGAGGAAATACATCAATGTCGATTATTCTCAGTCCATCAGCATTAATTACAGAGGATTCAAATTTTTGAAAATATATAGAAGAAAAGAAGATCGAGAATCAATAGAAATAAGAAGAACATACTCATTCAGAAAAAACATAGTGATATACACAGACTGACAAAGAGAATTCATACAGCAGCAGAAAAGATTCACGCAAGCAAATCATATTGAAGCTCACAGTGACAGGCAGTGATCTTCATTCAGAAGAAGAAGAACAATCATAAAATAGCAAGAGTCTTCTTCTTCAATATTCTCTCCAGGACTTCCAAGGACAACAGATATCAAATCAGTCAAGAAGCTCCTGCATCACTGCTTGTCAAGAACTCTGATTGAAGACCTATCACCCTATATCAAAGCTTCCAAATCTTCCTGAACCATTCAATAATTCAGGGGGAGCTTTTGCTAAACATCAATCCACATAAGTCTTCTCAGTTTACTGAGAAAGAGAAGAGAAAATTACTCTCTCACCCCCTCCTATATAAAGGGTTGTCATCTCCCTTCAAAAGTGATTCCTGGTTGCAAGTCTCCTGACCAAAAGACTTGAGTTGGTTTTTGGGGACCTGATCAAAACCCATTGGTGTCAGGAACCTGATCAAAAACCTGAGTGGATTCCTACCAAAGGTGGTAGAAGAGTGGACTACACAGATTTGGGGAACCACTATAAATTTCTTATGTCGTCTGATTGCTTATCTTTTTCTTTTTGTTCTTGCTGTGTGGCTGTGATTAGGATTACAATTTTTTGTTTTCCAGTTTCTTAATTGCTGTACATTTTTAGTTTACAGCAAAAGCTGTAACAGCACTTGTATTGGGACCTAACAAATTTTAAAGATACTATATTCACCCCCCTCTAGAGTATTGTAGACCTAACCCTCAATTTCAGACGGGAATGAAGATCGGCTCCGGCGATCTGCTCCTCTTTCGTCAGTTTCGGCACAGGAAATAAGCTCGGTAAAAATGACAAGAGTCGGCTAGGGCTTTTTTCGAAAATCTCTTTTATAATAAGAATTAGGGTTAACTGCCTTGCCACGTGTCACCCTATTATTGGACTGCCTATTTATAGTTTAAATATGTCATAATGAAAACACGCGTCCGATATAATCATTTTGGCGCAATTCTCGTACAAGTGTCGACACCTGAGAAGAATTGTGTCGACACTTGGAAAAGTTTGTGTTGACACCAGAAGCCAGATTGTGTCGACACACAAGACTTGTGTCGACACACTGAAAATCTGTCAACAACAACTGTGTCGATACACAGGACTTGTGTCAACACATTCCAGAATTATGTCGACAATAATTATGTCGACACACAGGACTTGCGTCGACACACTCCAGAATCCTGTCAACACCAACTTTGTCGAGACTAGAAGCTATTGTGTCGACACACAGGACTTGTGTCGACACATTCCATTGAAGCTGTGTTGAGAAGATAAAGAAGGGTTGTGTCGACATTATGAGAGCTTTGTTGACATCATCAAGAATTGTGTCGACACATGGTCTATTAGTGTCGACACATTTGAAGTATTGTCTCGACATTTTTTTTTGCTGAGATAGAGTACAATGAGGGATCAAGTGTCACGACTGAAGACTTGACAGCTATCATAACTAACAATGATGTTGCATCTGTCAAAACTGTTAGAAGGCCGTTATGAACCAGATCAGCTGGTAACCTCAGAAGGATCTAAATAAAGACCTGTTCTATCATCAATACAGAGACAACAAGAGAAGATAGAAGGGAGAGATCTAAGTAGAAAGGACTTGTCATCTTCAAGTCATCAAGAGAAGATAGATTCTGAACAAGTCTGCAAGTAGAATTCAGAGCCACATCTGAATAGAAGTAGGAAGCTGGATTGAAGATCATCTCCAACTTCACAAGAAGATCAACCTTATTTTGTTCAGATTCAAGAAGATTTGAAGAAGCTAAGACAGGTTGGATCTAGAGCAGTCAAATCTTTCAAGAACTGATCAAGAAGCCTTCACCCTTTTCTCTCCCTACCTTGGTGAAGGATTTATTCTTTCTAAAATCATTTTTCTTTATAGGATCTTTTATAGATCTGAGTGTAGGAGAGGTATCTCTCTGAGTTGTAAGCCTAAGTTTATAAAGGCTGAGGTAGGGCTGAGTGCTTGAGGTAGGGGATTCATTTCTCTGAGCTGTAGGCCTGGTGAAAGAGGCTGAGGTAGGGCTTGATTGCCTGAGTTGTAGGAGTGTAGACTCACTCTGAGGTAGGATTATCTGGAAGAATCTGAGTTGTAGGACTTGCAGAAGTCTGAGCTGTAGGAACCTTTCATGGTTCTGAGTTATAAGATCTGAGGATCTGAGAAGAAAGAAGGGAGTTAGGATAAATCTAGTATACTGCTAGATAGGCGAAGGGAGAAAGTGGATGTACCCATCTCTTGGGGAACCACAATAAATCTGTGTGCAATCTGTGTTGGCTGTGTTTGTTTTGAAGATGTGCTGTGATAGTTATTGCATAGATTAATTACTAGTAAAATATTCTGTCTGCCTTATTAAAAAGTATTGAAACTATTCACCCCCTCCCCCTCTAGGAGTTTAGGATATCTTGAAACCAATTCTTTCAAGTGGTATCAGAGTCAGGTTACTCAAGATTAGACTTAACAATCTGAGTTGATCTATAAGACAATTAATAGTGATAATCAGAATGGGTTCTGGTGAGAATCAGAAGGAACTTGGATCCATGAAACTTCCTATCTGTAAGAAAGAAAATTTTGGCATATGAAAAGAGAGGGTCAGATTGTTCATGGAAGCATCTGATCCAAGAATTTACATAACAGATTTAGAAGGGTCATTTATTCCTATGAACATATCAGTTTTTGATGCTAACCTCAAGACTCCAAAAAATTATTTAGAAATGACTAAGGAAGAGATCATCCTAGCAACCTTAGACAAGAGGGCACAAAACATAATTGTGAGTGCCATAGATGACTCTACATTCCAAAATCTGGTACATTGCAAAACCTCCAAAGAGATGTGGGACACTTTGATTGTCTACATGGAGGGGACAGAAGAAGTGAGAGAGGATAGGAAATCTATATTAAATCAAGAATATGAAAGCTTTAGACAAGCTAAGACAGATAGCATAGTTGAATGCTATAAGAAATTCATTAGAATTGTTAATGAGCTAATGACCTATGGAAGAGTCTTTAGAACTTATGAATTAAATGACACGTTTCTCAGATCACTGACCAAGGATTGTGATACTAAAATATGTGCAATCAGAGAGGTGGCCAGGCTTGTAGATGGACATCCACCAACCTTATTTGGAAAATCGTTATCCTATGAGATGCAGCTCACTGCCAGAAAGGAGGAGGAGAAAAGAAATAAGTCTGAATACAGAGAGAAGTTAGTTGCTTTTAAGGCTGAAGCCACAAGAAAGGGCAGGAGAAAGTCACCTTCGCCTCCCAGGAGAATGGCTGAAGTTGAATCTGAAAATACTGACATTAACACTTCAGACAGTCACAACTCTGATGAAGACTTTGTTGCCTTCACAAGGCAGTTTCAAAGGTTCATGAAGAAGAAGAAATGGAGATTTAAGCCATCTCCATCCTTCTCCAAGGATGACTATTACAAGATGAAGAAAACATCTAAGGATGACAGGTATGTCTCTAATCCCAGTAAACAAACTTCTTCTAAAATTGTTTGTTATTGTTGTAATAGGGCAGGATATGTCATAGCTGATTGTCCTGATAAAAGAAAGGAATCTAAAGATAAAAAGAGACAACAAAATAAGGCAAGAAGGAGAGATCCTTTGTTACAAAGAAGCAGAAGAGTTGGACTAACTCATCATCATCAGAATCAGGAGAAGAGACTGAAGCTGAAGCCTATATAGGATTGTTCACTACTGAAGAGGATTCAGTAGAATCTGAGTTCTTGTAAATGCTGGACTCTATCAATGGGATTGAAGATCTTCATTGCAAAGGGCTGATGGCTATATCTAAGAAAGATCGGTGCCAGGATCAGCATGGTCCAAGTAAGGTAAACAACCTTTGTAGAAAGTTTGCTAAACTTATGCAAGGGAAGTTTGAGATGAGCAGCATGTGTGAGCTGAAATTCTTCTTGGGACTCCAAGTTATACAGACTGATGATGGTTTGTACATATCCCAGTCTAAGTTCACCAAGGAGTTGATTAAGAAATATGGTATGGAGTCAGCATCCACCATAAGAACTCCAACGGGGTCAAGTATGCCTATAGGCAAAGTTGTTGTAGGAAAACCTGTAGATGAGTCTTTGTATAGAGGGATTATTGGTTCCGTTCTATACTTAACTACTAGTAGACCAGACATCATGTATGCTACATGTGTCTGTGCTAGGTATCAAGCAAGCCAAAAAGAATCTCATGATACTGCAGTTAAAAGAATTTTGAGATATCTTAAGGGAACACCAAATCTTGTCCTTTGGTACCCTAAGAATAGAGATTTTCTACTAACTGGTTATTCAAATGCATATTTTACAGGATGCAAAGAAGACAAGAAAAGTACAACTGGCACATGTTAGTTCCTAGGTGGAAGATTGGTGTCATGAAGCAGCAAAAAGCAGACAAGTGTCGCTAAATCCACTGCTGAGTCAGAATATATAGCTGCAGGCAGTTGCTGTGCTAAGTTGTTATGGATACAACATTAGCTTGAAGATTATGACATCCAGGTAAGTAGAACTCCATTATTTTGTCATTCTACTAGTGTCATATCTATTGCTAGAAATCTTGTTTCTCATAGTAGAACTAAGCACAAAGAAATAAGGTTTCATTTCCTTAGAGATCATGTTGAAAAGGAAGACATAAGCTTAGAATTTGTCAACACTAATTATCAAATTGCTGACATGTTCGCCAAACCACTGGATGAAACTAAATTCAATTACTTTAAAATTGAATGAGTCATGTTAAACTTAGAATAGCATGACAATTTGACTAAGTAATTCTGTGTTTACACATAAAGAAATCTGTGTCGACACTTAGAAGTTGGTGTCGACACATAAGGACAATTTTGTTGACACATCAAGAAGATTGTGTCGACACTTAAAATTTGGTGCTGACACATAGCTCTCCTGACACTTAGATATTGGTGTCAACACATACAGTCATCTGTGTCGACATGCAGATATTAGTGTAAACTCTTAAGGTTGTCTGTGTCGACACATCGCAGATGGTGTCGACACATAGAATTATAATATCTTTACATTCTCTATCGAGACTTTAGTAGTCTGTGTCGACACAATCCCAATAGTGTCGACTCAATAAGCTTATTTTCACCCGCCTTTTGACCTTCTTTGTTTGGAAACATATAAATAGGTGGAAGTAAAACCCCGTCGACTACGCTCTCAGTATTCTTGAGACCAAACCTTTGTGTCGACATGCCTTCATCTTCCTTCTTCTCTCTTTCTCATCCCTAATGGCGCCAAAGCTGGAAGAGTGCATCAATGAGGGCTATGAACTGGTTCGTCATGCGTTTGAGACTGCCACGCCAGAAATCAAAGACGTGATTACCATAATCAAAGAAAATGGATTGGAGTACTTTGTCTCAGAACCTACAAGGATATGGAAAAAGGAAGTTCTTGAATTCTGCTCGTCGGTATCCATGGATTCGACGAGCATGAAAATTAAGTCGTCAGTTCAAGGAACAAAGGTAAAACTAACACAAAAAAGCATAAGAAAAACAATTCAACTCCCCAAGATTAAGGAAGAGGATGAAATAGCATCTTCCATGACAAGAGAAGCTCTTCAATGGTGCGGAATGGATCCCACTACCAAGATTGGATCTTCAATGAACAGGAAGGGAATGAATTCCCAGGGCATATTCCTGTCAGAGATCATAGGAAAGGTTATTCTGTGCAAAACAGGTGGACATGATAGGATTTCAGCCAGTATGTTCAATCTAATGATCAGGATTATATTCAAGGTAAAAACAAACTGGTCTGCTATTATTTTTGATAAGATCAAAGAAGGAATCAAGAAAGCTAATCTGGGCAGAATACTGAGCCTATATCTGGCTAAGAATATACCAGAAGTGATAAATCAATCTGCAGGTTCTAAGATTAATCACATAAGAAGAATGGACTTAAGGATACTGTCCAGATGGGATAGGGTACTGTCCAAAGATGTCTATACACCCCAGAAACCCCAGAAATAGGTTTCAGACAAAGAAAAAACTCAACACCAGCCCACTGAATCTTCCAGTGATTCAGAGGAAGAGGTTATTTTTAGCTCAGATGAAGAAGGGGGAGAAATAACTAGAAAATCACCTGCTCTAGAAAATGTAACTGAAAATCAGATGCAGGGGGAGCAGATTCCTGCCATCAACATCTCAGTGGATCAGGTCCAGGAAGAGCCTCATCAAGGGGGAGCTAATGATCCATTTCAAGATTCAGCTCAACAAGAGGCATTACCTTCAGGGGGAGCTCATGAGCAAGAGCCACCTGTCCACACAACTGCATTGGACAGTGAAGCAGCTACACAATCTATACTTGAGACTAACCAAGACAATGTACCTACACATGATATTACCATGGAAGACACTTTTGCATTTGAATACAGTCTACCCGCTGAGAAAGAGACTGCTCTTCCATCAGTTCAAATGCAACAAGAGGTAACTCTAGAGGAGTTATTTCCTGACATACAAGGTTCAAGAACTAAGGGGGATCAGTTAAGAACTGAGAAGGAGTTGCCCATTATGACATCTAGTCCAAAAGATACTGTGGATATAGAAAGTTCATCTGATTCTTCTGAACATGAAGAAACCTCTAGGGCCAAGAAGAGGAAACTTGTGGAACTAAGGAAAAGGAGCTTAGGCTATAAGAAAGCCCTGCAGGCAGTTCCACAAACTCCAGCTCCAGCAGTAGACTTCAGTTCACTTCGGGTGCAACTGCAAGTAAAGATGGATGAACAAAGAAATGCACTTGAAAAATATGTTGATGAGAGCAATAAGGAATTGCAATTTCAGCAGGCCCAAGATATCAAGTCTATCAGATTTGAAGTAAACCTGCACAAAACAGAAATGGCAAAATGCTTTCAAAAAGGAGGTCATGATGTTGTCTACCTGGCTAAGCAACAAAAGGAGGCTAAGACTCAAATAGATGACATTGCCCTTTAACAAGGCTATGTTCTGGAAAACCAAATCAGAATGAATGACAATCTAACAGAATCCCACAATGTTATTGTCACAGAACTTCAGAATAAAGCAACAGCTTTCACTGAAAACATTGTTAAAGAAAAGTCTGAGATTGATAAACAACTCAAAGCAGATTTGGCTAATGTCCACACTGCTATTCAGGACTCTCAAAAGGTCATTGCTGATTAGCTGCAGAAGTTTCGATCATTTTATAAAGAAGGCACCAATTACCAAGCTACTCAGATATGATTTCAAAAAGACGATCTAAGAGACCATATTGAAAGAGAAGTCATAAAGGGGGAGAGAGTATTAGTCAATGCAAGCTCTGATCATGCTAAATGGATCACTAATGCTATCAGAGCAACTCTTGGTTATCCACCACTGTGTGATGATGGTAATACTGCTGAAACAGGCATTCAACCAGCTTCCAATGTCGGGGTTCAGCAGGAAGTAGCTTAAATTATTTTTCCCCCTGCTGATTTTGAGGGCATTCAATATGCAGTACAACAAATGTACAGTGCTCCACAGGAGGTACAGAATGTGATTATTGAAAAGGTTGAAATGTCTGAAGTTGCTTTGAAAAGAGAGCAAGAAGCTCAACTTTCTAAGAAAAGGTTTAGAGAGCAGGCTGAATTAAAGCCTGATTTTGAGAAATGGAGTCTCACCTCCAAAAACATTATTCTCACTGCCTGGCAAGCCGTTAAAGATAACATGCATGATAGAGGAAAGTGTTATTCTGAACAAGAGTGGAGCAAATATCAGAAATGGCAAGATGCCATATATTAGTTTAGAAGAGATCTCAAAGCTGGGAAAATACCTGCTACTTCTGTGGAGCCAAGTAAATACTTTCCAAAGCCTTATCATTACTTTGAAAGGCAAAAGGTCAAGGCTGAAGAGCTGAAGAAGAAGGATCTTAAAGGAAAGAAGCCGGTTGATGACACTGAAGCTAATGTACAAGCTAGAATTCAGTCTGGCAAAGGAATTGTTATCAAGGAACATGATCAATCCTAGAATTAGATGGTCTAGGCTTTATTCAATGCAAAATTTTGGACTAAATCATTGTTATTCTGAACATATATTAATAAAATTCCTTGGTTTAGTCTTAATTTGATATTGGATACTTAAAATTTTGTGATGCAAGTTTATTATATTATAACACATTCTGTGATGATATTGATACATGCTATGACTACTTATGGTTACTCTTGTCTTTGAAATAAATGCTTACATCATAATCTTTGTTTTATTATAAGTGATGTATATCATTGACTAAGGGTTATGACTTCTCCAAATAGGGGGAGATTGTTGGGTATATTAGAAAATATACTAGATTTGGAGGAGCCTCACCTAACTCAATAATATTCATCAATATGTATTTGATGGTGTTTTGAGTTTCAATGTGTAGGTTAAGGAAATGAAGAAAAAGTTTCTAACCACAAGTGTCGACACTTGAGAGTAATTATGTCGACACTTGGGAAAGGTTGTGTCGACACCAGAAGCCAGATTTTGTCGGCACACAGGACTTGTGTTGACACACTGAAAATCTATTGATAATAACTGTGTCGACACACACGACTTGTGTCGACACATTCCAGAATTCTGTCGACAATAATTTTGTCGACACACAGCACTTGTGTCGACAGACTCTAGAATTCTGTCAACACCAACTTTATCGAGACAAGAAGCTATTGTGTCGACACACAGGACTTGTGTCGACCCATTCCACTAAAGCTGTGTTGAGAAGATAAAAAATGGTTGTGTCGACATTATGAGAGCTGTGTCGACATCATCAAGAGTTGTGTCGACACATGATCTATTTGTGTTGACACATTTGAAGTATTGTCTCGACATATTTTTCTGCTGAGACAGAGTACAATGAGGGATCAAGTGTCACGACTAAAGACTTGATAGCTATCATAACTAACAATAATGTTGCATCTATCAAAGCTGTTAGAAGGCCGTTATGAACCAGATCAGCCGGTAACCTCTGAAGGATCTATATAAAGATCTGTTCTATCATCAATATAGAGACAACAAGAGAAGATAGAAGAGAGATCTAAGTAGAAAGTACTTGTCATCTTCAAGTCATCAAGAGAAGACAGATTCTAAACAAGTCTGCAAGAAGAATTCAGAGGCACATCTGAATAGAAGTAGGAAGCTGGATTGAAGATCATCTCAAACTTGACGAGAAGATCAACCTTACTTTGTTCAGATTCAGAAGCTTTGAAGAAGCTAAGACAGGTTGGATCTAAAGCAGTCAGATATTTCAAGAACTGATCAAGAAACCTTTACCCTTTTCTCTCCCTACCTGGGTGAAGGATTTATTCTTTCTAAAATCAATTTTCTCTGTAGGATCTTTTATACATCTGAGTTTAGGAGAGTTATCTCTCTGAGTTATAAGCCTAAGTTTATAAAGGCTGAGGTAGGGCTGAGTGCCTGAGTAGGGGATTCATTTCTCTGAGCTGTAGGCCTAGTGAAAGAGACTGAGGTAGGGCTTGATTGCCTGAGTTGTAGGAGTGTGGACTCACTCTGAGGTAGGATTCTCTGGAAGAATCTGAGTTGTAGGTATTGCAGAAGTCTGAGCTGTAGGAACCTTTCAGGGTTCTGAGTTGTAAGATCTGAGGATCTGAGAAGAAAGAAGGGAGTAATGCCGAATCTAGTATACTGCTAGATAGGCGAAGGGGGAAAGTGGATGTACCCAAATCTTGGGGAACAACTATAAATCTGTGTGCAATCTGTGTTGGCTGTGTTTGTTTTTAAGCTGTGCTGTGATAGTTATTGCATAGATTAATTACTAGTAAAATATATTATCTGCCTTAATAAAAAGAATTAAACCTATTCACCCACCCACCCCCCACCCTCTAGGTGTTTAGGATATCTTGAAACCAATTCTTTCATAGATGTATAGACTGTGTCACCCTCATAATAGTTCAATCCAAATTTCTTGAACTAGAATTGACTTCTAGAAATTGGTGAGCCCAATACTGTATATGGATTTAACCAAGCATGGCCATGCATTTCTCAGTCTCATTCCATCATGGGGCCCATGGATGCGACTCCTATCATATAGGAGGACAGATCCCATTTCTGTCAATAAACAAACACCCAAATGACTCGTAACGAACCCAATAACCACCTTTATCATCAACCTTTCTCAAGGAAGACTTTGGATAATATCAAAGTATGTTCTTCCTTACATGAAGAATGTTGTGACTTCAGGTCAAAGAGCCAAAAATACCATTGCCACTTAAGACCTTCTTTTAACACTTTCATATAACAATGCACAAAGTATTCTCATTGTGGGCCTGTCCATTACTACTTGATCACTAACAAGTACCCCTGTGATGACTTAATATCATAATATCATGACCTCTGAGAATCGGTCTTCAGTTAATGCAATGCTGGTCTTGATGTATAATCATCACCCTTAACTTCTAAGATGATATGTCGACCAGTGGTTATTTAAGATTGAAGCTTCTAATAACATAAGTCCTCACATTCAAGTCATCAACTTGAATCCAATGGAAGAAAACATTCTAAGATCATTTATCACGTTATTTAATCTATCACATAGAAATAAACAAACATAATAAAAGAACTTGACAAAAATCAAAAATGATATGTACAGTATTCTATTCATCAAATGAATTATTACAACCGACAAACATCCAATCCATAATACTCCTACTAGAGTTGATCATTAAGGTATCTAATACCTATAGATCTAGTATGCATATCATGCTTTCTCTGCGCAAGAGGCTTTGCCAGTACATCAACTATTTTTTCTTTAGTCGACCCTCTGCATATGTTCACATCTCCTCAATCGATAATATCTCAAATAAGATGGAACAACCAAAGTATGTGCTTGGAGCGCTTGTGGGATCTAGGTCCCTTGGCTTGTGAAATTGCACCGTTGTTATCACAATAGCAAACTACATGATAAACAATGCTAGGAACTACATATAGCTTGTCGATGAATTTCCTAATCCATACAGCCTCCTTACCCGCATTAGCATCGGAGATATACTCGACATCAGTTGTAGAATCCATAACTGTCTCCTGCTTGGAACTCTTCCATCTAACATCTCCTCCATTTAGGCAAAATACAAACCCTGACTGAGACTTTGAGTCATCCCTATTTATTTGGAAGCTAGCACTTGTGTAACCCTTTAAAACAAGCTCTTCCTCTCCACTTAATTCCAAGAAAGTATTCATAGTCCTTCTCGAGTACTTTTGGATATTCTTAACATCGATCTAGTGACTATCACCGGGATCAGACAAATACCTGCTAGTCATTCTCAAAGCATAAGAGACATCGGGTCGATTATATATCATTACATACATGATTGATCTAATTGTTGAAGCATATAGAATCAACTTCATGTGGTCCTTATCTTCGAAAGATTTAAGGCACTTGTCCTTAAATAGTTTCATACCTTGAGACATGTGTATGAATCCTTCTTAGACTCAAGCTTATTGAACTGTTTCAACACCTTCTCAATATATGTACTTTGGGTCAAACCAAGCAACTTCTTTGATCTATCTCTATGGATCTTAATACCAAGTATATAAGTCCCTTCGCCCAAGTATTTCATTGAAAAGTAGTTCCTTAATTTGTTCTTAACAACTTGAAAGGTCAGAATGTCATTCCCAATCAGTAGTATGTCATCTGTATATAATATCAAGAAGACAACAATGCTCCTACTAATCCTCTTGTAAACACACGGTTCATCTTCGTTATTGATAAAACCAAACTCTTTGATTTTCTTATCAAAATGAAGATTCCAACTTCGAGAAGCCTGTTTTAATTCATGAATGGATTTTTGTAGCTTACATATTTTTGTGGCTTCACCCGGAGATACAAAACCTTATGGTTGTGTCATATACACTTCCTTAAGGAGGTTTCCATTCAGAAAAGTTATTTTGACATCCATCTACCAGATCTTGTAGTCATAATATGTAGCAATAACAAGCATAATTCTAATGGACTTAAACATAGCAATAGGGGAAAAGGTTTCATTATAGTCAATACAATGAATTTGCATGTACCCTTTAGCCACTAGTCTCCCTTTGAATGTCTATACATTCCCATCCATGTCATTCTTCTTCTTGAACAACCACTTGCACCCTATGGGTTGTACCCCTTCAGGTGGTTCCACCAAGGTACAAACTTGGTTTACATACATGGAGTCTATTTCTGATTTCGTGGCCTCAAGGCACTTCTCGGAGTCTACTCCACACAGCCTCTTGGTAAGTTGTAGTCTCATCATGAAGATCCATATTCAACACATTACTTATTTGAGACACGAGAAATCCAAATATCTCAGGCTCAAATCTAGCTCTACCAGTTCTATGTAGGACTTGTGTTTCTTGAGAAGGTTCTCTAGCTAAAACATTTTATAGTCCTTGCTCAGGTTCTAATTCTAGTTCATTCAAGGTTTTTGGTTCTTAAAATTCTTCATGCTCAACCTGTCTACTCTTTCTAGATAACTCTTTCTCCAAAAATACCCCAGTCCTCGCGACAAATATTTTTCCCTTAGATAGTAGGTGAAAGTAGTACCCTTTAGTTTCCTTAGGAAACCGAATAAGATAATATTTATTTGACATCTCACGTATGCGTCACAACCCGAAATCTTAATGAAAGACATACTAGGACACTTCCCAGTCCATATCTTATATGGTGTCTTTAGAATCATTTTCATTGGAGCACAATTTAGTGTAAAACCAGCAGTCTCTAGAGCAAATTACCAAAAGGAAATAGCGAAATCAGCATGACTCGTCATCGACCGTACTATGTCAAACAGAGTACGATTCCTCTGCTCAGAGAGACTATTATGTTGTGGTGTTCTGGGTAGAGTGAGTTGTGATACAATACTACACTCTTTTAGATGAACACGAAACTTACGACTTAGGTATTCTCCACCTCAACTAGATCAGAGTGCTTTAACTCTCTTACCCAGCTAGTTCTCTACATCATTCTTAAACTCTTTGAACTTTTCAAATGTTTCGGATTTGCACTTCATAAGATACACATATCCGTATCTACTAAAATCATCAATAAATGTAATAAAGTAGAAGTACTCACCTTTATCCATAGAACTCATGGGTTCGCATGCATCACTATGTATTTTACCCAAGAGATCATTAACCCTTTCATTAAAACAAGTTAAAGGGGCTTTAGTCATCTTGCCTAATAAACAAGATTCGCAACTCTCAAATGATTCATAATCAAATGAGTCATGTAGTCCATCTTTGTGGATCTTGGATATGCGTTTCTACTTTATATTGCCCAAATGACAATGCCAAAGGTACGTAGGATTTGAGTCATTCATTTTTAGTCTTTTAGTATTTTCTGTATTATAGATCAGATGGTTTATGTTCAAAACATGCACACCAAGCCTTCTTCTTAATAATAAAATTGAAACCTGAATGAACCAAACTTTCACACCAAGTTCATCCTCCAAGTTGAAAATATACACACAAAGTTCAAAACATAAACACCAAACATTTGAGCTATAACATAACAAATATCATTCTTAAATATGGAACAATAATTATTCATAATAATAAAATAAACTCCAATCATGTCCAAACATGAAATATAAATGATGTTTCAAGTTATCGTAGAAACATAATAACAATTATCTAGTTCCAGTATAAGCACACCGTGCAAAGAAAGATGATAAACTCCTATGTCGATAGCATCAAGTCTTTTATCGAATACCAACACGCAGGTCTACCACCCCTTTACTCAACATTCTTCTCATTCCCAGTTCCTGCACATTTATATAAATGTTAGAACCTGATTCGGTATCCAATACCCAAGATGAAGGAGCAAAAAGGTTTATCTTTATTACATAAATATTTGTTGCGGAAGTCATACCTTCCTTTATTTTCTGCAGACCCTCAAGATAAGAAGGGCAGTGTCTCCTCCAATGACCAGCCTTGCCACAGTGGTGGCATTTCCCTTCCTTTACGAAGCCTTTATTCTTCAGTGCTAAAAACTTGGGGTCAAGAGATGACTTAGATCCAACGTTAGTCTTCTTGAAACCCTTGCACTTGCCCTTGACTTTATGCACCATCAATATAGGGCTAGAAGGCTTGGCCTTCTTCATATTAATCTCTGCTGTTCTTAAAATACCTAGGAGCTCAGATAGTGTCATATCAATTTCATTTATATTGTAATTCAAGACAAACTACTCGTAACTGTCCGACAATGATTGTAGGATCAGGTCTGTACACAACTCTTGGCCTTGAGGAAAACCTGATCTTTCAAGGTTCTCTATATACCAAATCATCTTGAGTACATGAGTCCTTACTAGGTCTCAACCTCCCATCATACACTAAAATAACGCTTTGGTGATGTCAAACCTATCTTGGCAAGATTGCCCTAGAAAATTTTCTCAAGGTGATCGACAATCACCTTACAACTCATGTTCTCATGTTGCTTCTGAAGCTCAGAGTTCATGGTGGTGAGCATGAGGCATTCAAAATCTAAGGAGTCATCTTGATAATTCTTATAAGCATCTTTATCAGCTCGGGACACATTCCCGACTGCTCTTTAGGGGAATCCTCTTCCAAGACATAGAGCTTACGCTTATACCTAAGAACAATTCTTAGATTTCTATACTAGTCCAGATAATTTGTACCGCTCAGTTTCTCCTTCTCAAGGATAGCTCTAAGCGATATGGTGGAGTGAGATCCACTTGCCATGGAAATTCTACAATAATTTATGTAAAGAAAACTGAGTACTACATTTTAAAATACATTTTTATTTCAATTAGTACTTTAATTAAAATTACTCCCACTATTATAATCAAATTGATAATCCTTAATATCAATTCGAAGAGTTTATGTGAGCTACACTTTTAGTGGACAAAATTCGTATTTCACTAACACCATGAGTCAACTTTGGCTTTTCTCTCACAATGAGGTTATTTAGGTAGGCAATGCTTGCTGATTGCATCATCATGCACCTCTTCTATGATTGGTGAATAACTCTTTATTCGCATCCATCATATGGTACATGACACTACTAGAAAAATGAGTATTAGCTATACATTTTTTGTCAGGATCAAAATTTGTGGCTAATAGTTAAGCATTATCCACAGATAACAAATTCGTGGCAAAAAACTAAACCATTAGCCAGGCCTTGATGAAATTATGGCTAAAGAAATACTATTATATAGTTTATAAAAATATATATATATATATATATATATATATATATATATATATATTAAAAAAATAATATTATATATATAAATATTATAGGAATCGATAAATAGGGAACGGAGCATCGATTCATTCTGAAACTGAAACGGGAGCCATCTCTTTTGCGATTCGCGACAAGCTCCATTCGAGAATCCTTCATCCCATCTGTTCTCCGGCGAACCCCAATCGAGAATCCTTCCTCCCATCTGCTCTCCGACGAACCCCCTCTACATTTGTGATATGTGGTTCTTCCTCTATTGTCGATCCGTGGCAGATATGCCTCTTCTTCTATTTTTTCTTTGGTATTGCCCTAGAAAATATTTTTTTGTCCATCTACTTATTTTTTTATTTTTAAAGGAGTTTTGTTACGGATTTGCCCTAGAACGCCCTTAGCCCTTCACCCACCTTCTTCCTTCCCTCTCCTTTCAGTTCCTATTCCTGCAAGAAATAAATGTGCATCAATGTTAGCTTGTTTATTGCATTAATTTTCCAATTTTGAGCATCCATGATTTTGATTATGTATGTTCGTGTGTTTTTTTTGTATATGTGTGTGTGTGGTTTTTGTTTGTGCATATGTGTGTGTGTGTGTGTGTGTGTGTGTGTGTGTGTGTGTGTGTGTGTGCGTATGTTTTTGATCGTGTATGTGTTTTTTTTGTTTCTGTATGTGTTTTTTTTTTGCTTGTGTGTTTTTATTGTGTATTTGTGTATGTGTGTGTATGTGTGTTATTGATTGTATATGTGTGTGTGTGTGTGTGTTTGATTGTTTATATGTGTATGTGCGTGTGTGTTTTTGTTTGTGTATGTGTACGTGTATGTGAGTGTGTTTTGATTTTGTATCTCTGTATGTGTGTGTGTGTTTTGATTTTGTATGTGTGTATGTTTGTGTTTTTTTTGTTTGTGTATGTGTATGTTTGTGTGTGTTTTTTTGATTGTGTATTTGTGTATGTGTGTGTTTTTATTTTGTATGTGTGTATGTGTGTGTTTTTTTAGTGTTTTCTTGATTGTGTATGTGTATGTGTGTGTGTATTTGTGTGTATGTGTGTGTTTGTGTTTTATTGTGTCTGCGTGTATATGTGATTCTTTTATTTGTGTATATGTGTGTGTGTTTTTTGATTGTGTATGTGTGTGTGTGTGTTTTTGATTGTGTATGTGTTTGTGTATATATATGTTTGTGTGTGTGTGTGTCTGTTTGATTATTTATATGTACGTGTATGTTTATTTGTTTGTGTATGTGTACTTGTATGCATGTGTGTGTTTTTTGATTGTGTATGTGTATGTGTGTGTATGTGTGTGTGTTTGATTGTGTATGTGTGTAAGTTTGTGTTTTTTTTGTATGTGTATGTTTGTGTGTGTTTTTTTGATTGTGTATTTGTGTATGTGTGTGTTTTTATTTTTGTGTGTGTATTTGTGTGTTTTTTATTGTGTGTTTTTTGATTATGTATGTATATGTGTGTGTGTATTTGTGTATATGTGTGTGTGTGTGTGTGTGTGTTTTATTGTGTATGCGGGTATATGTGATTTTTTTTATTTGTGTATGTGTGTGTGTGTTTTTTGATTGTGTATGTGTGTGTGTGTGTGTGTGTGTGTGTGTGTTTATGTGTGTGTGTTTTTATGTGTGTGTGTGTGTGTGTGTGTGTGTGTGTTATTGATTGTGTATGTGTGTGTGTCTGTTATTGATTGTGTATGTGTGTGTGTGTGTGTGTTTGATTTTTTATATTTGTATGTGTGTGTGTTTATTTTTGTTTGTGTGTGTACGTGTGTGTGTTTTTTGATTGTGTATTTGTGTGTGTGTTTTTGATTTTGAATGTGTGTGTGTGTTTATTTGTTTGTGTATGTGTACGTGTGTGTGTGTGTTTATTGTGTACGTGTATGTGTTTTTGATTTTGTATGTGTGTATGTGTGTGTTTGTTTTTTACTTTGTCAAAGATTATTTAATCTCAAACTAATATATTCTCATTATCCGACCTCTATTTGTATAACCCTAATTTTTTATGTAGATTTCTCTAGCATTAAATATGGATAAAAGGTGGATTATTTTGCAAAATAGAGCTTCATCTGAATACATCCATGGTGTTGATAAGTTCTAGATTATACATATCAAAATAAAACATATAGTTTTGAGACTCAGATTTGTTGCCCTTGCAAAAAATGTTGTAATACTTATTTGATGGAGAGGGTCATTGCTCGTGAACATATAATGATAAATGGTTTTTTATCCAAGTACAAGATATAGACCCTTCACAGGGAATCATATTCTTCAATATCTTGTAGTGGAGATGAACAACGTTCTGATTTTAGAGATGATATGATGGAGATGATACATGAAGCAATTGGAATTCCACATATTGGTGCTAGTTTGTACGAGAATCCACCATCATTAAGAAGTCCAAGAATAGATGGTCCTAGCGAAGAAGATGCCAAATTAATAAAACTTGTTGAAGACGCAGAGTATCCATTGTACCCTAATTGTGTCAAGTATACATCATTGTCTTTCATAGTTAGATTACTGCAAGGTAAAGTCATGCATGGATGGACAGATATCTCGTTCACATGGATATTGGAGTGCCTTATTGATGCTTTTCCGAACATAAAAATACCCAAGTCTTATTATCAATCTCAAAAGATTACAAAAGATTCGGGATTTTCTTACGAGACTTGGGATGCGTGCCCCTTTAATTGCATGATTTTTAAAGGAATGATATTACACTTGAAAATTGTAAGATTTGGGCGAGTCACGATACAAACAACTAAATGACAATGGAAATAACATGCAAAATCCAATTTCAAAAATTCTAGCAAAACAAGTAAGATTTTTTCCTTTGACACCGAGATTGAAAAGGTTATTCATGTCATCAAAAACTACAAGTTATATGAGATGGAATATAGAGGAACGTACTAAAGATGATACTATGAGGCACCCATCTGACTCTCTAACTTGAAAAAAGTTTGATAAAGAATATGCTCAATTTGTTGCAGAGTGTCGCAATATTAGACTTGGTTTGGCCTCTGATGGGTTTAATCCATATAGAACCATGTCCATTGCTCATAGCACATGACCAGTTGTTTTAATTCCTTAAAATTTGCCGCCATGGATGTGCATGACACAATCTTTTCTCTTTCTTACTGTACTAATTGATGGACCGAAGGGGCCTAGTAATAAAATTGATGTTTACCTTCAACCATTGATTGAAGAGTTAAAAGAATTATGGAATGATGGTGTGGGTACATATGATGCATCAAAAAAATCAGATGTTCACTCTACATGTCGCATTATTTTGGACAATTAATGACTACACGACATATGCAAACTTATCAGGATGGAGTACAAAAGGACAGTATGCTTGTGCAAATTGTAATTTGCAAACTAAATCACAGTGGCTAAGAAATTGTAGAAAATTTTGCTATTTGGGGCATCGTCGATGGTTACCCAGTGGGCACAGGTTTTGAAGAGATAAGACAGATTTTAATGGATTTCATGAATTTGAAGCTAAACCTCTAATGTTAAAGGGAAGTACTATCACAACACAACTAAATGATGTACTTTCTGAATACAAAAAGGATGATCTTAAAAAGAGGAAGAGAGAAGATAATTGTAGGGTTAAGAATGTTGTTCAAAAACATGGTTGGAAGAAAAAAAGCATCTTCTTTGAATTGCCATATTGAGAGTATTTTCAAACACGTCTTTTCATTGATGTAATGCACCAACAGAAGAATATTGGTGAAAATTTGCTTTATACAATATTGGGTGTTATAAGAAAAACAAAAGATGGCTTAAAAGCAAGACGAGATTTAAAAGAAATTGTTATTCGAACAAAATCGCACCCACAACAACTTTCATCCGGTATGGCCTTCTTATCTCCAGCCCGTTTTTCATTGAACAAAGTTCATCAAGATGTTTTCCTACAAGTGTTAAAAAAATATCAAAGTGCCGGATGGTTATGCATCTAATATTTCTCGATGCGTACATTTGAAAAAGAGATATATTTGGGGTCTTAAAAGTCATGATATACACATTTTTATGCAACAATTCCTTCCAATAGCCATAAGGAAAGTATTGCCACCAGATGTTGTGAAAGTTGTTATCGAGTTATCTAATTTCTATAGACAATTGTGCTCAAAGGCAATTAAGGATGTGGACTTGAAGAATATGCAAGAACGCATAGTTCTAACACTATGTCATCTTGAAAAGATATTTCCACCTTCTTTTTTTGATATTATGTAGCATTTAAAATACATATAGCTAAAGAGGCCTCTATTGGTGGTCAGGTGCAATTTTGGTGGATGTATCCTATTGAAAGGTAATGAACATTTCATATATTTGAATTTATATATTTATTTATATAATATTGTTTGTATTAACTTATTATATATATTGAAATTAGGTATCTACTTACCTTGAAGAGATATGTTCGTAATCGTGCTCATCCGGAAAGTTCTATTGCGAAAGGATAACTAATGGAGGAATGCATGAACTTTTGCGAACGATATCTTGTTGGCATTGAAACAAAATATAATCGGCAAAATAGAAGTTATGATGGAGGACATGACATGTAAACCCCCCCTCTCGGATCCCAAAACACGGCACGAAGGGGGAGTCTTATTCCCGAAACAGCCGCCTTGTGGTAGCATTAGCACACGGGCTAACCTGTACCACAAGACGCCTATTCCGCCGGCTACAACAATATCAATATAACATGTCAACCCAACCAAATATAAGCAAGAGAATTCAATCCACACTAAGCATATAAGTCCAAACAGTACAATAAGAGAAGCTTAAACATGCTTCTACATATCAGAGTACAGCTATAGAAATTGCCCAAAAAGGGGCTACATCAAATCCTCTCAACACTCACATCTATGACCAACGGTATCGACGACACCGTCACTTCAGGCCCTGTCATCCTGGCCTGGCAGTCCTGCTGCATAGTCTGCGGCTTCCCTACCTATGGCGTGACCTCCTAAAAAGGAAGACGTAGCAACCGTTAGTCGAAACGATTAAGTGGCTTCACATCCACTCCCCCGACGACTCCTCGGCACCGGCGGAGAGAAGGAACAAGGCTAATTTATATATGCAAGTAAAAGAAGTACAAGCAGGTGGCAATAGTGCAAGAGTAACAATATCATAATCTAGCAGTTATATAAGAACTATAGTAAACTAACAAGTATAAGTAACGGCAGGAAAGTAACTTAACTTATAAGAATGCCCATACAAACTTATAAGTTAAGGGTCGGGTCACATAAAGGTAACTCATCGTATAAGAGTGCCCATACAAACTTATACGATGAGGATCTTATTGTGCAATATTATGAAATGCTATGTATGCTATGCAATGACTCACCCATGATCACACACATGCAATTGCTATGTCGACACATACTATAGTTCCCACTTTTCGAGCAGGTAGCTAACCTCTCAGGCATCAGCCGCCGTGGCCAAGCTGTGACAGTAGAATGGGCACTTCTACTACTAGGCGGGTATCCACACTACTTCACCTAGGCCTCTGTACGCCTCAACGCTAAGAACACAACAGCGGAGCCCATGCGTACTATGGCCCAGCGGGGTCTTGGGTAGATGTGCACCAAGAACATAGCCCGAACTGGCCTTGTGTGACCCGAAAGGGGCCTCGGAAGTAAGCACGAGGACACAACCCAACTGTTCACTTGGCACGGAAGGGGCCCCAGGACGTGAACACCAAGGACACTGCCCAACCGCACAAAGTCTAACTGTCAACTCCCGTCGGTGTGAAGATCGGCGAGCCCGTCGAACTGCCACGATATCCTTAACATTACGACACCGTGTGTCGACTCACACCGCATGCAAATGCCTCCTCGCCATAACATGGAAGGGGCCTCGGAAGTAAGCACGAGGACACATCCCAACCATCCATCTATACCTTATCTCAACATAAACCAAACAAGTGACGGTATCACCGCACTCACATACTCTCACAATACTACCCGCAGGGAGACTACACTCTAAGTATTAGACTACTAACCTCATTCCATTAATCAAACACACTCATGGCCATAGTTATTCTTCTACGTGACTTTCCAAATGATATCAACTATTTGTAAACATGATGCGCATATAAAGATCTATCAATCATTCCAAATGATAACAACTAATTATAAACATGATGCGCATATAAAGATCTATCAATCTTTCCACATGATAACATATTATAAACATGATGCGCATAAATAATAATCTACGAAATTTCTAACAAGTCAATTTGTTTAAGTAGGCTTGCTTCACAATTTGATTATACGAAATCTGATTAATAAACTTCATCGATCATGCAACTAAAATGATTAATCATAGAAGACTTCATTCAAGCCAAGTAACTTGAAATATTAATTCCACCGAATCCAATCCATATTATTTAAACCCAGAATTTAGGTGCAGAGTAAATCTGGACAGCAACTTCAACCCAGATTTGAATGTATCCTATTAGAAATCAGCCTTGAGGTCCGCTGCGTACAGAACACAATATTTGCATGCAGGATTTATCGAACACCATTTTCGTTCAGACTTTCCTGTGGCTACATACGTCGCCTAAAGTCGTGGAGCCACTCGTTGGAAAGGTATTTTCAAGGGCTTCAACTTTAGTGTTTAGTCTAAAGCCCAGATCTGGAAATATCCCTCATGAAAATGGCTTGGAAGATCGCTGCGCGCAGAATACACATTCAGCACCCATCTTGTGGCAGAATGAACGACATCGGTTCATCTTCCTCCTCAAGTCGATCCTCTCGGATCACCTCCAGAAATTCCTCCACCATTATTCTGAGGCCTTTGCTCTTCACAAAACCATCCCCCATCTCCACATAGAAGATCAGAGAGGTTGAAGACACACTAACCAAGAGCACAAGCCCCGGATTGGCCTCACCCTTGAGAAAACATCTTCTCACATGTCTATACTCTTTTGAGTCAACGTCTTGCCTAGATATCTACAGATCTAGCACCAAGGGAGAGGGTAGGAAGCTCACCTGGGTTCCAGCGGTACCACCATTTTCGGCCATGGATCTCGTAATTCTCCTTTGCGGCATCTTCTCCTTTGCGGCGTTGCAGATTTTCCCTCCCAAGAACTTGCTCCTGCAGCTTCTCTCTCTCAATCAGGAATTTCTCTCAGCGAAAACGGCTGGAAAGAAGAGTGAAAACAACTAGGGTTTTCACAGTCCATATATATAACAAGAGTGGAGCTTTACGGACGGTTACAATGTCAAATCAATTCACCGACACGGGCGAAGCGTTACAGACGGTTACAACGCCGATTCAATATTCGATACGACGGAACACGCCCTGGTCACGCACATGGTCACGTTTGTGACATCGGGCATGACTCCTATCGTCGACCAGAATTCGCCGAACTCAACTAAAATCGTCGAACGGAGAATACGCCCCGGTCACGCCCACGGTCACGCCCATGACACCGGGTGTGACACCTATCGTCGACCGGAATTCGTCGAACTCAACTAAAATCGTCGACCTCAACTAAAATCGTCGAACTCAACTAGAATCGTCGACCGGAGAATACGCCCCGGTCACACCCATGGTCATGCCCGTAACACCGGCGTGACTCCTATCATCGAACGGAATTCATCGAAGTCAACTAAAATCGTCGAATGGAGAACACGCCCCGGTCACGCCCATGGTCACGCCCGTGATAGGGGGCGTGTCCCGTGTTCAACTACTCGAGTACTCGACAACTACTCGAGTACTCTACAACTAATTGGATAGACACGGGTATGGTCACGCCCGTGTTGGACCGGTCACGCCTGTGACATGGGCGTGAAACTCACTAAGTCGAGAATTCACTACCCGTGTCCAGCTCTGGACAACTCGAGGCCATTGTGCGATTCAGGACGTTATAAATCCTATAAACAAAATAAAATATTTCGTCCCCGAAATCAGGCTTGGTCTAGGGGATAAAAGCATAACAGGAAAACCAACATATACTTTTAAATAAAATTACCTGGAGCAAACAACTCCGGATAGCGTTGTTGCATCAAATCCATTGGCTCCCATGTGTACTCCTCCTTCCCATGGTTAGACCATAGCACCTTCACCAAGGGAACACTTTTGCGGCGCAATATTCTCGTCTCGTTATCTATGATCCGCACCGGCTCTAGTCGCACAGACCAATCGGACGCCACAACACCATCAGTAGTGCAGGTATATTGTTCGGGCCGCAACAACGCTTTTCGAAGAGACGACACATGGAACACATCGTGGAGGATCTCTAGCTCTGGTGGCAACTCCAACCGATAGGCCAACGGGCCAATCCTTTCCAATATGGTATAAGGCCCAACATACCTTGGGCTGAGATTTTTCACACCACGCACACATGACACTCCATGCATCAGTCGGATTTTCAGGAACACCTTTTCACCCACTTGGAACTCCACCATCCGGTGCTTTGCGTTATAGTACTTCGCCTGCCGACTTTGAGCCTCCAACATGCGATCCTGTATCAATCGGGCCGCCACATCAGTATCATCTATATATTCATTTCCCAATGCCTTCGGATCTTCATCCTGCACCGAAGACAAGGGAGTCCTGCACCTTCTTCCGTAAAGGGCTTCATGGGGCGCCATATCGATGCCCGCCTGATGGCTATTATTGTAGGAGAATTCCACTAGGGGCAAGAGCCTTTCCCACGGCTCTCCTCTGTCCAGCACACATAACCTTAATAAATCTTCCAGTGTTCTGATGGTCCGGTCAGACTGCCTGTCCGTCTGAGGGTGAAACGATGTGCTAAAGGTTAGGCGCGAGCCCAAATATGCCTGCACCACCTTCCACTCCTTGGAAGTAAACCGACCATCCCGATTCAAAACAATTGTCTTGGGCACGCCATGATACCGTACGAATTGCTCCACAAAAAGGCGTACCAAATCTTCCACTTGTGCTTCCTTCTTCATTGGTATGAATCGGGCCACCTTTGTCAATCGATCAACAATAACCCACACTAAATCATTCCCGGAGCGGGAGCGAGGCAGCCCATGGACGAAGTCCTTGGAGATATCCTCAAACTTCCACTCGGGGATGGGCAACGACTGCAACAAACCACCGGGACTCTTACATTCGTCCTTCACCCTTTGACAAGCTTCGCAATGTGTAACATAGTAACGAACATCCTTCTTCATTCTCAGCCAGCACGTGGTCTTCTGTAAGCCGGCGTACATCTTGGCAATACCTGGGTGTACAGAATATTGAGAGCAATGTGCCTCTCTCAAGATATCCTCCCGAATTTTGCCACCCTTGGGAATATAAAGCCGGCCATGAAAATAAACGAGGCCGTCTTTTAGTGTGTACTCATCGGTGGTCCCATCTTCAATTTCCTTGACTGTCGGGGCCAAGGCCGCATCCATTCCTTGCTCCACCCGAATCCGGTCCGGATATCACAAACTATGCTCATGCTTGCCAAATACTCCGCATACTCTGCCGAAGTAGCCTTGAATACCGAAGTAATATCCATCTCCTCAATCATCCGAGCCAACTCCATACTCATCAACCGAGACTCTGGGCTAGAGCCTGACACTTTTCTACTCAATGCATCGGCTACCGAGTTCGCTTTCCCGGGGTGGTAGTTCATGGTGAACTCGTAGTCGCATAGATATTCCAACCACCGTCGTTGTCTCAGGTTCAACTCCTTCTGAGTGTGGACAGACTTCAAGTTTTTGTGATCGGAAAAGATCTCGTAGTGGACGTCGTATAGATAGTGCCTCCATACCTTCAAGGCGAACACCACTGCTCCCAACTCCAAATCATGGACCGGGTAATTAATTTCATGTTTCTTTAACTGTCTTGAAGCATATGCGATCACGTGCCCATGGTGCATCAGTAAAGCTCCCATCCCTTGATACGATGCGTCGGTGTAAACCTGAAATCCTTCCTTCCCAGATGGAAGTGCAAGGATGTGGGCGGAGGTAAGCCTATCCTTCAGCTCTTGGAACGCCGCTTCACATTGGGGAGTCCACTGAAATGGCACACCTTTCTTCGTCAAAGAAGTAAGAGGAAGGACAATCTTGGAGAATCCTTTCACGAACTTGCGGTAGTATCCAGCAAGTCCAAGAAAGCTTCGTACATCGGCCTCCGACTTCAAGGGCGACCACTCCTTCACGGCTCGTACCTTTGCTGGATCCACTGCTAATCCTGCCCCACTGATCACATGCCCCAAGAAAGCAACCTCCTTAAGCCAGAACTCACACTTGCTAAACTTAGCGTACAAGGCGTGCTCCTTCAATTTCTTCAACACCAAGGTTAGATGCTCGACATGCTCCTCCTCCGTCTTTGAGTAGACCAAGATGTCATCGATAAAAATAATGACGAAGGTGTCCAAATACAGTTCAAACACCTTGTTTATCAGGCTCATGAAGGCCGAAGGGGCATTTGTGAGCCCAAACGACATTACCGTGAACTCATACAAACCATATCTTGACCTGAAGACCGTTTTCTGGATGTCCCCTTCTCGAATCCTCAACTGATAGTATCTAGAGCGCAAATCCAGTTTGGAAAACCAATGTGCTCCGACTAGTTGATCGAACAACTCGTCGATCCGAGGTAGTGGATAAGTGTTCCGCACCGTCAACCGATTGAGTTCCTAATAATCTATGTACAACTGCAGGATTCCATCCTTCTTCTTCACGAACAGTACAGGAGCTCCCCAGGGTGATGAACTTGGGCGAACGAACCCTGAATCCACCAGTTCTTGCAATTGAACTCTAAACTCCGCGAGTTCCTTCGGGTCCATTCTGTACGGAGCCTTGGATACAGGCTTGGCACCTGGTACTAGATTAATCTGGAAGTCAGGCTCTCTATACGGGGGCAATCCTGGCAGCTTCTCAGGAAATACCTCGGGAAAATCCCGCACTACCCGTACATCCTTCACTTCCAATGCTTCTTCCTTCAACTCGAACCAGACCATGAAGACCTCGTCCCCCTTCATATGTGCTTTTATAGCCTGAACAGAAGATAATATCATACGTGGCGCAATGCCAATACCTTGGAACATGACGTCGGAGTCTCCATGTCTCAAATTGATTCGCTTCTCTACGCAGTCGATCCTCGCAAAGTGCCAGTCCAGCCATGCCATGCCCAAAATGATGTCGAACTCCGACATTCTCAGAACCGTGGCCGGCGTATCAAAGGCCTTCCCATCAATAAATAACTCCAACTCGCACTTGGCGGTTGCGATCATCTCTGAGCCGTCCGGAAGGCGTACTCGTCGGGCTATGTCAGTAAAGTACTGTACACCCTCCACGTTTTTATGAAATCCTCGAACACAAAGGAGTGTGAGGCACCGGTATCGAACAACGCATAGGCCGTCTTCCCGCCAATAATCACGGTGCCTAAGTACCAACAACCAAAACTTATTGCTCGGTGTCTAGTAACTCTTAATCAATTCAAGTTAGACCATGAAAATATGTTAATTAATTAAATCATACTTGCAATCACATCTTGGGGGTTTTATTCCTACGCCATGTCAAGCGCGTACACCTGATCCCTAGCAGGGCCGGGGTTACATCCTCGCGATCCTCGTCCTCGACCATGTATGTGACCCCGCCCTCGAGGAGCTGCCGGCGGGAGAGCAGGAGTGATGTTACCAAATAGCTACGGGCAGAAACATCAGATGTCTCCCGGCTGGTTGCATTCGAAGCACACCAGCCCACGACACCGCTCAGGTTGTTGAAATTGCTGAGGCTATGGTGGTGGAGGCAACGTAGGCGGCTGAGGAACCGGATGCTCCACCCTATAGTTTCGGTGGACACGCCCTCCACCTCTTTGATATCCTCTTCCTCCTCTGAAGTCCCGCCTCATTCTATTGCTTGGGCCGACTTCCATCACGTACTCCGCAGGCCTGTTACTACATCCCAGCTGGTCCGCCTCCAATCTTTTCGCCATATCAATGATCTCCGCCAAGCTACCATCTGCTATAAACAAAAGGGACTGCCTTAGGGGATCTCGCAGCCCTTTGTAGAAGCGCTTGGCATAACCTATGTCATCCAACTCGTAAGAATCCGCAAACCTTGCGAGATGCTGGAATTCCCACTAGTATTCCGTAACTGACTTTGATCCCTGCTTTAGTAGAAGAAACCTCTGCTCAAGCTCATCTCGGTCCGATGTAGGGATAAAGTGCTCCAAGAAAACACCCGAGAATTCACTCCAACTTATCTCTGTGTATACCCAGCCTTGGAAGGTAGAGCCCATGAGGGACTTCCACCACCTCCTAGCATGTAAGTCCAAGACGGACACCGCCAATGTCACTGCCATGTTGGCCGGGCAATGGATACCAGCCAACAACTCCTGTACCGTGTCTAGCCATTCCTCTGTACGTAGGGCTGACTCTGTCCCAAGGTAGGTAGGAGGGGAGAGAGCCCGGAAGGTGCTCAGCCAGTTGGAGCTCGGGGCCTGTTATTGCACCGGGGGCTGCTGCGCCCTAAAAGCATCGAGGATGGCAGTGAGCGTCTGCCCCAACTCAGATTGTTGGAACTGAGTGGGAGTGGGTATGGAGGGCGCAGGAGTGCCTCCCATCTGCTCAACGAGAGCTAGAATCTACACATAAAACACAAACATATGGTCAGGTTGGCTAATCTTAGGGTCAAAGTTGGACATACTTAGCGTGAATTACATAAGGGCACACCACTGCTTCCGCTAAGTCAGTTTGTCCCCAAACTGACTAATCAAATGGGGGTGGCTGTAGCACCCCCGATTTTTTGATGATTTTATTTGTTTGGGCAACGTCAGATTTATGATGTCGTGGCGTTACTTTTAACATCGAGTGTTGGATTTGAGTAGTTTTGGACGTGCTCGTCCAGTTTCGTCGCAACCCGAGCGTTTTTGGAGTCTCGGCGCGCGATTGAACTTTTGGGTTTTGTTTTTTGTTCGCTGCATGTTTTGGCGGTTAATATCTCGGGAATGTCTCGCCGGATTTTGGTTTTGACTTCGTCGTTGTGTTTGTAGCGTCAGTATTGGCCTACAACGTGAGTTTCATTTAATTCGGCGCTCGTTCGGGCCTCCGTTTTGACCTCGTAGTTTCCTTATTCAAAAATATATAAAATATGAATATTTTAATATTAAAGTACTATTCAAAAATGAAAAACACTATTCATTCATATCGTTTGATCAAAAGGGAAGATTTGCAAAAAATTGTTTTAATGCAATTTCTAATTCAATTTCTACTCGTGTAATTCAATTTCTACTCGTGTATATTGACTGTTCATGCAAAGTTTTTTTGTTAAGGCTCTCTAGTATACAGCTGTTTCACTCGAGTACCTTGATCCGTCTACACGAGTGCCTTTTTCCTCTTACTCGAGTAACATTTCTAACCTACACAACTGAATTTTCTGAACTACTCGAGTAGTCACTTGAACTACTCGAGTAGCCTTTCTGAACTACTCAAGTAGTCACTTGAACTACTCGAGTAGCCTTTCTGAACTACTCGAGTAGTCACTTGAACTACTCGAGTAGCTGATGGAGACTACGGCGCGCAACACCTTGAAGACGGCACACTGATAAATGACCGTGAAGAGCATCGCCATAATAGGCATCCGGATCGCAAGCCGATTTATTAATAATTAATAATAATTGTTATCAAATTATTATTAATTATTAATCCATGCTTTGTGTGTTTTTTTAATAATTGCACTTTTATTTCATGTAATATGTACATTATGGTTATGATATAAAATCATGATGTATGTGTGTGTTTTATTTTCATGTTTTCATGTTTGTGCTGCATGTAGCCAGTTGGAGTGTTGTTGTTGTTGTAGCCTATATATTAGCATGTCCCCGCTCTATTTGGAGAAGATTGAATGAAAAGAAATTTGAAATTCCTTACCTCTTGAAGCTCCCTCCTTCCTCATCTCTTGGCTGATCTTTCTCTTGCTCCCCCTTCTCTCTCCTTGGCCGCCGGCCACCTCTCATCCCCTCTCTCAAATCTCGGCTTTTCCTCCTCCCTCCCTCTTTCTCCAACCCGGCCACCACTCCTCTCCTACCCGAGCCACCATCCACAACTCCCAAGGCCGCCACCTCTTCCTTTTCCCTCAAATAAGAGTCGACTACCCTCCTCCTTCATCCTACCCGAAACACCACCATCAGGGCCAACCCAAGCTGCCTACGCCTCCACCAAGACAACCGCCACCTTATTTCTCTCTTGCCATACTTGAAGATATTTACTTCCATATTAAGAAGATTTCGACGGGACTCTCCATTTCCAGCATAACGCAACAAATGCGGACGAATTTCACTCCTACCGGCGTGATTCCGGTGGAGCTGTTGAAGAACGATCCTCGCCGAGTGAATCGGAATCACCCATTCCGGTTGGGTAACGAACCTTTCCACTTTCGTGTGTCTCTTTCCTTAAATAATCTTGTGGTGGAATTTCTGCCATTAAATTTCGAAATCATTTGAAATTTCGTGATTAGCTTTAATTGTTTTGCGTTGTTTTCTTGATCGACATAATTTTGTAAAGGGTTTGGCGAGCCCTCGTTGTCTTTTGTTGGGAGAGATCTACCTTTTCCAAATTCGTGATTATTTTCGGCAGATCTCTTTGGGTACAACCTTCGCTCGTCCGGATCCAATTTTGGTACTTTTTACCTCGATCGGATACAGGCATATCGCCCTTATTTGATCTCGAAACGGTTTGGCTACCCGTACACTAGCGTGAAATTGAATGAATGTGATAGCGTGGAGCGGCGTAGAACAATTGTGTGAGCGTAGAATTCATCGTGAAGAGATAGTCGCGCGCGTCCGTAGTTATAATTCGGCTCTAACGCGTACGTCTACATCAATTTGGTATCAGAGGGAGGTTATCGTCAATTTCCTAATTGACACTCCTCCCGCTTTTCAAATTAAAAACAAATAAATTTCAAATTTTAAATTTCAAATTTCAGATTTCAAATTTCGAATTTCAAACTTCAAATTTCAAAATTTCATATTTCAAATTTCAAAATTTCAAATTTCAAATTTCAAAATTCAAAATTTAAATTTCGAATCTCAAATTTAAAATTTCAAAATTTCAAATTTCAAATTTCAAATTTCAAAATTTCAAATTTCAAATTTCAAATTTCAAAATTCAAAATTTAAATTTCAAATTTCAAAATTTCAAATTTCAAATTTCAAATTTCCAAATTTAAATTTCGAATTTCGAATTACAAATTACAAATTTCTAAATTTCAAATTTCAAAATTTCAAATTCCATATTTCAAAATTTCAAATTTCAAATTTCAAAATTCAAAATTTAAATTTCAAATTCCAAATTCTTAAATTTCAAATTTCAAATTTCAAATTTCAAAATTTAAATTTCGAATTTCAAAATTTAAATTTCGAATTTCGAATTTCTAAATTTCAAATTTTCAAATTTCAAATTTCAAAATTTCAAATTTCCAATTTCATGTTTCAATGTTTAAAATTCAAATTTCAAATTTCCAATTTCAAAAAAATCCAAAATTATGGCCTATGACGTTCACGTTTCCCGGTTGGACTTTTGGTATGATAAAGCCATGACTAAGTTTCCCCCTAGGCAATGCCACACTTGTCCTACTTTTGACGGTTTAGGGTGACCTAAAATTTTTAGGGATTGGCTTAAGGGTATAGAACTTCATTTTATGTGTTACGGATGGGATGACCCCAAAAAGATTCACTTTGCCCGAGAGCGGTTAATAGGCCAGGCCCAGTTATTTTGGCTGAATGAAGAGCGTCGTGTTGATGGTTATCAGTATAATTGGCAGGCGATGCGTAGCCTCCTTTCGGATCAATTTGATCCCGCCTATCTCCGTACTACCAACACCAAGCCTGTGAGTGACTATAGTTATGGCACTAGTTCCATACCAAGCTGTATGACTGATTATAAACCAAATGCCAAGATCCAACAGCACAAAACTGAATATTTGGCCCCCTTTCAACAAGGGAACAAGTCGGTCTCCAATTATATGCAACTCTTTAAGGATTTGACAGTTAGGAGCGGTGTGAAAGAATTGCCTGATTTAGTTATAGACTCTCATGATAAGTCTAAGGTTGTGCCTAGGACAGTGCCCGTCACTGAGGACGAGGCTGAATACATTGGAGATTTGAGTGATGATGAGGATATTGGTTACCCTAGTGACCTGGATGAGGATTCCACCATTGAGGAATCATCCCTACTCCCCGTCGACCATATTTTGGAGCCTACGGTTACTCCTGCTGAGATTACACCTGAGTCAGTAGGCATTTTACCTGATGATGAGAGTTTACTTAGTAGTGACTTAGGATATGATCTGTTCGGACTCGAGCTGTATCCTCTTAGACCGAGATATTTTGAGGACTGTTCTGATGATCCTGAAATATTGGAAGTTCCGACTGATTGGGAAGACTTACCGTTGGTGAACGAGTTATGCTTGGATGATTTTAGTGCTATGAGCCCGAACGATATTTCTTTGATGCAAACACCTTTATCTGACGTTCCCGATTTAAAGCTTCCGTCGGGCTCAATTCTACCCTTGTCTGAGACCATAATTTATTCTAAATTAAATAACTTGGATCGTGTGTCAGAAGAAATTGTAAGCAAGGAAGTTGCATTATTGGACGACTTTTTGGATTGTACCCCGGGTTTGATTTTACCGACTCGTCCCCCTGACCCGTTGACTCGACGTACTGATCATTTAGGACATGAGTGTGGTACGATTGATTTCTGGAGTTCTACAGTGCCCCCTGAGTTCATTCTGCCAGTTCCCCCAGATGAGGTCCCATTAGTGCCTTCAGATCTCATATTATTGTTGCCGACCTATGACCCGACCACTGATTCTGAATTACATGATATATCTAATGAATTGGTAGACATGTCAGACGAATTTTCTGTAAGGGCGAATCCATTGTTTGAATTTTCATATGACTTTAATGGCTTTCAACCTGGTGATCTTTCTTGGACGTTAAACCCATGTTTCGACGTTGAGAAGGACTTAGCTCCTCCTTGGGACATGTCCACTTTGACGGCCTATTACCCTATGAGTCCATCGTTGGTCACACACTCAGATTTTTAGATTTTATTTCTGTGGTGAGTATCTCCTTTATCCTAATATTATCCTCCATGAATTTTAAAGAAACTCACTTATCAAATTATACGTTTCGGATAGGGCCGCTTTTAGTGCCTCCTGATGAGATTCCCTCGGTACCACCAGATTTAGTTCCGTTGGTGCCGCCTTATGTCGTTCCGTTATCACTGAATGCACTAAGTACGTTTGCGCAAGATGATGCTCGCAATGAATTTCATTTACGTAAGCACTGTAGTGAAGTGCCAACCACGTTACAACAATCTATTCAAATTCTTGCAAGCTTACAAAAAAGAGCGTCTTACGGTATAATTTGCGATTTTGACTTGGTGCGTCTCGTCCCTGAAAGGTTGCCTTCGGGCACTATAGAAAGTGGGCGAGTTGGCGAGCTGGACCATTTGCTTAATTTAATGACATTAGGAGAACGCGCACTACTTTTGAGGTTTTTCACTGATTGGGGTGATACCCCTATTTTTAATGTTTCTGATTTAACGCTGCATGTTTTTCCACCACTTGAGTTATTTGCCTGTCTGTTTGGCTCCACTTTGTTCTCTTATGGGTTGGGTAGTGAGTTTGTGCCTGCATCTCTTTCTTTTTCGGTCTTCACTGGAGGTACGTTTGTAGTTGATGTTGAAATTTTTGTTCCTTTATTGCCTAATGCTTTTCCGAGGTTCCCCAGGACCATCTTTTTGCATTACAGGTTACTCCAGGTTGAAGTGCTTTCCTCTACTTGTGGTGATGTTGGCCACTACCTGCGTCGTTGGCGTGATTGTCCAGTCTCCGATGTCCATTGGCCGTTTGGATCGGGGGTAGCTCGTTTGGTTGTAGCTCTCCCACGCTGGTGCAGTAACATCCACTCATCGGTGATGAGAATTTTCGAGAGGGGGAGGATTGATGGAGACTACGGCGCGCAACACCTTGAAGACGGCGCACTGACAAATGACCGTGAAGAGCATCGCCATAATAGGCGTCCGGATTGCAAGCCGATTTATTAATAATTAATAATAATTGTTATCAAATTATTATTAATTATTAATCCATGCTTTGTGTGTTTTTTTTAATAATTGCACTTTTATTTCATGTAATATGTACATTATGGTTATGATATAAAATCATGATGTATGTGTGTGTTTTATTTTCATGTTTTCATGTTTGTGATGCATGTAGCCAGTTGGAGTGTTGTTGTTGTAGCCTATATATAGGCATGTCCCCCCTCTATTTTGAGAAGATTGAATGAAAAGAAATTTGAAATTTCTTACCTCTTGAAGCTCCCTCCTTCCTCATCTCTTGGCCGATCTTTCTCTTGCTCCCCCTTCTCTCTCCTTGGCCGCCGGCCACCTCTCATCCCCTCTCTCAAATCTCGGCTTTTCCTCCTCCCTCCCTCTTTCTCCAACCCGGCCACCACTCCTCTCCTACCCGAGACACCAACCACAACTCCCAAGGCCGCCAACTCTTCCTTTTCCCTCCAACAGGAGCCAACTCCCCTCCTCCTTCCTCCTACCCGAAACACCACCATCAGGGCCAACCCAAGCTGCCTCCGCCTGCACCAAGACAACCGCCACCTTATTTCTCTCTTGCCATACTTGAAGATATTTACTTCCATATTAAGAAGATTTCGACGGGACTCTCCATTTCCAGCGTAACGCAACGAAGGCGGACGAATTTCACTCCTACCGGCGTGATTCCGGTGGAGCCGTTGAAGAACGATCCTCGCCAAGTGAATTGGAATCACCCATTCCGGTTCGGTAACGAACCTTTCCACTTCCGTGTGTCTCTTTCCCTAAATAATCTTGTGGTGGAATTTCTGGCATTAAATTTTGAAATCATTTGAAATTTCGTGATTAGCTAAAATTGTTTTGCGTTGTTTTCTTGATCGACTTAATTTCGTAAAGGTTTGGCGAGCCCTCGTTGTCTTTTGTTGGGAGAGATCTACCTTTTCCAAATTCGTGATTATTTTCGGCAGATCTCTTTGGGTACAACCTTCGCTCGTCCGGATCCAATATTGGTCCTTTTTACCTCGATCGGATACCGGCCTATCGCCCTTATTTGATCTCGAAACGGTTCGGCTACCCTTACGCTAGCGTGAAATTGAATGAATATGATAGCGTTGAGAGGCGTAGAACAATTGTGTGAGCGTAGAATTCATCGTGAAGAGATAGTCGTGTGCGTCCGTATTTATAATTCGGCTCTAACGCGTACGTCTACATCAGTAGCCTTTCTGAACTACTCGAGTAGTCACTTGAACTACTCGAGTGGTCACTTGAACTACTCGAGTAGCCTTTCTGAACCACTCGAGTACTCACTTGAACTACTCGAGTAGCCTTTCCGAACTACTCGAGTAGCCGTCTTCTACCTCTCGAGTACCCGTAGGTTGTTCTCGTGTAGTCCGCTGCAGGTTTTGTTCGGGAGCCTTTTGGAGGGTCAAAAATATATCGTATGGAAAAATAGTTAACACGAACTTTGTGCGTATCGACGAGATCTACAACTTTTGTGTTGGATACTTTTCGATTTGAAGATATCCTAAACCTTTATTTTCTACTTCCGCGCACCCGTGCGTTTTCATCCCGTTCTTTTAGACAGAATATTTTATAAATGTATATATTTATATATCTTTATATACATATATATATATATATATGTATGTATATATATATATATATATATATATATATATATATATATATATATATATATATATATATATATATATATATATATATATATATATATATGTATATATATGTATATATATATATGTATATATATATATATATATGTATATAATATATATATATACATATTTATATCAGAGAGAACGCCATCATCTTCTCCGATTCTTTTTTTTCTTCCCGAACCAGAGTGCGGTGTGAGCGTGGGAGAGAAATATTCAGTGAACTTTCCGATGGCTGCCGACGGTGCTCCAGTGCTCGAAATCTTCATCCGAGCATAGATCCGGAAAGCTCTCGCCGAGAGCTACGCCATCGTGGTAATATCTTCTCCGTTTCTTGAGATTTCTCGTTAGGGTTTTTCGGCCCTAACCTCTATTTCGGCCATTTTTGTCTAAATTTAATTTCCTCCCGCGTTCTCTTGCCCCGATCTACGACGTGGAGTGCTTCAGAGGACTTTTTTGGTAAAACCAAGGCAAGTGGTGGTTTCCCCTCCTTTCTCTTTGTCCGATCTGATGGTAGCGGCTACACTTTCATGTTTTTTAAATTTTCTGCGCTTATTCTTCCAAATCACTGATATGCTTAATCGTTTGAACGATCCTTTGTTGTTGCAAGTTTTATCTTGGAAAGCTCGATCTTGTCTGATTTTGGTTAATTATTCCTGGTGTGTCTTAGTGATGTCTATGCATGCCTTAGCTTTCGTTATTAAACACGTTATAATTTATCTAGGACTGTAAATAGCTCCTAGAGGTTGATCAACCTTGTCTTGTATCTAGTAATGTCATGTAGAATCTGTCGAGCCAAACCTCGAGATATTTGTGTTGTGGTTTCTTTGGGTTTCTTGAATGCGGGAGTTAGTGGACGATTCCACCTCCGCAGTGTTTGTTACCTTCATTAGTGCCCTGTGAAAGTCTGCCCGGTTTTTGGATGTCTGCGGTGTATGGTGGAGAGTATGAGACTCCCTCGCAGTTAGAAGGATTATATATCCGTTTTGTTTTTGGGTGGTGTGTCCAAGAGTGACCACTTCGCCCGTGTTTTTGGGTGGTGTGTCCAAGAGTGACCACCTCGCCCGTTGTTGTTTTTGGGTGGTGTGTCCAAGAGTGACCACTTCGCCGTATTTTTGGGTAGAGTCGACCACAAGTGCCTAATAAAGGTTTTGTATTTTCCTTCTTGTGAAATATTAATGTAGTCACCTTATAGCCTCGTGCATCTGGTGTACTCTTGTTGAACGTGATAAATCATGTAGGAGTTCTTTTCCTATTGATGCTCTGTTTTCTTTTGTACTTTACTTCAGTGCTTTTGGTCTTGGGTTGGTACCCCTGTTGACCTTTGTTTATTTTGGCTTATTACTTTTTCTGCCACTACTTGTACCTTCTTGCTGAGGTGTTCTATCTTTGAAATGCCTCAGGTTCAGAGCAGTGGCAGTTAGCATTGCTGGTTTTGGAGTATCCTGGGCGGCAGTGTTGGTTGTGCTTGTTGCCTCGTCTTAGCGAGGTAGTTTATTGTTTGTTTAGTTTTACTAGTTCAGACATATTTTTGTTCGTGGGTTCGTGTCAGTCTATTGGCACCCACTGAATTGTTAGTTGTTTGATACTTGCTAGCTACTCATTTTTTTAAATGTGGATGTGGATTACTTGTTCCCTGGGAGGATTTATGCTAGAAATGCATGTTAGGTATTTTCAACTATAAAATCTACTACTATTACTTCATGCATTGCATAATTTTAAACTCTAACTTGTTATTTTTAGCGACCGTAAAAGCTATCTTTCCTACTATAATAAATTTATAGTCTTGCATAACATAAGTTGTCCTTTAGGGACGTTTTACTCACGTAGGATGTTTGAGTTAATCTAATCAAGTATTTTTTCGCAGCGTATAATATATTTTGATTCATGGACTAGATGAGCCACTAAGCCAAGGGATACGGCTAACTTCTGCACTAAACTGATTTTCCTTAAAATAACTTAAAAGGAACCTTTCTTCATGATTAGTTTGGTGTCTGCCTGAGCATCAGCAGTTATCCCCTGCTGATGTGGCATCATGACGCGCATTTTCCCTTACTCTGATAAGCATTTTATGCGGTGAAAATGCGGGTTGTGACAGTTGGTATCAGAGGGAGGTTGCTTGACAATTTGTCGGGCAACCTTTCCTTATTGGTATTAGGTGTTTAGCATCATATCATACACGCACCGATATGTCATCAGCAAGTCTTGGCTGAAGCACGAACACTACACTCATAACATAACATGAAGTATACATGGCATATTATGTAGTATGAGATGCATAATATGTGTCTGTATAGGATCCACCATAGGGGCAACATGTGAGGGTTATGTAGTATGTGATGCATAACCTCACCACATGAATGTGACTAACACGTTTCTTTTTCGTTGCATGAGAATGTTATGTAGTATGGGCTGCATAACATTTTCATGTGTATGCCGCTCATAACATGCATCAGGGCCTTTTTAGAATGCATAGCACAATCATGCAGAGCATAACATTGCATAAGCACAACGTGCCAAGCTAAAGATTTGCGGGATGACATATGTACACACATGGTTTTAAATCAGAAAACGAATATAAATACATGCATTCATGTCATAGGAACAAGAGTCAATAGGATGAGAGGATATCATCCTAAGTAGGACATAGCATCATTTTAAAATCCCAAAGCAAGTTGCAGCGTAAGCAAGTGTTTTTTTTGTATGGTCTGAACTAGTCGTGTGGCTTTGTTGTAAGCTAGGATTTTGATGAGTGGTTCATTTGCTTTTTAGAAATACCGCCAAAGCGTCCTGCGACGAGGTCGACTCCCCAGTCGGAGGGTGATTCATCAGGTGCGCAAAGTGACGCGATTATCGAGAGTCTGCGTCAGAGCAATGAGGCTCTGTCAAGACAATTGGTTGCGATGCAATCGCAAATTGAGTCTTTGTTGTCTGCCGCTCCCGTGCAGCAACCTTCAGCGCAAGAGCCCGCCTCGGGCCAAGCTGTGCCCGACACCCCTGCTCCTCTGGTGCCCCCGATGGCGTTACCACCAGAAATGAATTTCATATCGCACTTACAGTGGTTGGGGCCTCCCACCTTTAACGAGAGTGCTGACTTTGTGATTATATATGATTGGATCATCTCCATCGAGGAGATGTTTTCGTATTCTGGAATTCTAGAAGCCCAGAAGGTGATGATTGCAGCCTATCAGTTAAAAGGTCTGACAAAGATTTGGTGGATTCGGGAAAGAGAGGGTCTGAAGGAAGGCTGTTCTTGGGAATGTTTTAAGAAGATGCTGCTGAAGAAGTTTCTACCCTCGGTTGAGCAAGACCTCCTGATGAATTACTTCCTGCATCTAAAGCAGAGATAGCTCAACGTGAGCGAGTACGAGATTGAGTTTAGCAAACTAAGCAGGTTTGCTCCTGACTTGGTAGCTTCTGAGCGGGGTAGAGTGAAATGTTTCTTGGGAGGATTAAGAAGCGATGTCCAGTAGTTGGCATGCGCTTACCAAGCTGAAAGTTATGCTGAAGCAGTGGAAGCCTCTATAAAAGTGGAGGCGATTGAAAACGCCAAGAACTGCGGTGCTGCGGTAAGGAAGGAGAAAAGAAAAGGCGTTGAGGATGGTAGCTCCAGGGCATCTGGCCCTTCTTCGAAGAAGAAAAGTAAGGAAATGTGTAGCTTCTGTGGTCGTCCTGGCCACCCTTACGAAAGGTGCTTCAAGAGCACTGCCACCCTGAAGCAGTAGCAGGTGCACGGCATCCAAGGTGCACCCAAGGGAGAGCTTGTGTGCTCGTTTTGTGCAAGGAAGGGTCATGACGTGACTCGCTGCTGAATGAAAGAAAGGATTTGCTTCCAGTGTGGGCAGAAGGGACACCAGAAGTCTGCGTGCCCCCAGGCTCAGTCCCCGCTGCAGCCAGCCCCACTTCGAGCTCTGCCACCGCCACCAAACCTGGATAATGGAAAAGGAAAGCTGAACGTGATGACCAGTGAGGAAGCCCAAACCTCTACGCAAGTGATATTAGGTTAGACTCAGTTTAATTTATCCATATTAGTTATCATTTTTGCCCTTGTTATTATTCGTTTAGTTATGTATGTTACGGTTTTAGGGGAGTTTAAGGTGCGGAATAGGTGGGCCCGCGTTCTTTTCGATTCGGGTGCCACCCATTCCTTTGTGGCCCGAAGATTTGTCGATAAACATCGCCTCAGTGTGGACCACTTGGGAGGCTCCTTCAATGTCAAGCTCCCTTCCGGTGATTCTGTGATATCTAACCAAGGAGTTCTGAGATGCCCTATTTATCTTGGCAATTTTGTGGCCTTTGCGGATCTGATGATTTTGGAACTGTCTGATTTTGACGTGATTCTGGGCATGGACTGGCTGTCCAAGTATGATGCGGTCATCCAGTGCAAGGCTAAGCCATTGGATTTCAGAATGGACGACGGACAACCTATGAGCGTCTATGGATTTCAAGATAGAGTTTCTCCTGTCATTTCTGCGGTACGTGCTTGTCGTGCTATAGAGTCTGGTTGCGAGGCATTTTTGGTTTCTATTTTTGCTCTGGAGACAGCTTTTGTTACGCCACGTCTTGAGGATGTCTCGGTGGTGCGGGAGTTTCCAGATGTCTTTCCTGATAGTCTTCCAGGACTTCCTCCTGAAAGGGAGATTGAGTTTGTGATAGACCTCGAACCAGGTACTCATCCTATTGCTAAAGCACCGTACCGTATGGCTCCGCGTGAGTTGGACGAGTTGCGTACCCGGCTCGATGAGTTGCTCAGTTGTGGTTTTATTAGACCAAGTGCTTCTCCATGGGGTGCTCCTGTTTTGTTCGTCAAGAAGAAAGATGGATCGATGAGACTTTGCATCGATTATAGGTAATTGAACAAGGTAACAATTAAGAATAGATATCCCCTGCCAAGGATTGATGATTTGTTCGACCAATTGCGTGGTAGCTCGGTATTTTCAAAGATCGATCTTCGCTCAGGCTACCACTAGTTGAGGATTCGAGAGGAAGATATTCCCCAAACCGCTTTCCGTTCTCGGCATGGACATTATGAGTTTTTGGTGATGTCTTTTGGTTTAACCAATACACCCTCTGCTTTCATGGATTTGATGTATCAGGTGTTTAAAGATTTCTTGGACCGATTTGTTATTGTGTTCATAGATGATGTCTTGGTGTATTCCCGTAATGTTGAGGAGCATACTCAGCATTTGCGTCTAGTTTTATCGACCCTGAGGGAGCATAGGTTATATGCGAAGTTGAGCAAGTGTGAGTTCTGGCTACCTTAGGTGTCCTTTCTGGGTTATGTTATAAGCAAGGACGTTATTTCTGTAGACCCGACCAAGATTTCTATTGTAATGAAAATAAGAAATTAAAGAAATTAGATAATAAAATCATAAAATATATTTATAAACTAATTAATTATTAAATGAAAATTATATAAAAATATGGATAAAATTAGAGTTATCAGAGCCTCCATGGCCATGATGGCCATTAATATCAAGCTTTTCTCTTTCCTCCAATTAAACAATTCCAGAGCTCAGTTCGACGAATTTTATCCTTTTCGTCGAACTCTGTTCAACGAATCTGATCTATTCGTCGATCTCCATTCGACGAATCGGCTCTATTCATCGATCTCCGTTCGATGAATCTGCCCTGCTTGACAAAGGTTGAACCTTGTTCAGCAACTTGCTTTGTTTTTCGAACTCCGTTCGAAGAACTCTGAACCCATTCAGCAACTTGCTCTGTTTGTTGAACTCCGTTCGACGAATTCTGAATCCATTCAACAAACTTTCTCCATTCGTCGAACTCCATTCAACGAATATGCTCCTAATTCCAAAGTGGCTTAATTCGTCGAACTCCGTTCGACGAATATGATCCGTTCGACGATTTATTTGCTGAGTTCGACGAATCCGACTTGTTCTATTATGGCGTTGAGTGCACTCGATGCACTCAATGCCAATAAGTCCATGGCGTTGAGTGAACTCAACGCACTCAACGCCTTCAGCCAGATATTTCTCTATTTAAAATAGCATTGAGTGCACTCAATGCACTTAACGCCATTCAGTCCATGGCGTTGAGTGAACTCATTGCACTCAACGCCTCAAACCAGGACATTCCTATAAGTATAATGGTGTTGAATGCACTCAACGCACTCAACGCCAATTTGTCCAAGGCATTGAGTGCACTCAACGCACTCAACGCCAATCAGTCTATGACGTTGAGTGCACTCAACACACTCAACGCCAATCAGTCTATGCCGTTGAGTGCACTCAATGCAATCAACGACAATCAGCCCATGACATTGAGTACACCCAATGCACTCAATGCACCATGCCCAAATATTTTATATGTAACTTCCCGACCTAAATCGACGCTTTCTAGGGTTTTGTCATGACCGAGTCATGACAAAATCACTCCTAGGCGTCTAGTAGTCTGAGGGATGTTACAAATCCCAATATATAAAAATAAAAATTTTGTCCTCAAAATTCATGTTAGGCCTACGGGGTTTCATGTGTGAGAAGTAAAATGTAAAATCTCGAGAGGTTAAAGGAATACCTGACGTGAAAAGTTCCAGGTACCTTTGCTGCATCAAGTCCTATGACTCCCACGTGTGCTCCTCTTTTCCAAGATTCCTCCACAAGACCTTGACCAGCGGAACCTTCTTGCATCGCAAGACCCGCATCCCAGTATCATCTATCCATATCTGCTCCAGGTGCACCAATCGATCAAAAGCTATAGGACCATCTATAGTCGTAATCTGCCGTTCCGGCCGAAGTAGAGCTTTCTTAAGGGAGGATACGTGGAAGACGTAGTGCAAACCTACTAGCTCTGGTGGCAGCTCCAGTCTGTAAGCTAGGTCGATCCGCTCTAGGATCCTGTAAGGCCCCATGTATCTTGGACTGAACTTCTTCCGACCACGTACCCGTGAGACTCCATGCATTGGTCGTTTCTTCAGAAACACCCGGTCTCCTACCTGAAACTCTACCTGACGATGCCGAGCATCATAATACTTAGCCTATCTACTCTGGGCCTCCAACATCCTGTCTCGAATCAACCGCAATTGAGCATCCGTATCCTTGACAAACACCGAGCCAAGTGCCTTCAGGTACTCATCCTAGATCCAAGATAAAGGAGTCCTTCATCTTCGCCCGTATAAAGCCTCATAAGGGGCCATGCCGATGCTGGACTGGTGGCTGTTGTTGTACGAGAATTCGATCAACGGGAGCTACCTCTCCTATGGCTATCCACGGTCCAGAATGCAACGACACAACAAATCCTCCAGTGTCCGATTGGTGCGCTCTGTCTGCCCATCCATCGGGGGGGTGGAAGGCAGTACTAAATGTAAATCGGGTCCCCAAATAAGCCTGGACCGACCTCCACTCCTTAGACGAAAATCGCCCATCACGATTGGACACTATTCTCCTCGGAACTCCATGGTATTGGACGAACTGCTCCACAAACTTCCACACCAAGTCACCCACTGAAGCGTCCTTCCTGGTCGGTAGAAACGTGGTCACCTTCGTTAAATGATCGACAATCACCCAAATTGAGTCATTCCCTGCATGTGACCGAGGAAGACCTTGTATGAAATCCATGGCGATATCGTCGAACTTCCAATACGGCACCAGAAGTGGCTGCAAAAACTCGGTCGGACTCTTACACTCTTCTTCCCTAACTGACAAGCCTCGCAATAGGTCACGAAATATGTGATGTCCCTCTTCATGCCCAGCCAATACATCATCCTCTTTAGGTCGGCCTTCATCTTCGTGATGCCCGGGTGCACCAAGTACCTGCTATAATGAGCCTCGGTCATAATGTCCTCCCGAATCCAGCCACTTGCCGGTATGTACACCCGTCCTCTAAAGCACAACACACCATCCTTCTCTGTATAATCCCCGACAGTGCATACCTCCAAAGCCCTGAATACTGGCTCCAGCTTACCATCCATCCTCTGCTAAGCCCTGATACGTTCCCGTATGTTGTCTGTAGTACTCATCACGGCAAAATACTCCTCATACAACTCTGAGTCATCCGAGGACACCAAAGTAATCTGCATAATCTCCATCATCCGCACCAGCTCCATAGCCATCAACTGAGGCTCGGCTCGTTTAGTGGCAGTCTTCCGGCTAAGTGCGTCTAGCACATCATTCACCTTCCCTGGGTGGTAGTGCATCGTATACTCATAATCAGATAGGAACTCCACCCATCGTCTCTGGCAGATGTTCAATTACTTCTGTGTATCTACATATTTCAGATTCTTATGATCCGAAAATATGCCGCAGCACACCCCATAAAGGTAATGCCGCCAAATCTTCAGAGCAAACAACACTGCTCCCATCTCCAAGTCATGTACTCGGTAATTCCGCTCGTGCTTCTTCAGCTTGTGGGAGGCGTATGCTATCACATGCCCATGCTGCATCAGTACAACACCAATCCCATGAAATGATGCATCCGTGTATACCTGAAAGCCCTCCTTCCTAGACGGAAGGGCAAGGATAGGGGCTGATGTAAGACGACCCTTCAACTCCTGGAAAGCTGCATCATACCGCGGCGTCCAAAAAACAGAGTGTCCTTCTTCATCGAAGAAGTGAGGGGGAGGGCTATCTGTGAGAACCTCTCCACGAACTTCTGATAGTACCCGACCAATCCCAGAAAACTCCGGACATCCATGGATGTCTTCAACCGGGGCCTGTCCCGGACGGCCTTAATCTTCGTGGGATCCACTGCCAACCCACACCACTGATAATGTCGCCTAGGAAGGCCACCTCCATCAGCCAGAACTGGCATTTTGCTGAACTTGACATATAATTAATGCTCCCTGAGCTTCTCTAGAGTCAAAACCAAATGCTGTGTATGGTCCTCTTTCATCCTCGAATAGATGAGGATATCTTCTATGAACACGATGACAAACCTGTCAAGATACAGCTCGAACACTCGGTTCATCAAGCTCATGAAAGCCGATGGCGCATTCGTGTGCCCGAAGGGCATCACGACAAACTCATACATGCCATATCTGCTGCTGAATGGCGTCTTCGGGATATCCTCTTCCTGTGTCCGTAACTGATAATATCCCGATCTTAGATCCAGCTTCGAGAACCAGTGTGCTCCCTCTAGCTGATCAAATAGCTCATCGATCCTTAGCAGTGGATAGGTGTTTCAGTCCGTTAATTGGTTCAGTGCACGATAGTCGATGCACAACCTAAGGGTCCCATCCTTCTTCTTTACAAACAAGACCGGAGCTCCCCAAGGCGAGGAGCTCGGCCTAACAAATCCAGCCTCCACCAGCTCCTGCAGCAGGCTCCTAAACTCCACCAGCTCCTTTGGAGCCATCTGATAGGGTGCCCGAGACACCGACTTAGCTCCAAGCACCAACTGAATCTAAAAGTCCTTCTCCCGGTGCGGTGACAATCCTGGTAGCTTCTCTAGAAATACATCCACAAAGTCCCGCACCACTGCTATATCAACAACCATCTTCTTGACCTCGGCCATCTCAAAGAACACCTGATAAACCTCATCTCCTGCAAGTGGTCCTTGACGACCTGAGTAGTAGATAACATCCTACGGGAGATGGGATTAATACCTTCAAAGGTCGCGAAGGTGTCGTCATATCTCAGCACAACCTTCCTCATCGGGCAGTCTATCTGGGCGTGGTTCCAGGTGAGCCATGTCATGCCCAGAACCAGGTCGAAGTCCGACATCCTCAAGAACATTGCCGCGGACTCGTGTGTCAGACCATCACTCGTCACCTTGAATAGGCACTTAGCAGTAGCTAAGACCCGTCTCGTTGGGGAGACGCACCCTCCCGGCGACTCCTAAATAATGTCGGACCCCCTCCAGTCCCTTTACGAACTCCTCAGAGACGAAATTGTGCGACGCCCCCATATCCACCAAGGTGTAGGCAGGATTGCCACACACCATAACTATTCCTGTTTATTTAGATATGGTTAGGTTACTGAACCTATGGTTTTCTTTCCTAGTATGCTACTGTTGTTTTTTGTTTCAAATATTCCAAAAGTAAATAACAGCACAAAATTAATAGCAAACCTGCAATCACCTTGCCCTGGTCCCGATGTGGAGCCAAGTCCAGAGCATACACCTGCTCCCTATTGGAAGTTATTTAACTTTAGGTTAACTAATCACCTAGAGGGGGGGGGTGAATAGGTCTTTGAGCTTTTAATAAATCTTTTGCTATTTTTAAATCATGCTAACTAGAGATTATCCTTAAGTCTTGCAATCAAAGAGAGAAACAATCAAACACAGCAAACAACAGAATTTATAGTGGTTCCCCAGTTGGGTACATCTACTTTTCCTCTCCACCTATCCAAGCTTATTTGTTGGACTTGGCACACCTTCTCCAAAATGCTCCTAAGAGCTTACACCTCAGATCCCATGGGATCATCAAGTCTCCTCTAAGACTCACTTCTCAGCCTCAAGGGCATACACTCAGTGGTCGGCAGACCACCTACCTCAGGCTGTTAAGCACTACACTCAGGCTGGGAGGACAGCCCTACCTCAGATCCCAAAGGATCCCACCTTAGAGCTCTGTAGTGCTCCTACACTTAGTGACCCGCAAGCCACCTACCTTAGCATTATCTCTAAGTCCTACAGATCAGGCTTTTCAGCCCTACAACTTCAGGCACAAGGTCCTATTCTCAGAGTACTACAACACTCCTACAACTCAGTACCCCGCAAGTTACCTACCTCAGTGCCCCTCCAGGAACCTACAGCTCAGTGCCAAGCTTGTCACCTACCTCAAGCACAAAGGCCCTACACTCAGAGAGCAACACTCTCCTACCTCAGGAACTTATGCCTTATAGCTCAGATCCTCACTTGGATCCTACATCAGTGCCCCAACAGGGCACCTACCTCAGTGACAAATTTGTTACCTACAACTTAGGCACAAAGTGCCCTACACTCAGATTCAAAAAACCTGAATCCTACAGGAAATAAATACAGAGTTGAAGAAAATAAAATTACTGACTCAGAGAAATAACTCTGAGTCAACTTTGCTGGACTGAGCAGATTTCAGTCTAGCTCACATACTGTAGAAGGAATCAGCCTTCTTCTATAGCTATCACTTATTACTGCTGCACTGATGAACAGCTTCCACCTTGTTTAGAGATGAATCAGCTAAACTGTTCTGTAGAGAACACCCTTGCTGAGCTTGAAGAGCAACAACTATCCTTTCTTGCCTTCAGGCTATCTTGACTGGACTGCAGCTTTCAAGCTTGATCGGAAAATAAATGTCCAGCCGACTATATCAGTTTCTCTTTTTGTTTTTTGGATTTGTTAACCCTAATCCTTTACTATTTCCCCTTTTATATGCATTAATATGAATCAATGACACCATATTATGTGGGCCCACCAAGGATTAGTGAGCTCCAACTGCATTAGAAAGGGACAAAATATCTTTCGGCGCTATAGCAGCCTTCCCGCAACAGCTTACTGCAATTTTGACTTTGATGACGTCAGCCGTGGTCATCAATCTCTGGACTTAGAAAATTTTCCTGAATCCCATCAAGCATTGAGTGATGTTGAGACACTCAACGCCATCAACCTTGGCTCCCAGTGCTTCCGGACTTAGAAAATTGGTAGTTATGGAGCCTCCATGGCCATGATTTCCATTAATCTCACGCTTTTCTCTTTCCATCAATTCACCAATTCCAGAGTTCAGTCCTACAAATTTTATCCTTTTCGTCGAACTCCTTTTAACGAATCTGCTCTATTCGTCGATCTCCGTTCGACGAATTAGCTATATTCGTCGATCTCTGTTCGACGAATCTGCCTTGCTTGACGAAGGCTGAACCTTATTCAGCAACTTGCTCTGTTCGTCGAACTCCATTTGACGAGCTCCGAACCAATTTAGTAACTTGCTCTATTCGTCGAACTGCGTTCGACGAACTGTGAACCCATTCAACAAACTTACTCCGTTCGTCGAACTCCGTTAGACGAATATGCTCCTAATTCCAAAGTGGCTCAATTCGTCGAACTCTGTTTGATGAATATGCTCCGTTCGACGAATTATTTGCTGAGTTCGATGAATCCGACTTGTTCTATAATGGTGTTGAGTGCACTCGACGCACTCAACGCCAATAAGTCCATGGCGTTGAGTGAACTCAATACGCTCAATGCCGTCAGCCATATATTTCTATATTTAAAATGGCGTTGAGTGCACTCAATGCACTCAACGCCATTCAGTCCATGGCGTTGAGTGAACTCAATGCCTCAAGCCAAGACATTCCTCCAAGTACAATGGCATTGAGTGCACTCAATGCACTCAATGCACTCAATGCCAATATATCCAAGGCATTGAGTGCACTCAACACACTCAACACCAATCAGTCTATGGCATTGAGTGCACTCAACAAACTCATCGCCAATCATTCTTTGACATTGAGTGCACTCAATGCACTCAATGCCAATCAGCCCATGGCGTTGAGTGCACCCAACGCCCTGTGCCCAAATATTTTCTAAGTAACTTCCTGACCTCAATCGACGCTTCCTAGGGTTTTCTCATGACCTAATCATGACAAAACCACTCCTAGGGGTCTAGTAGTCTCAGGGATGTTGCACGTCATCCTTCACGACATCCCTCTCCTGATCTACCTTCAACAAGTCGCGACTGGGCTAGAAGTTACGACGAGTCGACATGTGCGCGAGCTCCAACAGGCGTATTTGAGCTTGTGAGCTCTCCTGGGCGTGCCACTAGAGGTTCATGCCATTATAGGCTGCAACATCCTCGCGGCCATACAGCCCAAACCCTAGGGCATAGGCGTGCCCGCTGGTTGGGCGGCACTCCGACCAAGATGGATGGATGGAGGAGATGGAGACTCTGTGAGCCTGCTCATCCCATTGGACTATCGGCGCGCAGAGCCAGTCCGTGATCTTCCCGCCGAGACCAAAGTTTAGGTGGTCTTTTTGCAAGCCCGGCTCGTGGGCATCTGACTCCTCTGCGGTGTTGGATGCAGGCGGGTCATCTCCACTCTTGTCCTTCTCTAGGGACTTCTCCTGTGTGGTCTCTGTTGAAATTTGTGAAGTGGAAGTGGGTGACGGGACAGGCCGGGCGGCCTGGGGCGGACAGTTTTGGCGGACTAGGCGGACTGGGCAGACTGAGATGTGCGGCCTGGTGGAAAGTCTAGCGGAAAGCCGGCTGTCTTCTGAGCGGCTTGTTGCATGGAGTCCGCAGACTATGCGGCCTGATTTCTGCGGATAGGGTGTTTGCTGATTGGCTTTGCCAAGGAGCGGCCTGAGCGGATGGAGGCTTGCGGATTGGTGCATTGCTCAGTGGCCGCGGGTGCAAGCTTGTGCTGATAGGCGGGTTGGCTCGTGTCCGCGGGTAGCTTGCGGACTGGAGTGTCCGCGGTATGGGCTGTTGCGGACTGGGCTTGGAGCTTGGCTGAGGCCTTGTCGAGCTCTGGTGGCACAGCAGGCGATTTGCTGTCGAGATCATTGGCGGACTGGTTTTGGAGTCCGGGGTTGGCTGCTGTGTTGGACAGAAGTGCGAGGAGCTCGCGGACTCATGGCGGTCTGTGCTAGGGTGTTTGGCGGACGGGAGTTTGTGTCCGCCATGCTCGCATTGGCCCTTGATGGTTTTGGACTTGGTCACACTTTGTACCAAGGCCATGGTGTCCGCGGTATCCGCCAAGCCTGTTGTGACCGGGCAGACTGTTGTTGTCTTCCTTTGGTCGTGGACTTGTGGCGGATTGAGGTGTGAGTCTTGCGGACTGCCTCGGGTTGGTACGGACTGCTATTGAAGGGGGTTGCTGTCTTGTAGTGGTTGGAGCTTTGCGGGCTGATGCCTTGTCCGCATAGCTTGGGCGGACTGGAGAGGGTTCTCCAATGTTTGCCTTGCTCCTGGCGGTTTGCCTTGGTATCCGGCTAAGTCCTTGCGGACTCAGCGGACGGTGTTTTTGCTATCGCGCGGGCTTGGGTGGTGTCGCTATCTCTTGGGCGGTGACCACACTCCTCACCTTGCCTATAAATAGGACCCCTTGGCACATCTAAAGTAACGAGAGTGAACAGTAAGTTGGGTTGAGCGAAGTGCTGCGGTCTGTGTTTGTCACTCCGCGCGGATTGTTTCAGGCTCACGGTTTGCTGTGTACAGGTCGCGCGGATAGCTTCAAGGAGCCAGGAGTTTGGCTGTGACTTCGGTCAAGTACTTGGAAGTGTGCGGTCTCTGCGCACTCAGCAGGAGGTCGCTCTGCGGCTTGTCAGTTCTGTTTCATCTTTGCCAGCTTCAATAACCTGTCCGCCGGCTTCAGGCGGGTAGGGGTGTTCCTCAGTTCAGGTTCAGCAGGAGGCGAATAACGGTGTGTCCGCGCGGCCTCGCGGCTTCGGCGGACTCCGTGTCTATTCGGCGATTTGCAGCATAGCTTGGGCGAGTTCAGCGGACTCGGCGACCTCGGCGACCTCGCGGTCTCGGCGGACTCCGGTGCTGTCCGCCCGGCTTGTTTTTTGGTGCTTTCTGTTTTCAGCTGTTATACTAGCGAAATCATGTCTCGCTATGTATGCCTCGCATTGTAAAGAAGTGAATGAATAATAGACCTGCTTGTGCTTCCATTGTTTGTTGGGATTAACCTTTGTACCTCTAGTCCTTGGTTTCCGCTGGTTCAACGTGCGAACTGGGTAGTTCCGAAGATATTAATTTGGCGTTTGGGCTATCTTGTTGACCACGTTGAGAAAATTTAACATGGTATCAGAGGGAGGTTTCTGAGGTTCAGTTGCGTGAGCGGAAGACAGCCAGTGTTGTTACTCAGGGATTGAGTGGTGATCAACCTGTGTTGTTGCTCGGAGCTGCTGATAGGTTGCCAACAGGTGTTGCAATGGAAGGGAGATTTGCAAGAGGTCTGGGAATTGAACTCTTAACGCCGACTAACTTCAAGAAGTGGAAGTCGTGCATGAAGAGTTATCTTGTTGGCGAGGAGCTGTGGGAAGTTGTCGGTGGTGACGACAGACAGGAAGTCACTGCTGCTTTCGGTACTGCTGAGCAGGTTAGGCTCTGGAGAAGAACAAATGCTAAGACGGAGTTCATTCTGAAGAGAGCTGTGTCTCCGGAACTGTTTGATCACATCATTGGATGTGAGTCGGCTGCTGATATTTGGACAACCATTGATGAGTTGTTCAATAGGAAGAATGTGGCGCGGCTTCAGTTCCGAGAGAATGAGTTGGCCAGGGCAACTCAGGGAGACCTTTCCATCTCAAAGTACTTCTTAAAGATGAAGAGCTTGTGTGTTGAGCTGTCGGCACTGGATCCTGATGAGCCTATCTCTGAGGCAAAGATGAAAAGGCACATTATCCGCGGCTTGCGGAAGGAGTATGTGGCCTTTGTTACATCTGTTCAAGGGTGGGCTACTCAGCCGTCATTGCTGGAGCTGGAGAATCTGCTTGCCTCGCAGGAGAGCTTAGCAAGGCAGATGGCTGGAGTGAACCTGAATCAGGAAGGCAGCGAAGCTCTCTTCTCAGGCAAGAAGAAAGGATGGGAAGGGAAGAAGAAGAAGGTGCAGGCCGCTGTTGAGAAAGAGACTTCAACTTCATATCCGCCGGAGAGGAGCAATGCTCCTAAGGACTGGAAGAAGAATCTGAAGTGCTACCGGTGTCATCAGCGAGGGCACTTCAAGCGGGACTGCAAGGTCAAACTGCAGCCTGGGCATGCTGCGGGAAAGGAGGAAGCTTGCTCGAGAAGTGAAGAAGCAGAATGGGGCGGAGCTTTCATGACGGGCACTTGTGTCCGGGCCTTGTATGCTAAGGACTTCAACAGCGAGTGGATCGTGGACTCCGGGTGTGGTCATCACCTCACCGGAGACAAATCGAAGTTCACCTCCATGCAGGCTTACTCAGGTAATGAAACTATTATCACTGCTGATAATACTGTTTATGCAGTAAAGAAAGAGGGGGTCGTGTCATTGGGTAGTGATCAGGGGCCACTCACGTTAAGGAGTGTGTATCACGTGTCGGGCATGAAGAAGAACCTCTTCTCGGTGACCAATGCGGTGGACGCTGGCTATCACGTTCTGTTTGGGCCAACAGACGTGAGGTTCCTTCGCAACGTATCAGCGGTGAAGGCTGATGTTGCTCTTGTTGGGAGGAGGGTAAAGAGCTTGTTTGTTCTTTCCTCTAATGCTTATGTTGATAAGATGAGGGCCAATGATAGCGCTGCTATCTGACATGAGAGGCTGGGGCATGTTGGCATGGACATGCTGAAGGCAATGGCGAGTACAGGTTTGGTGAGGGGTTGCCGAAGTTGTCCTCCTTTGGTGATGGGCATGTTTGTGCTGGCTGTCAATACGGTAAGGCACATCGCCTTCCGTTTGATAAATCACAAACAAGGAGCAAGAAACCACTAGAGTGTATTCATGGCGACCTGATGGGACCAACGGTTACTGCCAGCCTTGGTGGAAGCAGATATATGCTTGTCTTGGTTGATGACTACTCAAGGTATACTTGGGTGTACTTCTTAAAGGAGAAGTCGGAAGCCTTCCGTTTGTTTGTGGAGTTTAAGGAGTTGGTAGAAGGCCGGCTTGGCTTGCAGATTAAGAAGCTTAGAACTGATAACGGGGGGGGGAGTTTGTCTCCTCCGAGTTTTCTAACTTCTGCAGGAAGCACGGCATCCAACGGGAGCTTACTTGTGCTCACACTCCATAACAAAATGGGGTAGCAGAGCGGAAGATCCGTCATCTGACGGAGACCTGCAAATGCTGGCTTCATGCGAAAGATATCCCAAGGTCCTTTTGGGCGGAGGGAATGTCTTGTGTTGTTTATGTTATCAACCGAATGCCACTCAGCCCTATCAACATGAAGACTCCTGTTGAGTTGTTGCTGAAGGAGAAGCCGAGTGTTGGACACCTTCGGGTGTTCGGTTCAACTTGCTACGTGCATGTCTCGGATGCTTCACGGACAAAGCTGGATGCGAAGGCAAGGAAACTTATCTTTGTTGGCTATGATGAGCGGAAGAAGGGATGGAAATGCATGGACCCTGTGATGAAGAAGTTCGTGGTGTCAAGAGACGTTGTCTTTGACGAGCTGACATCATATGGAGGTGGCTCGGTGGAGCTAACCGGAAGTAGCAAGTTTGATGAAGCACCGGTGGAGCCTGCTGAAGGCTTGGAAGAGGAGCTTGCTGTTTCACCTGAAGCTCTTGTTTCTTCGAACTCCGAGGCTGAGCTTTCTGGCTCAGGAAGCAGGGGGAGCACTGCTCAATGCTTGCCCCAGGTAGGAGTGGAGCCCGAAGAAGCAACAGAAGCCGTGAGCAAGGAGCCGGTTCTTCGGAGATCGAAAAGGGTGGTTATGCCACCGGCTCGGTACTGTGATGGGAATGCAGTGAGCTTTGTCTCCTGCTTCTTTGCAGGTCCTCTGGATGAGCGAGAGCCTGCAAACTTCAACGAGGCCACTGGAGTAAAGGAGTGGGATGATGCCATGAAGGAAGAGATTGATGCTCTGAAGAAGAATGAAACCTGGGACCTTGTGCCCAAGGTTGATGGTGTTACTCCGGTTACTTGCAAGTGGGTGTATAAGTTGAAGAAGAAGGCTGATGGGAGCATTGATCGGTTCAAGGCTCGCCTGGTCGCTAGAGGATTCTCACAGCAGTATGGAGAAGACTATGAGGAGACATTCAGTCCAATTGCGAAGATGACTTCTGTAAGAGTGGTGATCGCCTTGGCTGCTAGCAAGGGATGGAGGTTGTGGCAACTCGATGTGAAGAATGCCTTTCTTTACGGAGAGATTGACAAGGACATCTTCATGGATCAGCCGCTTGGTTTTGTCTCTGAGAAGCATCCGGACTATGTCTGCAAACTCAGGAAGGCTCTCTATGGGTTGAAGCAAGCTCCTAGAGCGTGGTATGGGAAGATTGCAGAGTACTTGCAATTCTGTGGATACCTTGCTTCTAACTCGGATTCAAGCTTGTTCGCCAAGAAGAAGGGAGAGCTACGAGTCTTGGTCCTGCTGTATGTGGATGACATGATCATGACAGGGAACTCGGAGGGGGAAGTAGCAAGGCTCAGGGCTGAGCTTGCTATACGCTTCGAGATGAAAGACTTGGGAGAGTTGCATCACTTTCTTGGTCTGGAAGTGGAGAGGAAGGAGTGCGGGGTTCTCATTAGCCAGAAAGGGTATGCTGATCGCATTGTGAAGCGGTTCGGCATGGGCGAAGGGAAGAAGTGCTCTACTCCACTAGAATCTGGGTTGAAGCTTCGACGAGATGAGGGAAGGGTTATTCATGATCCCTTGGTGTTCAGGGCTCTTGTTGGGAGCTTGATTTATCTGACGATTACAAGGCCGGATATCGCTTATGCTGTTGGCCGAGTAAGTCGGTATATGGCTGAACCAAGGCAATCTCATCTATTGGTGGCGAAGGGAATTCTGAAGTATGTCAAGTCTTCTTCTGACATGGGACTCCTCTATAGAAGGGACGCGGAGGTTGTGTTGCTCAGGTACACGGATGCTGACTATGGCGGTGATTCGGATGATCGAAGGTCTACTTCAGGTTATGTGTTCACTTGCGGTTCAGCTAGCATCTCGTGGTGTAGCAAGAAGCAGGACTCGGTGTCGGTTTCAACCACGGAGACGGAGTATAAGTCTTCGGCCTTGGCTGCTCGGGAAGCCGTTTGGTTGAGGAGGCTTATAGAGGATGTTCATGAAGAAGTTCAAGGGCCTACTTTACTCCGGGGTGACAATGAGAGTGCTCTCAAACTAGTTAACAATACAGTGTGTCACTCCAGGACCAAGCATATAGAGATTGATCACCACTTCATCAAGGAGAAGGTGTTGGAGGGGTCTCTGCTGGTCGGGCATGTTCGGAGTGAAGATAATCTTGCTGACATCTTCACGAAGCCACTGTCGAAGGGGCCCTTTGAACGCTTGCGCAGCTTGCTAGGCTTGGTCACCACTTCCCACTTCAAGGGGGAGTGTTGAAATTTGTGAAGTGAAAGTGGGTGACGGGACAGGTCGGGCAGCCTGGGGCGGACAGTTTTGGCAGACTAGGCGGACTGGGCAGACTGAGATGTGCGGCCTGGTGGAAGGTCTAGCGGAAAGCCGGCTGTCTTCTGAGCGGCTTGTTGCATGGAGTCCGCGGACTATGCGGCCTAATTTCTGCAGATAGGGTGTTTGCTGATTGGCTTTGCCAAGGAGCGGCCTGAGCGGATGGAGGCTTGAGGATTGGTGCATTGCTCAGTGGCCGCGGGTGCAAGCTTGTGCTGATAGGCGGGTTGGCTCGTGTCCGCGGGTAGCTTGCGGACTAGAGTGTCCGCGGTATGGGCTGTTGCGGACTGGGCTTGGAGCTTGGCTGAGGCCTTGTCGAGCTCTGGTGGCACAGCAGGCGATTTGCTGTGGATATCGATTGGCGGACTGGTTTTGGAGTCCGGGGTTGGCGCTGTGTTGGACAGAAGTGCGAGGAGCTCGCGGACTCATGGCGGTCTGTGCTAGGGTGTTTGGCGGACGGGAGTTTGTGTCCGCCATGCTCGCATTGGCCCTTGATAGTTTTGGACTTGGTCACACTTTGTACCAAGGCCATGGTGTCCGCGGTATACGCCAAGTCCGCTGTGACCGGGCGGACTGTTGTTGTCTTCCTTTGGTCGTGGACTTGTGGCGGATTGAGGTGTGAGTCTTGCGGACTGCCTCGGGTTGGTGCGGACTGCTATTGAAGGGGGTTGCTGTCTTGCAGTGGTTGGAGCTTTGCGGGCTGATGCCTTGTCCGCATAGCTTGGGCAGACTGGAGAGGGTTCGCCAATGTTTGCCTTGCTCCTGGCGGTTTGCCTTGGTATCCGGCTAAGTCCTTGCGGACTCAGCGGACGGTGTTTTTGCTATCGCGCGGGCTGGGGTGGTGTCGCTATCTCTTGGGCGGTGACCACACTCCTCACCTTGCCTATAAATAGGACCCCCCTGGCACATTTAAAGTAACGAGTGTGAACAGTAAGTTGGGTTGAGCGAAGTGCTGCGGTCTGTGTTTGTCAGTCCGCGCGGATTGTTTCAGGCTGACGGTTTGCTGTGTGCAGGTCGCGCGGATAGCTTCAAGGAGCCAGGAGTTTGGCTGTGACTTCGGTCAAGTACTTGGAAGTGTGCGGTCTCTGCGGACTCAGCAGGAGGTCACTCTGCGGCTTATCAGTTCTGTTTCATCTTTGCCAGCTTCGATATCCTGTCCGCCGGCTTCAGGCGGGTAGGGGTGTTCCTCAGTTCAGGTTCAGCAGGAGGCGAATAACGGTGTGTCCGCGCGGCCTCGCGGCTTCGGAGGACTCCGTGTCTATTCGGCGATTTGCAGCATAGCTTGGGCGAGTTCAGCGGACTTGGCGACCTCGGCGACCTCGCGGTCTCGGCGGACTCCGGTGCTGTCCGCCCGGCTTGTTTTTTGGTGCTTTCTGTTTTCAGCTGTTATACTAGCGAAATCATGTCTCGCTATGTATGCCTCGCATTGTAAAGAAGTAATAGACCTACTTGTGCTTCCATTGTTTGTTGGGATTAACCTTTGTACCTCTAGTACTTGGTTTTCGCTGGTTCAACGTGCGAACTGGGTAGTTCCGAAGATATTAATTTGGCGTTTGGGCTATCTTGCTGACCACGTTGAGAAAATTTAACATTCTTTGGTGAGCTCAGGTATATTTGTTGTTATTGTTGTTGCTCTCCCCTGGAGACCATAATCTCCTTCTTCGTCTTTTTTGGAGGTCTAAAGCGACGAGGTAGCCTGGACCTTACGGGGTTAGGTCGCTTCTTGCTGGAGGAAGGTATCCCCGTCCCCAGCTCGCCCCGGTAGGCTTTTGCGGCTACCCGCTCGCGCGTGAGTGGGTCCGGGTAGAATTGCGAGCCCATAAAGGGCGGGTGCTTTGGAATCAGCCGCTCCCCTATAGGATAGATTTGGGAGTTAGAAAATTATTATCATATATACGCGAGCCTATTGAGGAAAGAAGGGAAAGAGTTATACCTTCACCGGGCCAAACCGAGAGAAGCAAGTCAAGGCCCCTTCGAAGGTTGGCTACCTTGAAGTCCTTGCTGAGGAAGTACTTGTGGAGCTTGACACCATTCCACATCACTGTCGTGGGCTGGTACACCTCGTCACTCCTCTACCGAGGCGAGAAGGTTATGTGGTTGTGCTCAGCCTTGATGAAGGCGAGATTTGAGAACCAGTTGTGGTTCTTGTTAGCCGTCTCACGGACCTTGAACTACGAGCCTGACAGGAAGGCGACCCCTTCATTAGTTGCGCGGTAGATAAAGAGTTTCCTGAAGACTGTCCGGTTGAACTCTACCCTATCTCGGTGGACGTAGAAGGCGAATGCCACCATCATGACGATGATATTAGGTTTTAGTTGGGCGGGGACCGCCCCGTAATACTTCAGGATCTAGCAGATTTCTGGCCATAGGGGGGGCACAACCCCACCTAAAAGTGTGAGATGGGGAAGGCAAGATCATCCTCATAGAAGGAGTTGATGGCCTCGCCTGCCGCGGGCTGGTGCGCAAAGAACCCCGGGGGAATGTAGTCGGCAGTGAAGTCTGCTGGCTCCTGCTCGCTGGTGTTTCCCTCATAAAAGATGTACTCGGCAAATTGCCAAGCACATTTAGACCTCCTGTCAACGTCGGGTCACATTTTCCCCATGTCCTTAATGATTATGGCGCGAGTTGAGGTGGCGAGATGGGTAAGTAGAGGGGAATAAGAATAAGCAGTAAAGGCGATAGTCTGAGTGTTGGTGAGGGGTCCTATTTATAGAAAACATAATTAATGGACGAGCTGACCAGTCAGTCCGGCTCGCCAAATCCAACTCACCGACTCCTGTGACCTATTCTATCCTATGACGAGCTGAACCTAAAGCGCAGCGTATTATGCAGAATTAACAAACAAAAACATAAAAATTGTGCAAGTTATTACAGACAGGGGTTCTCGCAGTTCATAAAGAGAAAGTACAGCAAGAAGAAATCTATTTCAGCGCGCATGAGCTGGGGGTTGGGGGGTGAGTGCCATTAGGCTCAACCACGGAGACATTCCATCTACCCCAGCCTCACATCCCCATCATCGGAGGTCGGCGTGTAACATCCCTTAAATAACTAGACCCCTAGGATTTTGTTTTGACATGACTAGGTCATGACAAAACCACCATAAGCTCAAAGGACCAAGTGAACAAGGCCAATGTGAAAATCTCCTTGGTCTGCCTATAGCTCAGCCTCAACATTTACACCTAAGGTCTAACATTTTGGGTACACCTTGATCCCAGGACCCTACCATAACACTCCAAACACCTTGGGAAGTGCATAGGGCCACTAAGGACCCACTATAGGCAGTCAAAGAGGTAAAGTTGACCTAAGTCAACCCTAACCCTAAATGGGTCAAACTAGCCTACATAGAGTCAATTGACCTTCCCCTAGCCAAGTGGACCCCACTCATGCCCTCCTAACCCTAAAGTGAGGTCAATGGGTCACCAAGGACCCATTGGGATTAACCCAAGAATTTATGTTGACCAAAGTCAACTCTAGCCTCTAATTTGGTCAAAGTACCCTTCCTAAGGGTAGGTGACCTCCAAGGTGTCAATTCATCCTTACCCATCCCTACCTAGACCTTAGGGGAGGCCAATAGGTCACCAAGGACCCATTGATGGTGACACAAAAGGTCAACTTGACCAAGGTCAACCCTAAGGCTAGGTCAAGTCAACTTAGCTCAAAAAGGGCTAACCCAAGCTCAAGCCCCTAGCCACTTGGGCTAACCACTCCCTAACCTCTTTATAATAATTTAGTGGGCTGAAATTAGGCTAAGTGCCATAATATAATTCGGCCATGAAGGGCAGGAGAGAGAAAACCCCAAATCCCTCTTTAATGGAGGAGAGAGAAAAGAGAAGGAGAAGGCCATTCATGCGTGGGGAGGCCAAGGGCCACCTTTGGTGGCTGGATTAAACTCCTCTGGAGAAGAGGAGAAGTTTCCAGCCATTTCCTGGCCACCCCAAGGCAGATTCACCTCCCCACCACCATGGCCGAGCCAAGCTATTCATGGCCATTAATGGCATTGATGTCATTCCCCGTCTTATTATTTTAAAAGCTTCACTGGGCTCCAAGGAGTCTCTTCCACTCTTACCCCGACGATTTAGAGTTACTCCACTGTGTAGTTGCAGAAACCCGAGCGTCGCCACCAGCACCATGGCATTCTGGCGATCGACGCGTCTCCAGGCCGCAAACAAGGTCCTCCCCTCCTCCTCTCTCTATGGGTAGATCTTAGCAGTCATTAAGATTAAGAATCGGGCTCAATTGAGCCCGATCAGGGATGGATTTTTCCTGATTTTTCCGCAAAAGTGAGCCCATCGGGATCGACGAAATAGGCTTCTCCGGCTGCTGTGCCGCCGCCCGGCGATAGCCACCACCTCAACGGAGTTGGTGGTGGCAGTGGCTTGTCAGGGAGGTGGTCGGATGGCCGGCGGTAGCAACTGGAAGTTGCTCTAGGACTAGTGGATCTTAACCATTGGCTGGAGGTTGAAGATAACCTGTAGCCGCCCGATCTGCGCTAAGATTTGTGCTGAAATCCAATTAAAACTATAGGTTATTAAATTCTGATTATTTCATTTCTGTCACACCTTTTTTTATTTAATGTTTTTATTTATTACAAATACCTAGAGGCTAATTCAGAGGAAGTGGTCAACATCAAATTTGTAGTCCAATGGGTCTACTTTAAGTCAAAATTGGTTTGAACCAATTTGGGTTCTTGGTTTGACCAAGGCACTCATTTTGCTAGGATATATACCTAGGGCTAGATAGAAATTAAAGTGGGTGCCCACACTTCATATCTGGTCCAAATGACTTGAAATTTGGACAGGGAGTCACCCTAGACCATATCTAGGCCCTGCCCAAAATTGAGAATTTTTGGGAGCATGTTTTCAATAGTTTTGGAAATTAGTTAATTTCTCTAGGGAAATTTAATTTAGGGACCAAATGACATCCAATCTCACTCAAAATTTGGTGAGTGGTGCTTGGGGTCATTTTAAAGCTCTGGTTAAAATTTCATCTCATTTGGATATGGTTTGTACTGGAATCATGCAAACCCTAGCCTTGCCATAATAAGGGCATTTTGGTCAAAAGTGCACTTTAGGTTTTGGAGTGACCAAATCATCTCAACAGAGGATGAAATTGGGGCCACTATCTTGGCATGATTTTTATCACCCTCCCATGGAAGATGGGTAGATTGGAGTGGATTTGCCTTAGGACCTAAGGCCAAACCCTACGGAGGGGCTTTTTGTGTCTTGTGAAGGGCAATGGGTCAAAGACCTTGTATGGACTTGAAACTTGGCAGGGTGAGAACTAGAGTAGCTAAAACCCTCTAGTAAAATTCTTAAGGGATTTGGGAATGGGTAGGCCCCTCTAAACCCTAACCTTAGTTTATGGCACAAAATGTGTAGAGATAGAATATGTTACTAAAACTCATTGAACAGTGATGAAACTTAGGCAGAGAAGTTAGTATGAGCCTCTGGAAATTATTGTAGGGTGTTAGGAAGAAATTAGATTATACTTGTAGTTAAACTCTCTAAGTTGCCCCTAAGGATGATTGTGATAAAATCATGATTAAACTAGCTTAAAATATTATGAAACTTAGTCAGTGAGGATTTATGATCATACTATAGCCATGGTAAATTTTGTGTAATTTTTGGATAATATTTTAAGGTACTTCTCTATTTAATTCCGTTTATTGTATTTATATTGAGTTAATTAATTAGGGATTAAATCTTGCTGAAAAGTTGAGAAACTTTGGCTTTTTTGTTCAATAGTCATATTATGTTTATCATAAATTTTGTGGAGCATTTACTTGTCTAATGTTGGTACATCATGTTCAAACTTGGGATTTTTGGATTAATAGAATAATTAAATAAATTACCAGATAAATTAGGAAAATTATGAAATTCTGGATTTAGACTAAAAAGGTTATGAAAGCTCTCCATTAATTATTATAGGGTTACTGAATGAATATTTGAAGTACCTCTCATTTTACACGTCATATAGCTTAGGTTGGTCTGCATTTAGTAAAACTGCAGAAATTATTTTGGAATATAAATTTGGGCACATGAGTTGGGGTTAGATGTTTGCTGGTTTGGATAATTTTTCACAGAAGTGCGAAAAATGCGCGCCCCGGCAAAAAAAGCGTGTATCGTAATCGTACGGACAAAAAATGCGCGTTCGACAAACAAATGTGCACCGGATAAGAAAGAGCGTGGACGGGAGAAAAAAAACGAATGATAGAAAAATGCGCATTTTTAAAATAAATGCCCGTCCGAACAAAAATGAGAAGAAAATTCTACGCCCCGCCGAAAAATGCACACTCAGACAAATAATGTGCCACCGGGCAAACAAATACGTCGCGACGAAAAATGCGTGTATATGCCAAAATTGCGCATATGGTCGCAAGGATGCAACTCCTGTCATACAGGAGGACAAATCCCATATCTGCTCACACACAAACACCCAAATGATTCGTAACATGCCCAACAACCACCCTTATCATCAACCTTTCTCAAGGAAGACTTTAGATGGCATCAAAGCACGCTCTTCCTCACTTGATGAATGCTGTGACTTCAGGTCAAAGGATCACAACACCATTGTCAATTGAGACCTACTCGTGACACGATTGGATGACAATCCACAGAGTAGTCTCAGGTTGGGTCTGTCCAGTACAACTTGTTCACTAACAAGTACCCACGTGATGACTTGATATCACAATATCATGACCTGTGAGAACAAGTCATCAGTCAACACACGTGCTAGTCTTCATGTACCATCATCACCCTTAGCTTCTATGATGATACTCGACCAGGGACCTTTAAGAATGAAGCTTCAAATAAATCATGGGCTCTCACATTCAAGTCACGTACTTGATGTCCCATGGAAGCGAACATTCTAAGGGTATCTATTATGTTAACATTTAACTATCATATATAGAAAAATTCATAATAAAAGAATTTGCCATTAACTATAACAGAAAAACTAGGTACACAGTTCATCATATGAACAAACAGCCAACAAAATACAAGATTACATGCAACCCACAAGATTCTCGCTAGAGTTGATCATTTAGGTATCGTTTACCCATCGATCTAGTATGACCATCATGCTTTCTCTGCGCGAGAGGCTTTGTCAGCGCATCCGCAATATTTTCCTCAGTCGGCACTCTGCAAATGTTTACATCTCCTCGTTCGACAATCTCACTAATAAGATGAAAACGCCGGAGTATGTGCTTGGAGCGCTGATGAGATCTAGGTTCCTTAGATTGTGCAATTGCACCATTGTTATCACAGTAGAGAACTACGGGACCAACAATGCTAGGAACAACATCAAGCTCGCCGATGAATTTCCTAATCCATACAGCCTCCTTCGCCGCATTAGCTGTGCGATATACTCGGCCTCTGTTGTAGAATCAGCAACTGTCTCTTGCTTGGAACTCTTCCAGCTCACAGCTCCTCCATTCAGGCAAAACACAAAACCTGACTGAGACTTGGAGTCGTCTCGATCAGTTTGGAAGCTAGCATCCGTGTAACCACTTACAACGAGCTCTTCCTCTCCACCATACACCAAGAACACGTCCTTAGTCCTTCTCAAGTACCTCAGGATATTCTTGACTGCAATCCAGTGACACTCACCGGGGTCTGACTGATACCTGCTAGTCATGCTCAAAGCAAAGGAGACATCGGGTCGAGTACATAACATCGCGTACATGATTGATCCAATTGCCGAAGCATATGGAATCAACTTCATGCGGTCCTTATCTTCACAAGACTTTGGACACTGGTCCTTAGAGAGATTCACACCATGAGACATGGGCAAAAATCCTTTCTTGGACTCAAGCATGTTGAACCGCTTCAACACCTTTTCGATGTACATACTCTGGGTCAAACCCAGCAACTTCTTCGATCTATCTCTATAGATCTTAATACCGAGTATATAAGTCGCTTCACCCAAATCCTTCATTGAAAAGCAGTTCCCTAGGTTGTTCTTAACAACTTTCAGGGTAGGAATGTCATTCCCGATCAATAGTATGTCATCTACATACAATATCAGGAAGACAACAATGCTCCCACTGATTCGCTTGTAAACATAAGGCTCATCTTCATTCTTGATGAAACCAAACTCTTTGATTTTCTCATCAAAACGAAGATTCCAACTTCGAGAGGCCTGTTTCAGTCCATAAATGGACTTATTCAGCTTGCATATTTTAGTGGCTTCATCTGGGGATACAAAACCCTCGGGTTGTGTCATATACACTTACTGAAGGAGGTTTCCATTAAGGAAAGCCGTTTTGACATCCATCTGCCAGATCTCGTAGTCATAATACGTAGCAATAGCAAGCAATATCCTAATGGACTTTACCATGGCAACAGGGGAAAAGGTCTCATCATAGTCAATACCATGAATTTGCTTGAAACCCTTAGCCACCAGTCGCCCTTTGAATGTCTGTACATTCCCGTCCATGTCGGTCTTCTTCTTGAAGACCCACTTGCACCCTATGGGTCGTACCCCTTCAGGTGGTTCCACCAAGTTCCAAACTTGGTTTGCATACATGGAGTCCATTTCGGATTTTATAGCCTCAAGCCATTTGTCGGAGTCCGGTCCATTCATAGCCTCTTGGTAGGTTGCTGGTTCATCATCATGATCCATGAGCAACACATTACCTATTTGAGACACGAGAAATCCATATCTCTCAGGCTCAAACCTCGGTCTACCAGATCTACGTAGGACTTGTGTTCCCTGAGCAGGTTCTCTAGCTACAACATCTTGTAGTCCTGTCTCAGAATCCAATTCCGGTTCATTCACTACATGTGGTTCTTGAACTTCTTCAAGCTCTACCTTTTCAGTCTTTCTTGATAAGAACTCCTTCTCCAAGAAGACACCAGTCCTTGCGACAAACACTTTGCCCTCAGACGGTAGGTAAAAGTAATACCCTTTCATTTCCTTAGGATATCCCACCAGATAACATTTATCCGATTTGGGTTCCAGCTTATCAGGCATTTGACGTCTCACGTATGCCTCACAGCCCCAAATTTTAATGAACGACATACTAGGACGCTTCCCAGTCCATATCTCATATGGTGTCTTCAGAACCGTTTTAGTTGGAGCGCGATTCAATGTCATTGCAGCAGTCTCTAAAGCAAAACCCCAAAAGGAAACAGGCAAGTCTGCATGACTCATCATCGAACGTACCATGTCTAACAGAGTACGATTTCTCCTCTCAGATACACCATTATGTTGTGGTGTTCTAGGTGGAGTGAGCTGTGATACAATACCACACTCTTTCAGATGATCACGGAACTCATGACTCAGGTATTCGCCACCTCGATCAGATCAGAGTGCTTTAACCCTTTTACCCAACTAGTTTTCTACTTCATTCTTGAACTCTTTGAACTTTTCAAAGGTCTCGGATTTGCACTTCATAAGATACACATATCCGTATCTACTGAAATCATCAGTAAATGTAACAAAGTAGAAATACCCTCCTCTAGCCATGGAACTCATGGGTCCACATACATCACTATGTACAACACCCAAGAGATCCTCAACCCTCTCAGTATAACCAGTGAAAGGAGCTTTAGTCATCTTTCCTAACAAACAAGATTCGCATCGCTCAAATGATTCATAATCAAATGAGTCCAAAAGTCCATCTCTATGGAGCTTGGATATGCGCTTCTCGTTGATATGGCCCAAACGACAATGCCAGAGAAAAGTAGGGTTCGAATCATTTGTTCTTAGTCTTTTATTGTTTTCTACATTACAGATCAGATGGTCCAAGTTCAAAACGTAAAGACCATTAAACAATTGGGCTACAGCATAACAAACATCATTCTTAAATATAGAACAACAATTGTTCTTAATTATAAAAGAAAATCCAATCATGTCCAAACATGAAATAGATATAATGTTTCTAGTTATCGCCGGAACAAAATAACAGTTATCTAGTTCTATTACAAGCCCACTGGGCAAAGAAAGACGGTAAACTCCTACGGCTACAGCAGCAACTCTTGCTCCATTGCCGACGCGGAGGTCCACCTCCCCTTTACTCAGCAATCTTCTCCTTCCCAGTTCCTGCACATTTGTACAAATGTGAGAACCACATCCGGTATCCAATACCCAAGATGAAGGAGCAGAAAGGTTTATCTCTATAACGTAGATATTAGAAGCGGAAGTCATACCTCCGCTCAATTTCTGCAGACCCTCAATATATGAAGGACAGTTCCTCCGCCAATGACCAGCCTTGCCACAGTGGTGGCATTTCCCATCCTTCACCGTGCTCTTCTTTTTCATCAGTGCTGAAGACTTGGGCTCAAGATATGACTTAGGTCCTACCTTCATCTTCTTGGAGCCCTTGGCTTTGCCCTTGCCCTTATGCACCATCAGTATGGGGCTGGCAGGCTTGGCCTTCTTCATATTGATTTCGGCAGTTCTCAACATGCCTAGGAGTTCGGGCAGTGTCTTGTCTATCTCATTCATGTTGTAGTTCAAGACAAACTGCTCATAACTATCCGGCAACGATTGCAGGATCAGATCCGTGGCCAACTCTTGACCAAGAGGAAAACCCAGCCTTTCAAGGTTCTCTATATACCCAATCATCTTGAGTACGTGAGTCCCTACTGAGTCTCGAACTCCCATCTTGCACTGAAACAACGCTTTCGTGATGTCGAACCTCTCTTGACGAGCCTGCCCTTGAAACATTTTCTTGAGATGCTCGTCAATCTCCTTGCACCCCATGTTCTCATGTTGCTTCTGAAGCTCAGAGTTCATGGTGGCAAGCATAAGGCACTCGACATCCAAAGCATCGTCAGTATACTTCTTATAAGTATCTTTCTCAGCACGAGAAGAGTTCCCGGTTGGCACCTCGGGGGCTTCTTCTTCCAAGACATAGAGCTTTCGCTCTTGCCTGAGAACAATTCTCAGGTTCCTATACCAGTCCATATAATTTGTCCCACTGAGCTTATCCTTCTCAAGGATGGCTCTCAGAGACAACGTGGAGTGCGCAACGCTTGCCATGGAATTCTACAAGAATTTATGCAGAATAAAATCAGTACCTAAATTTCAATTACAATTTATTCTAATTAGGACTTCAATTAAAATACTCCCACTATTTTATTCGAAATGATAGCCCTCACTAACAATTCAGAGAGTTCATGCGAGCTACTCTCTTAGTGGACAAGATCCGTATTTCACCAACACTATGAGTCCGCTTTGGCGTTCCTCTCACGATGCGGTTATTTAGGTAGGCAACGCTTGCCAATTGCATCCTCATGCAATTCTTGTATGGTTGGTGAATAACTCCTTATTCGCATCCATCATATGGTGCATGCCAACCCTATGCCTCTAGGCACTCAACCTTTGAGGTCACCTAGTTAAGCTGGACCCGATGTCGACAGTGGGATATCACAATTATCCGCTCGCACCCTTACCAAGATAGATTAATGCACCTTGCTTTGGCAAGCCCACACTTCATCGATCGAGGCAGGAAGAGTGTCATCCATCGGAAGGCATCCGAACACTTAATATTTGATGAAGGGATTTCAAATATAGGTTAACAATTAACCATGATCAACATTTGATCGACGTGCACATCCAAAGAAAAACAATTCTTCTAAAACCACATGCATCCCTTATGTGCACATCCTGACACCATCAACATTTGATAGAAGGAAGGGCTAAATCTGAACATCCGGAAATTTCCAAATCCTCAGATTTACATGCATTGGACAAAGGCAAAGACAGCTCAACTTAAAGCAGTAGACAAGCTCATCTCTCTTTGTTGGAGAGATCACAATTTCTAACACTTAGAAATTCCCACGCAATTCCAGACGTTCTCGGCGGGAACCAAGACTAAATCTAGACATTTAGAACACTTCTAAATCCCTAGGTTTACACGCACTGGAATAACAAACTTCCAAAACAACGATCATGGCCGCAAGCTCGCTCTGATACCACTGTTGGGTTTCTCTATGAGGATTGGCACAACGCTTGTGCACGCAGCGGAAAAATAAACATCAAGAAAAACCCAAAGAGATGTGGATCGGGCTATGAACGTTGAATCAAAAAGTTAGCAAAAACTAGGCAAAAATTACCTCGGTGGCGTTGAGTCACAACTCAACGGAGATGCTCCAAAGTTTATCTGCTTGCTAGTGGCGAGTTCTACGTGGAATAGCGTCCACGTTGCTGCAGAAGTCCACACGAGTGGGAGAACGCCGAGCTTTCCGTCACACGGAAGATCGGGATGGAGAAGACCGCACCTCGGCTATCCCACGGACTGTTAGGTCTGCGCCAGGAAGAGCAGCACCAGCGACAGTCGCCGGAGAAGAGGTGGTCGACGGAGCAAACACGGCGGCGGAACTCTTCCGGCGGCGGGAATCGGGATCGGCGGAGCGAACGAGCGGAACTCTTCCGTCGGGTTCGATTCGCTACAGGAGAAAATCGCGAGCAAGCGCGCGTTATCCAGAAAACCCTAAGGGTCCTATTTATACCAAGGTATAAATAAACCCAGGAAAATCGCTATCCGCAGACCACCCGAAATTAGGGTTCAGAATCGGCGAGTATCATTCGGTGAGAATCGGCGACAATCGGCGAGAATAACTGAGCAGGTTCGGCGAGAATCAGTCGACGAGTATCATACAGGATCGACGAGAATCAGAGTACAATACTCGATGATTCTCGCCGATCGTCGAGCCACGCTCGACGATACACAACGATACTCGACGATCGTCGAACCGCGGTCGACGACAATTGTCGAAGTAGTCGATCGTCGAGAATCAACAATTGATTCTCGACGATTCTCGTCGATCGGCGAGAATCAGAGAGACGATTCTCGCCGATCGGCGGGAATCAGAAGACGATTCTCGACTAATGTCATCGACCCTCGGACGACAATCCCAACTAGCCCTTCAAGGCAACATTTGCCCAACCCGATGATCCTATAAGGCAACACTTTGCCCATAACCCTATTCAGGTCGGTGATTGGTAACCTTTACCAACACAGTCAGTCATCCAACTTCTCCACATCTCTTATGTGCGACCCTGCAGGCTCATATCGCGTTGGCAGTGAGATTACATGCTTGATCACTTCCAGATCACAATGGTAACTCCAACACACTTCTACTACGCTTGGCGAACTGAGAAACCAGCCCGCGCTCCACTGCGCGATCTCCCCGGACTGAGCCATCCTGGACTTGGTTCAATTCCCACCAAGTCCAGTCCGCTGGCCACAAGGGCCAGTCCGCACTTACTGGCGAACACTGGATCTAGCCCGCCATACCGGGCGACCTCCAGTTTCTGTCCGCGCTGACCGGCGGTCTCCGCGGCTTCCCGCTGCACCAGAGCAAGACCAAGGCAACTGCCAAACTGGTCTGCCGAGCTCCAGTTCTTCAGTCCGCTTCATGCCGGACTCCGCGGATAACATTTCTATCCGCCCGGTTACTTCCTGGGAGTCAACCGTCTGCTGAGCATACACTGGCCTGTCAGACCGCTGCTGCTGTCCGCGTAGTCCGCGCGAACAGACCGCGCAGGCCGCCACAGAGCAAACCGCCTGCAACATCCCTGCCGACCTAGCAGTCCGCCAACCCAGTCCGCGTAGTCCGCGCGGATAGGTTTCCCAAGCATTCCATTCACCCACTTTCACTTCACAGAATTCAACACTCCCCCTTGAAGTGAGAAGTGGTGAATAACTCCAGCAGCTCCCGTAACCTTGCACCTGGTCCTTCCGATAGCATCTACGAAAAGATGTCAAAGACATAGTCCTCGCCCCGTATATCATGGACCATGAGGGAGCCCTCCAGCATCTCCAAAAAGGAGTCATGCTTCCCTCTGCCGTCTTCAGCTTCAACCTCCACTCTTGCATCACAGGAGTATCACCAACTTCCTTGGACACTGAAGTCCAAGCCTCGTTGCCTCTGAGAGAAGTCACCTCTTGATAATACGTTTGCAGTCAATTTTATTAGGATATTTTCGGGGTTTTAAAGCCAATCATGTCTTGTAAAGTACTTGTTTTGATTCCCCTTTGTATATATTTTTGTCGCTAATGCATTTTTTCTGCTTTTTGCAGGTTTTCACGGCTTTCAGCCGAATTTTGCTGTGATACGCCCCAAGGTCACGCCCTACCAGGGCGTGTACCTAGGGCGTGTAACCCAGAGGAATGAAGCAATTGGTCCGAAACTGCATTCCGTGGAAACTTAGTGTACACGCACTCGGTCACGCCCGTGACACACCAGACACGGGCGTGTACTATAGGCGTGTCCCCAAGTTCCGAGGAATCGCCGCAGCGCGCTCGTTTTTTCCTGCTCCACCGCCGCACCGAAAGTGTCACGCCCTAGGGTCACGCCTGACCCGGGCGTGACATATGGGCGTGTACTTCAGCAATTCCGCCCGTCACCTCCAGCATTCAATTTCAGCTCCCAAAGTCACGCCGCAAAGAACACGCCCCAGGGTCACGCCCTACCAGGGCGTGACCGGTGGGCGTGTACCGCAACAACTCCGTCAGAATTCAATTCCTGCCCGAAAAAGTCGCGCCGAATGTGTCACGCCCCAGGGTCACGCCCGACCAGGGCGTGACAGGGGGCGTGACCCGACCCGAAAAATTCTATAAATAGAGCCCAACTCCAGGGGTTTGAGGACAACTTTTCGCTTTGAGAGGGGAGGTTCTGTCCTTTGTTTTTCTGAACTTTTTAAGCATGTATTTTCATTTCTAGTTCGTAGCTCTAGCTTTATGCTTTCCCTGTATTAGCTCCTAGCTTCTTTCTGTAGTATGATGCTAATGATAGTATAGTTTCCTTTTCATGTTCTTGTAATCTCTGGTTTTCAAGCTGTAAGATCACTATTTCTCTTAATAAAAAGTGTTATTTTCTTTTTCGTTCCTGCTCTGTTTTCAGTATTTTTCTTCTACTCATCTCCCTCTTCCACCTCACCATGATTAACTAATCCTCCATGTACTCGATCTAATTGATCCGAGGTTCGAGTGATTAGGTTATGATGCTTTGAATCTTACCTTTTCTGTTTAGGGTTTGGCTTTGAATTACTCTTGATTTATCACGGGTTGGAGGTATATCATCGATATATACTCTCCACCTTTGCTTTCATTCTGGGCTAGCCGAGAGGCCGAAGGTTTGAAATGAGCACTCAAGAGTAAAGGGAGTTGTTCGCACCCCTCGAGAGAGGCAGACGTTCAAATCTCCCGGATTGGAGTAAAATCCATTAGAGGGGTTCACCGCGTAAAGCGAGTTTTAGGCCTCCGATTTAGGCGAAAGTCGGTCGGACCTTCCTAAACTCAGTTAGGCACGGCCTTCGAGAGAAGCGTGTCAATATTCATGGAACCTCCACGGTCAAGGACCTTTACCCTAATTAGCTTAGGTTTATTTATCGTATTTTTCTAACCACTCTTGCCGAGGTGATTTCTGATCGAGTGCATTTTCCCTTCATCGTTACTAAGCTTAAGTTAATCGCTCTTTTAGCTCTCTTTATCTTTTCATGCAAGTAGTTCTCTTCCTTTAGTACATTTAGCTAAACCTTATTTTGCCGTCGATAAAATAATAGATTTCGTGTGAGTAAGCTTACTCAACTGTTCCCGGATTTCAATACGACACTTGTGTCCCCTAGCTGCATTTCGATAGGTATACTTGCCTTGATGAATTGTTAGTTTGGTATTTTCTCTTGCAGATATCTCAGAGATAATCAAGTTTTTGGCGCCGTTGCCGGGGAAGCAACGCTTGTTGATAAATTGAAAACGCGAATATATTAATTTTATCACTTCTCTTTCTCAGCCTCCTTCTTATATTTTTTCCGCCTACTCACTTGAGTTAAATGGCTGGATTTTGTTAAGTGTGTGTATTTTTAATTTTTCCGCCTACTCACTTGAGTTAATTGGCTGGATTCATTTCAAGCAAGTGTGCGTCTTTTTAATTTTTCCGCCTACTCACTTGAGTTAATTGGCTGGATTTCATTCAAGCAAGTGTGCGTATTTTACTTTCCGCCTACTCACTTGAGTTCATTGGCAGGCTTTATTTCAGTAGAGTGTGTTTACTTTCTGTAGAGTGGGTGTGTTTTAATTTTCTGACGAGTGCGTGAGTATAGCTTTTCATTTCCGCCTACTCGCACAGAGATAAGTGGCTGGATTTTAATTACCGCATTCGTAATAGAAACCCACATCACAAAATTTTCTACACCACCTAACTCTCTCGAAAAGGGCAAAGTGGCTCTAAATGCCACTATCTTGTCTAGTACCTTGCGAACCCTTCACCGGGTAGCCCTTGGGAAGTTCGGGAGTTAAAATATAAAAAAATCTATTTCAAAAAAAAATTTTTCCAACTTCATTAGCTTTTTTTACTTTTTAGTCTTGCTTCTCCTCTTTTCTTCTAGTGTATGACCCGCGGAAGTCCGTCGGTTACTTTGGACCTGGACCACGAAATTGAGCGTACTCTTCGGAGAAGATCGCGATTTCAAGGCCCTACTACCCAAGTGCCGGTTGAGGATTCCGAGTCATTTTCTACCTTAAGAATGGCAGAACCCAACGTGGAGGAAGTCGTGCAAAGGCCTATGTCCTATTATGCATGACCAAATCTCGAGGGTACAGAAACGAGTATAGTTCGCCCTGCAATAAATAATAATAATTTTGAACTGAAGCCTAGCATAATTCAAATGGTGCAGCAGTATGTGCAATTTGACGGGCTTCAAGATGAAGACCCGAACGCACACATAGCCAGCTTTCTTGAGATTTGTGACACCTTCAAGATAAATGGTGTCACAAATGATGCTATTAGGCTAAGATTATTTCCTTTCTCTCTTAGAATTAAGGCTAAGCAGTGGCTGAACACCCTTCCTAAAAATAGCATAACTACTTGGACGCAATTAACTGAAAAATTTTTGGCCAAGTATTTTCCGCCTGCTAAAACTGCTAAACTTAGGAATGACATTTCTGCCTTTGGACAGATAGACTCTGAGACCCTTTACGAAACCTGGGAAAGATTTAAAGAATTATTAAGACGATGCCCACATCACGCTCTGCCTGTATGGTTGCAGGTGCAGACGTTTTATAATGGGCTAAATCAAAGCACGAAGCAAATGATAGACGCAGCTTCTGGCGGTACTTTAAACCATAAGACCCCGGAAGCAGCTCTTGAGCTGTTTGAAGACATGGCCATGAACACTTACCAGTGGAATGTGCCTAGGTCCCGCCCAAACAAACCTGCAGGTCTCTTTGAAGTGGACAACGTCTCACAACTCGCACTGCAAGTTGAAATATTAAGCAAAAAAATTACGGAGATGACTGCTGCCTCCGCCCCTCAGGTATGGGAATCTGCAACTCCTCCCGCCGAACATTTGGATTATGTAAATAATATGCCTAGAACTGCTTTTAATAATTTTTCTGCTGCGAATTATCATCCTCCTGGTTTTAATTTTCCGAATAGTTATAATCCTGCGTTAAGAAATCATCCGAATTTTTCGTGGAGCAATTCATCGAATGCTGTGCGCCCGCCACCGCAAAGTGATTTTTCTGCTCCACCACCACCTCCTCAAAGTTTTCCAAAACCTCCAAATTTGGAGGAAGTGTTTTCAAAATACATGAATGCTAATGACGCTACGATTAGGACCTTAACCGGAAGTGTTAAAAACTTAGAAAATCAGGTAGGACAGCTCGCTAAAATGATTTCTGAGCGACCCGTAGGGTCTCTTCCTTCCAATACCGAGCCCAACCCGAGAGAGCAAGCGAAAGCTATAACTCTTCGGAGTGGGAAGAAAGTTCCTGGTATGGTAAGTGAAGAACCCGAGGCAAGCTCCGCTCCCGTTTTTAAAAATCAAAGCTCCGTTCCCGTTTTAAAGATTCCACCCTCTGCCGAAGAAATTATCACCCCTATCGTAGAAAAAGAACTCACTCCACCACCCACCTTTAAAAATAATCCATCCCCGCCATACCCTTCCGAACTTAATAAACAACGACAGGATGATCAATACACCCGTTTTTTGGAAATGTTTAAGCAAATCCACGTAAATCTGCCTTTCCACGAAGCCATATCCCAGATGCCGAAGTACGCAAAATACCTTAAGGACCTCCTAACTAACAAGAAGAAGTTAGAGAACCTTTCTCATGTCACGTTAAATGCCGCGTGCTCGGCGGTTTTGACAAACGGATTACCGAAAAAAATCAGTGACCCGGGTAGTTTCTCTATCCCGTGTGTCTTTGGTGATCTCTTTGTCAAACACGCTTTAGCCGACTTAGGTGCGAGTATTAATCTTATGCCCCTCTCGTTGTTTAAAAAGTTAGGAATTGGTAGTCTCAACCCCACACGAATGAGTATCCAGCTAGCCGACAGGTCAGTCAAATACCCGTTAGGAATAGTGGAGGACGTCCTAGTCAAAGTTGACAAGTTCATCTTCCCGGTGGACTTTGTCATTTTAGACATCGAAGAAGACGTCGAGGTTCCCCTGATCCTTGGCCGACCCTTCCTTGCCACCTCCCGAGCTATCATTGATGTAAGCAATGGTAAGCTCTTCCTTCGAGTGGGTGACGATGAGGTAACTTTCTCTATCACCCCCTCGATGAAGAACACACTAGCTAATGATGACTCCTGTTTTTTCATGGATACCATAAGTGAAGAATCCTTCTCTCCCACCTCTGATTTTGACAAAGAATTTTCCAATTTTTGTTCCTCTCCTACTCTTCCAACTGAATCTCTACACATAAGTGAAGAATCCTCCACTCGCCCCTCTGATTTTGAAAAAGAATTTAATGATTTCTGTTCCTCTTCTACTTTTCCAACTGAATCGCTGCACGAAGCCTCCATGGCCGCTAGCAACACCCCTTTTAATTTTACATATAAAAAGTGTACGAGGACATAGTTTTTGAAAAAGAACAAATTTCCAAGACCTCGTATGATGACCCCCCTACCTTGGAACTGAAAGAACTATCAGAGCACCTTCAATACGCTTTCTTAGAAAAGGACTCTAAGCTGCCTGTCATAGTTTCGGCCTACCTCACGGATGCACAAAAGGATAAACTTCTTTCAATTTTACAAAAGCATCGCCAAGCTATTGCTTGGCAGATATCTGATATTAAGGGCATAAGCCCATCTTTCTGCACTCATAAAATCATAATGGAAGATAATTCTCGTAACTCTATACAACCTCAGCGCCGTATAAACCCAAACATGAAAGACGTAGTTAAGGGCGAGGTTATGAAATTGTTAGACACAGGAATTATCTATCCTATATCCGAAAGTAAGTGGGTTAGCCCAGTACAGGTAGTACCAAAGAAGGGAGGGATAACGGTCGTAAGTAATGAAAATAATGAATTAATCCCGACTCGGACGGTGACCGGATGGCGAATGTGTATAGATTACCGTAAGTTGAATGACGCCACCCGCAAGGATCACTTCCCCTTGCCGTTCATTGATCAAATTTTAGAAAGACTTTCCGGACATAGCTTTTATTGTTTTCTCGATGGCCTCTCGGGGTATCTTCAAATCCCCATCTCCCCCGAGGACCAGGAGAAAACTACGTTTACTTGTCCCTTCGGCACCTTCGCCTACCGAAGAATGCCGTTTGGATTGTGCAATGCGCCGGCTACATTCCAACAATGTATGCTCGCCATCTTTGACAAGTACGTAGAAAGCATTATGGAAGTCTTCATGGATGATTTCTCCGTCTTCGGGAATTCCTTCGATAGTTGCTTAGAGAACCTCGAAAAAGTTTTAGAGCGATGCGAAGAAACTAACCTCGCCTTAAATTGGGAAAAATGTCATTTTATGGTAAGGGAAGGGTTAGTTTTGGGACATAAAATTTCTGAAAGGGGTATTGAAGTAGACGTTGCGAAAATAGAAGTTATCGAGAAACTGCCGCCACCTACGAACATAAAAGCCATAAGAAGTTTCCTGGGTCATGCGGGTTTCTACCGCCGCTTCATAAAGGACTTTTCCAAAATCACCAAGCCCCTTACCCATCTCTTAGAAAAAGACGCCCCATTCATCTTTGATGACCTCTGTCTAGCTGCCTTCAATTTAATAAAAGAAAAATTAGTTAATGCGCCAATCATGATAGCTCCGGTGTGGGATCTTCCATTTGAAATAATGTGTGATGCGAGTAGTTATGCGGTGGGAGCCGTACTAGGTCAACGTATTTCCAAAAACTTCCACCCCATTTATTACGCTAGTAAAACACTCACATCTGCACAGGAAAATTACACCACCACCGAGAAGGAGCTCTTAGCTATAGTATTCGCATTTGACAAATTTCGCCCTTATATCACTCTTTCGAAAATTATTGTTTTTACGGACCACTCGGCCCTCAAATATCTTCTCTCTAAAATGGATGCCAAGCCTCGCTTGATTCGCTGGGTCTTACTCCTCCAGGAGTTTGACTTAGAGATCCGTGATAAGCGCGGTGCCGAGAACTTGGCTGCCGACCACCTTTCGCGCCTAGACAACCCGTTTATCGAGCAATTAGACGAAAATTCTTTTCATTACTATTTTCCTGATGAGAAGCTGTTCATAATTAACACATCTACTTCTCCTTGGTTTGCCCGCATCGCCAACTATCTAGTGGCTCGTGTGCTCCCAAAAGAGTTCTCATCTCAGCAAAAGAAGAAATTCTTTTCTGAATTGAAGAACTACTTTTGGGAGGACCCGCATCTTTTTAAAGTCTGTGCAGACCAAGTGATCAGGAGGTGTGTTTCCTTTGATGAAGGATTAGATATTATTAAACATTTGCATGAAGGACCGACAGGTGGGCACTATCAAGCTGCTCGCACCGCTCACAAAGTGTTAAGCGTGGGTTTTTACTGGCCCAGCCTGTTTAAAGACGCGCATGCCTTTGTGAGTAGGTGTGATAGTTGCCAACGGTCGGGGAATATTTCGAATAAAAATGAAATGCCACAAAATTATTTCCTAGAGTGCGAAGTTTTCGACCTCTGGGGGATTGATTTTGTCGGCCCTTTTCCTTCTAGCTTCGGGAATAAGTATATTTTAGTTGCCGTTGATTATGTTTCACGTTGGGCTGAAGCCCAAGCTCTTCCTACGAATGACGCCCGAGTCGTAGTTAATTTCCTCAAAAAATTATTTTCTCGATTCGGTACGCCGCGCGCTATCGTTAGTGATAGGGGTTCCCATTTCTGTAACGCGCAATTTTCAAAAATCCTAACTAAATATGGCGTTACTCATAAGCTTTCCACTGCCTACCACCCCCAAACTAACGGACAAGTCGAAGTAGTGAATAGAGAAATAAAAAGAATTTTAGAAAAGACTGTTTCAACATCTAGAAAAGACTGGTCCGCCAAATTAGACGATGCTCTATGGGCCTACCGAACAGCGTACAAAACCGCCCTCGGCTGTACGCCATATCGGTTGGTTTATGGAAAATCGTGTCATTTACCCGTAGAGTTAGAGCACCGCGCCTTTTGGGCCTTGCGATTTTTAAACTTCGATCCCAACTCCGTCGGCGATTTTAGAAAATTTCAACTTAACGAACTCGACGAGTGGCGCTCTTACGCGTATGAAAATAACAGACTTTATAAAGAGCGGACGAAGCGTTTACACGACCGACATCTTAGGCACCCAAAAATCTTTAAGCTAGGCGACCAAGTGCTTCTTTATAACTCTCGTTTACGTTTATTCCCGGGTAAATTAAAATCACGTTGGTCTGGGCCTTTTACTGTTTTAGAAGACTTTTCTTATGGTACTGTTTTAATTTCCCACCCTGATAAGGGTACTTTCAAAGTGAATGGTCAGCGTCTTAAACTGTATTTCTGTGATGATGTCAGTCTCAACCCTGTTAACTCTATCTTTCCGGTCCTGACATTTGCTTAATCTGAACTTTATTTTTCTCAAAAACTTTGACTTTATTCGAACTTTATTTTTAAACAATATTCGGGACATTATTATCTTGATGCGTCGAGCTCAAACGACGCTTTAAACAAAGGGCGCTCTTGGGAGGCAACCCAAGTTATCTTTTTCTGTTTTCTTTCTTTTACACTTTTTGCCCCGACTGGCTCCGGCAAGCTGAAACTTCTGCGATCACCTGCTCCAACGGTTCTGCTTCCATGCCAAAGTCCACCGGACGACGTTTCATGCAGATCCACAGCACAGGCATGGAGGAGCGGCATCACTCAACTTGCCCTGCAAAATAAAATCGGGGAAGTACCTGTTTTTCAATTCTATCTTTTATTTCTGTACTTTACTTTTCTCTCGTTCTCCGACCTCCTTCTCCATTGCGAACAATGTAGATTTTAAGCTTGGGGGAGGACTTCCTCCTTCTTTTTGTTTTCTTTTTGTTTTGTAAATATCCCAAAAAAAATCCAAAATTTCAAAAAAATTTCAAAAAAATTATTATATATATATAACTGCATTTTGGTATTTCAATAAGTACCCCATGTTTATGTTTTGTTTTTCTCAAACTTCTTTATAAAAAACGTAGTTAATTATAATTTTTCTAATCATTCTTTTTAATCATATTTCACAAGTAAAATGTTGGCCATGCTGTGTTTCTAATTCACGGTAGCATGTTAAGGTAAAATATTTCTCTAAACCGTGCATTTCTATTATGGTTTTCCGTTCTTTATTTTCTTTACTTTCTCTAAAAATTTATCATCCACTATTTTCCTTTTCGTCTTTAGATGATTTTTGTAAGAACATATTTTGAATAACGTAGTAGATATGAACGATCCAAGTGACATATTATTTTTATTTTCAAGATAATTTCATCAATCTTCTTTTATTATCTCGAACTTGCTTTTTGAAATTTATCGACTCTATGTTTTAAATAAATTTAAAAAAAAACGTGTGAAAATGATTTAGGCCATTTTTGTTTACGTTTGAGCTTTCTTGCCAACCTAAACTCTTTTACCACTAGTTAGCCGCTTTTGAGCCCTTTTTCCAAATTCATTTGATAAACTCCACACGCATTTTCATTTTCACCAAAGCCCAAATTCCTACCTATCTAATCACGCTAATTTTGTTTGATAGGAAATTTTGTCTTATCTGTGAAGATATTGTTGAAAAAGGTGTACTCAAAAGCAATAAATTGAAAAAAAAAAAACAAAAATGAATGAAAATAATAATAAAAAAAAATGATGAGAAAAAATGAGATAAATAATCATAAAGAGAAAAAAATAAATTTATTTATACATATTTTGTTTAAAATAAATTTTTTTTTTTTGAAACTCGTTGTTTTGGTTTAGTGTGATTTTTAAGCCTCCATGTTTATATTTGAATTCCACTCCTATTCATATTCCTAAACCAAACGTTTCGGTCCTATTAAGTCCTTTTGATTCACGCCTTTTTTTTAATTTTATTTAACAACTAAGAAAAGAAGAAAAGTAAATCAGTTTTAGTTTTGGATTTAAACTTAGATTTTTGTTATTTAATTGATATAATTATAATGCGTTGCTTGGATCCAGTAATAACTCAATACGTTCTTTTCATTTTCATTGCCTTACTTAAATCTATTTAAAGAATTTCGTCAAAATTCTGGATGATTTATTTTTATTAAGTAAAGTTTATAAAAGTTAAACAATACCTAAATAATTGTTTTAGATTTACGTTTTACATTCTCCCTACCTAGAATTTCGCATAGTACTTGTGTGAGTATGATTAAAACTTTTTGAATTAGTCACTTTTTATGATTAGCTTGTCTTTATATCTTTGCTTGGGGACAAGCAAAACTTAAGCTTGGGGGAATTTGATAATACGTTTGCAGTCAATTTTATTAGGATATTTTCGGGGTTTTAAAGCCAATCATGTCTTGTAAAGTACTTGTTTTGATTCCCCTTTGTATATATTTTTGTCGCTAATGCATTTTTTCTGCTTTTTGCAGGTTTTCACGGCTTTCAGCCGAATTTTGCTGTGACACGCCCCAAGGTCACGCCCTACCAGGGCGTGTACCTAGGGCGTGTAACCCAGAGGAATGAAGCAATTGGTCCGAAACTGCATTCCGTGGAAACTTAGTGTACACGCTCTCGGTCACGCCCGTGACACACCAGACACGGGCGTGTACTATAGGCGTGTCCCCAGGTTCTGAGGAATCGCCGCAGCGCGCTCGTTTTTTCCCGCTCCATCGCCGCACCGAAAGTGTCATGCCCCAGGGTCACGCCTGACCCGGGCGTGACATATGGGCGTGTACTTCAGCAATTCCGCTCGTCACCTCCAGCATTCAATTTCAGCTCCCAAAGTCACGCCGCAAAGAACACGCCCCAGGGTCACGCCCTACCAGGGCATGACCGGTGGGCGTGTACCGCAACAACTCCGTCAGAATTCAATTCCTGCCCGAAAAAGTCGCGCCGAATGTGTCACGCCCCAGGGTCACGCCCGACCAGGGCGTGACAGGGGGGCATGACCCGACCCGAAAAATTCTATAAATAGAGCCCAACTCCAGGGGTTTGAGGACAACTTTTCGCTTTGAGAGGGGAGGTTCTGTCCTTTGTTTTTCTGAACTTTTTAAGCATGTATTTTCATTTCTAGTTCGTAGCTCTAGCTTTATGCTTTCCCTGTATTAGCTCCTAGCTTCTTTCTGTAGTATGATGCTAATGATAGTGTAGTTTCCTTTTCATGTTCTTGTAATCTCTGGTTTTCAAGCTGTAAGATTACTATTTCTCTTAATATAAAGTGTTATTTTCTTTTTCGTTCCTGCTCTGTTTTCAGTATTTTTCTTCTACTCATCTCCCTCTTCCACCTCACCATGATTAACTAATCCTCCATGTACTCGATCTAATTGATCCGAGGTTCGAGTGATTAGGTTATGATGCTTTGAATCTTACCTTTTCTGTTTAGGGTTTGGCTTTGAATTACTCTTGATTTATCACGGGTTGGAGGTATATCATCGATATATACTCTCCACCTTTGCTTTCATTCTGGGCTAGCCGAGAGGCCGAAGGTTTGAAATGAGCACTCAAGAGTAAAGGGAGTTGTTCGCACCCCTCGAGAGAGGCAGACGTTCAAATCTCCCGGATTGGAGTAAAATCCATTAGAGGGGTTCACCGCGTAAAGCGAGTTTTAGGCCTCCGATTTAGGCGAAAGTCGGTCGGACCTTCCTAAACTCAGTTAGGCACGGCCTTCGAGAGAAGCGTGTCAATATTCATGGAACCTCCACGGTCAAGGACCTTTACCCTAATTAGCTTAGGTGTTTTTATCGTATTTTTCTAAACACTCTTGCCGAGGTGATTTCTGATCGAGTGCATTTTTCCTTCATCGTTACTAAGCTTAAGTTAATCGCTCTTTTAGCTCTCTTTATCTTTTCATGCAAGTAGTTCTCTTCCTTTAGTACATTTAGCTAAACCTTATTTTGCCGTCGATAAAATAATAGATTTCGTGTGAGTAAGCTTACTCAACTATTCCCGGATTTCAATACAACACTTGTGTCCCCGAGCTGCATTTCGATAGGTATACTTGCCTTGATGAATTGTTAGTTTGGTATTTTCTCTTGCAGATATCTCAGAGATAATCACCTCTTCAGACTTGGTGTCAACCACCTCCTTGATTCTAGTGGGGTCATCACAGCCAGAAGTACCTTGCTCGACCTGAGGGCTAACAAGGAAACACGGGACCAAGTCCGCCGTGTTCCCTTCACAATATCGAGCTGGTGGCTTACTGATCCTCTTCGATCTCCGAAGAACCTGATCATGGCTAACCACCTCCGCTGCTATTGAACCAGCTCCGTTCCCGGGCAAACCCGGAACAATGCTCCCTTTGCTCCCTGAACAAGACGACTCCTTACTGGAACCAAAAGCATCTGGAGCAACGCTCCCCCTGCTACCTGAACCAGAAGACTCCCCTCTTGAACAAGAACTGCCTGGAACATCGCTCCCCTTTATTCCTGAACCGGAAGACTCCGCCTTCGAGCCAGAAGATCCTGGAGCATCGCTCCCATTTCTTCCCAACTCTGACGCCTTTGCCCCGGAGCTAGAACAACCTAGAGCACCTGGTGACTCAGGCAACTCCACTTCCTTAGCAGCAGCCTCCTTCAGCCCACCATCTGACCTGCTTATCTCTAGCTCCACATAAGAGCTACCCCAATACGGCGTCAACTCATCGAAAACAATGTCTCTCGACACTATGAGTTTCTTCGTCGCAGGATCCATACACCTCCATCTTCTTCTCTGCTCATCATACCCAACAAAGACTAGCTTTGTCTTGAGAGCACCCGGAGAGTGTATATAGCAGGTAGATCCAAACACCCGAAGGTGCTTCACTGAGGGCTTCACACCGAACATCAGCTCATAAGGAGTCTTCATTATGATCGGACTAAGAGGCATCTGGTTGATGACATGAGCAGCACAGGCTATTCCCTCCGCCCAAAGAGCCTTCGGAACTCCTTTACTCTGAAGCCAACACTTGCAGGTCTCCGTTAACCAACGGATCATCCGAGCTACAATACTACCCTGTTGTGAAGTATGTCCACAAGAAAGCTCCATCCGGATCCCTTACTTCCTGCAAAAGTGTGAGAACTCGGTTAAGCCAAACTCACCACCGATACTTGTCCTCAACACCTTGATCCTCCGGCCAAGCTGGCCTTCCACAAGCTTCTTGAACTCCACAAACAAGCGTACCATGTTGGACTTCTTCTTCATAAAGTATACCCAAGTATACCCAGAATAGTCATCAACCAATATCAGCATGAACCTGCTGCCTCCAAGACTGGCCGTGACGGTCGGTCCCACAAGAGCACAATGGACAACCGCCAATGGTGCATTACATCTGGATTGTGCTTTGTCAACCATGAAGCGATAGGCTCCACTTTCCTGACATCCCGGACACCCCCGACCATCGCCATAGGATGACAATCTAGGCAAGCCTCTTACGAGTCTTCTTTCCGCCATTGCTTTCAGCTTGTCCATCCTAACATGCCCCAGTCTTTCATACCAGATAGCAGCACTATCACTGGCATTCCTCCGATCAACTCCAGAACTAGTTGAAATCCCAACCACGTTCTTCTCCTTCCTCCCTACCTGAGCTACGTTCGCCGAGAGCAAGACAACCTTGCACTCCTTCCGAAGATGACCTTGCTGTTTGCATTTATAGCACCTTGGTCCTTCCTTCCTCTTCCTATCACGCCTAGGAGAAGCACTCCTTTCTTCCTGATACGAAGTTGAGGGACCAACATCAACAGCAACCTTCACCTCCTTCCTGAACAACCCAACAAGGGAAGTCCAGACCTCCGCAGCTGACCGACATCCACTGATGTGGTCCAAGAGCTCCGATGAGATCACCTGCTTGAGAATAGACTCCGCTTTCGCATTTGCCTCCTTCCAAGCTCTCATCGCCTCAGCATTGCCAGCAGTATCCTCTTGTCCTCCTGCTCCGCATACAACCTCCCAAAGGTCCTCGCCAAGAAGAAAGCTCTTCATACAGGACTTCCACCGTTCACAGTTCGTCTCTGTAAGAAGATCAATACCAACACAACTTGCATCCTCCACTGCCATGGTTCTACCACTGGTTTCCTCTACATACGAGCAACTACTTCCATTGAGCACTACTTGACCACTCCAACAACCTCCCTCTGATACCATGTTAAAATTCAACAAACCGCAGACGCCCCCTTGGATACCCTGTTGAAAACTCAACAAACCGAAGGAGAATACACCCACTTATAATGTTGAAAGTTTTCCCGGATCGTGGAGTTAGCAGGGGTTATCTCAACAAAGCAGTAACAACCAGCAACACATGCAGCACAAGCTTCTTTATTGATCAAGAGCAAACTTCTTTACAAGGCGAGACATACATGGCGAGACATGCTTCACCAAAACCCAACACCGGGAGAGCAGAGACAGTTACAAAAAACAAGAACAAAAACAAGCCGCGCGGACTCAATCAACAAGCCGCCGACCTACTGCTGTGGAGTCCGCTCAGTCCGCCAGGTCGCCAGACCGCAACCCAAGCCACGCGGACTCACCCTTATTCCAATGCTTAGCTCTTCACTGCCGATCTGGATGCCGCCAGACCGCACAAGCTGCGTCACCGAATGGAACAGTCCGCCTGAAGCAGGTGACTTCCTGAACCCCGAACTAAGTCGCCAAAGAGAAGACCGCCTGGTCGCTATCCGCGACCTGCTGTTTACCGCCTGTTGCTTAACCGCAGAGTCCGCACTGTCCCTGGCCGCAATCAGAGCCAAGTCCTGGCTTTCCAGCGCTATCCGCACAACCTGCACAGCACAACCGGGTCAACTCTCAATCCGCGCGGACACCAAAGTCCAAACCGCAGCAACTAACGCGAGCTCAATTACTGTTCACTTACTTCGGTCTAGATTCACTTTCTCTGATGTGACATGGGTCGTATTTATAGGCACGACGATGAGTATGGTCACCGCCCTAGCCGATAGGATCACCGCCACAACCCGCAGATAGAACAAGTGTGTCCGCCAGCCCGCGGACACACCTTCCAGTTCGTCGCTCCTGTGCAGATATCCAGTCCGCCCCAGCTTCTCCAAGGCCGGACTCCAATATCCAGCCCGCCTTGCCGCCAGAGGCCAAGCCAGGACCACCACAGCCGGACTCCACAACAGCCGTGTCCGCCATTCTGCGGACAAGGCATCAGCCCGCAAAACCCGAGCCCGCAGCCTCGCCATCAAGGCACCTGCCGGACTCAGCGGACACCCGGCTTCCGTCCGCATATCCCAAGTCCATTGCCTCATTGCCAAGGCACCTCCGGACTTAGCGGACACGCCAATCCAGTTCGCTAACAGCAGACTCCAGTCCGCAACTCCTGAGTCCATAACCTCGTCACAAGGCTAAACCGGACTCAGCGGACTCTAGCTCCAGTCCGCACGCTCCTGCACAAGCAATTCTCCAGTCCGCATTTCCCCAAGCTAGCAAACAAGGCAACAACACTTCTACTATGCTTGGCGGACTGAGAAACCAGCCCGCGCTCCACTGCGCGATCTCCCCGGACTGAGCCATCCTGGACTTGGTTCAATTCCCACCAAGTCCAGTCCGCTGGCCACAAGGGCCAGTCCGCACTTACTGGCGGACACTGGATCTAGCCCGCCATACCGGGCGACCTCCAGTTTCTGTCCGCGCTGACCGGCGGTCTCCGCGGCTTCCCGCTGCACCAGAGCAAGAACAAGGCAACTGCCAAACTGGTCTGCTGAGCTCCAGTTCTTCAGTCCGCTTCATGCCGGACTCCGCGGATAACATTTCTATCCGCCCGGTTACTTCCTGGGAGTCAACCGCCTGCTGAGCATACACTGGCCTGTCAGACCGCTGCTGCTGTCCGCGTAGTCCGCGCGAACAGACCGCCCAGGCCGCCACAGAGCAAACCGCCTGCAACATCCCTGCCGACCTAGCAGTCCGCCAACCCAGTCCGCGTAGTCTGCGCGGATAGGTTTCCCAAGCCTTCCATTCACCCACTTTCACTTCACAGAATTCAACAGTGTGGACTCACTCTGAGGTAGGATTCTTTGAGAGAATCTGAGTTGTAGTACTTGATGAAGTCTGAGTTGTAGGAACCATCTTTGGGTTCTGAGTTGTAAGATCTGAGGATCTGAGAAGAAGTAGGAAGTTAGGTCGAATCTAGTATACTGCTAGATAGGCGAAGGGGAAAGTGGATGTACCCATCATTTGGGGAACCACTATAAAACTGTGTGTATTCTGTGTGTATGTTGTGCTCTTTTTATCTGTGCTGTGATAGTGTGCATAACAGGTTTTATTGTGATAAATTTATCTGCCTAAGCAATAAAAAGAATTGTACATATTCACTCACCCTCTAGGTGTTTAGGTCATCTTGAAACATTTTCTTTCAAGTGGTATCAGAGCCAGGTTCCTCAAGAAGTAGACTTAATTGTCTGAGTAGATATGTAAGGCAGTTAATATTTAGACAAAATGGGTTCTGGAGAAAATCACAAGGAACTTGGATCCATGAAATTACCAATATGTAGGAAAAAAATATTTAGTATTTGGAAAGAGAGAGTCAGGTTGTTAATGGAAGCATATGACCCAAGAATCTATATTACAGTTAAATAAGGGTCATTCATGTAACATCCCATGTTACTTCTGGACCCCTCAACTTAGATTGGGTTAGGCATGGGGTGAGACTTAAGGAGATCAACTAGGTTTGGCCCTAGGTAGTGGGTGGTAGCCATGTGGGGCCCACTATAAGACCATAGTCAAACTAGGTCAAACTAGCCTAAGTGGGGACCCTAGCCACACCATGACCCCACCACATTGCCCTAACCCTAAAGACAATCTAAGTGGACCCTAGGGTATGTCACTGGGTCAACATTTTGACCCCAATTGACCAAAGTCAACCTTGGGCTTAATTTGGTCAAACCCACACTCATAGGCCTAATTAACCTATGTGGGGCACCCCCTTGACCCAAACCAAGTTGGGTGGTGCCACTAGACCCATTTCCACCAAGTGGGGTCAGTCCACCCACCATGGTTGACCAAGTCAACTCCCTAAGTCAATTTGGTCAACAAATTAACCTAAAGAGTGAAATGAAGGCCAAGCCATTTCCCCTTGGACCAAGCCCACCAAAATTGGCCCATAGTCAGCCCAAATGAACAAGACCAGCCCTACCCCTCTAAATCAGGAGAGAGAATACATGCAAGTCGGTAAAATTGGAATTTTTAGGAGAAGAGGAGAGAGAAAAGGGAATGAAGAAAATGGTGGCCACATGGCCACCCCATCAGCTGGTTTAGGCTGCCCAAAACCAGGTGGCCGACCTCCCCTCTTCATTTCCAGCAGAAAACCAAGGCAGTGAGCCACATGGCACCATGGGTGAAACCTCCAATGCTCAAACCGAGCTCACCTTGGAGTTAACTCCACTTATAGGCCACCTCAGTCCAAACAGAGCTCACCATTAGCTTCAGAAGGCCGAGAGGAGTGGAATTCGACTGCTTAATAATGGAAAACGGTGGAGATTTGAGCTTTCGGGGTGGAGCTCGCCGGCGCACCACCACCACGGCAAACCGCCGCCTGACCCGCAGCCAAGCCTCGATTCAGGTCCGTTTCACCTCACCTCTACCCGTACTAGTTTCCTAGATCTATTAGGCGAGACATCGGGCTCAAATGAGCCAGATCCAAGGTGAGCGTTTTCATGGATTTTGGAATTTTGATGGAGTGCAAGTTCGCCGGAAACCGCCGCCTCCGGCCACCATTTCGCCGCCAAACGTTGGCCACCACCTCAACGGAGGTGGTGGTGGTGGTAGCCGGCCGTGGAGGCTAAGGGGTGGCCGGGAAATGAGGTTTGAAGGTGCTCCAGGTCGGGACAATCTCGGCCCTTGGCTGGAGGAAGAAGATGAACAGATGCCATCCATCCTGCTTTAAGATTCGTGCTACATCAAAATTCAATTTTCTGTCCCTGTTTTTGCTGTCACGTGCAAGCTAATTTTAGGCTTCCTATAGGCATTTCCAGAACTTAGTCTCTCAATGAACATTGTAGCTGCTGGTCGTACCTGTAATTTGCCACCTTAAATATGTGATTTGGAGTAGTGTACAGTCCTGTAGGACATTTCTCCTAGGACTGGTCCTAGAGTAGGGCAGAAAGTAAATTGGATGCCCAGGTCACAATATTAGTCACCATGGCCCCATATTTTGGGCACATGCATGATTAGGGCATACTTAGCTCCTGCCAAAATTTAGGAATTTTTAGAGAAAAGTTTCCTATAGTTTTTGCTAAAATATCAAAATTCAAATAAATGCAATATAGGGAGTCCTACTCCTCCCCATGGCCCCACATTTTGGTGGTAGGTCAGTGGGGACATCCTTGGTGCATGATAAAATTTTCAGCACCTTGGGTTCAATGCATGTTAGAGAATCCACTTGCATGTGCTAGCCTATGTTGAGCCTTGGTGTGCAAATAGCAAAAATGCAAATTGGTGTATTTAGGTCAATGGTGACATGCAAAGGTCATGGAATTATTTACAGTGGTTCATTAGGGTAAATTTCATCCCTCAAATTAATAATGGAATTTTTGGGATCAAAATTCCATTTATTGGAATTTATTTTAAATACAGCATATTTATAGGAAAAATATGATTTCTCTGTTTTGAAGAACTTTTGGAGTAGATACCCTAAATTCCCCATTTTACCCTTATCTTGTTAATTCTTGAGATGATGGATATATACCTCTGAAAAATTTGGGATTTATTATACTACTATAAAATTTTATTACTAGTTTTGCATAAATTTCTCAGAATTAATGGATGCATTGTTTGTTGTTAAATTAATACAATGGCATTTTGGTAAATATCTTATAATGGAATTTTATAGGCCATTTCACAATAAGTGTTGATGATACTCTGCCAATAGTCCTAATTTAGTGTCCTAAAAGTTCTGTAATTTTCCTGGAATTTTTGAGTACATAATGCCTATACTTCATTTGGAAAATGGAATTTGTGTGGGATTGATATTAAATAGAAAATGAGAATAAATAATTTAAGGAAAATTATGAAACTCTGTAGGCAGCAATATTTTGTCAATATACATCCCAGGAAAAATTTCCTAGGTCAGTGGATACTTAATCATACTACTTCATGTGTAAAATGACCTAGTGTTTAAATTAAAAGATTTAATTAAAGGACTAATTGGCCAAGAAAAATTATGAGAATTCTTAGGGTAGTTCCCTTAGTCCATAACACCTTAGGATAAATATTTAGGGGCATGATGCCTTAAGGTTTGGAAGATCACATTTTCACGGTAATCATAGGTCATGGTCTGCATATAACACAAACAGGTCTTGCCTTAGGGGTACCAGGGGATTGATTATCGGATGAAATAAAAGAGTTCAACATGAGTAACCCTGGTGGGTAGAGTTGCCTTAGTGAGGGATCAAAAGTGCAAGTCTTAGTTAGCAACTGGAGTGGGAGTCGGCGGAAGACCGACGGCTTCCCGGTAACGCCTTAAGTCACTAGGTTGTACTAAAGCAATAAGGAGAGCTGGGGAGATACATGGGTAGCCATCAACTAAAATAAATATCCTTGCGAAAGGGAACGCTGGGCGTAATCCCAACACAGTTCCTAGTGCCCCTTGAGAGCCCTTCACAGGGAATACCGGGGGCAGTCCTGGGATTAACCTTAAATCTCTAAGTATAATAAACCGTAGACAAGAGTAGCTTAATAGGTTAGGACATTGTTGTACCTTCTCGCCCGTGTGGGGGTTGGAGAGATTTAGGATATATGCTCACCCGTCTAGGGTTGGAGGGAGTTGGTATAAAGGCACTAATGTGCGTTCTCACCCGTTTGGGGTTTGAGGGAGTTGGCATAAAGGCACTAATGTGCGTTCTCACCCGGGTTTGGGTTTGAGGGATTCAGGACGGGTTTTGGTCCTGCGAGCGGGAGGCTCGGTATGATTTACTTGCATGTGCATAAATATCGTGGCGGGGCATGCGGTAGTGGCCGTTCGTCACACCGATGGCAGTACGGTGCACCAGGCGGTTGTGAGAGTTAGAGGGGCCAGTGGGTTGTTTTACACTGCGGTCTGGAGGACGATCCCCGATAACGCACATCCGACCCAACAAGACTGACGGGTTTGTCAGCAAAGTACGTACGCGAGACTCTAGAGTGCACCTTGGACGTGTACAGAGGCGTATGAGAGGGGTCTAAGGCTTGGTAGTGTGCATACCGGTCTAGAAGCGGAGACGCCCGCTCCGCTGCTGCCGTAGCCACAGTGGTGGTACCCGAGAGTGATGCTAGCTCTCAAAAAGTGGGAACTAAAGGTCTGTGATCACAGAGTCGTTGTGTGTGAGTTGGACTTGCCTGCGCATAAAATTGCATCATATCATTCATTCATATTAGGTCATACGCTTCATAGATCCTTATCATATAAATTAGTATGGGCTCTTTTATATGATAAGTTAAATTTCCTGGAAATCCTAACTTATATATTTGTATGGGCATTTATATAAGTTAGGGTACGTTTGTGATGATAGCTTAGTGGTAGCTTAGCTTATTTACTTGTTCATACTGCTGTTTCTTTACTTTCCTTTACTGTACCGCTCTTACTTACTACTTGTACTGTACTTAGCATTACTAGAGTAGAATTTCATTACTTAGTACCACTCTAGATAGATATTGTCACCTGCTTCCATTTTGCTACCCCTTGTTGTCCTCCGCTTCGTCCTCCCGCTCGGTGCCTAGGAGCTGCGGGGCGAGGTGCGGAGGAAACGACTTAGTCTTTTTGACTAATGGTCGGTGACGAACTATTTTTAGGAGCCCGTGGAGATGGAGCACCAGCACGTCGAGGAGGCAGGACATGAGGAGCAAATACCGCTTCAGCAGGCTACTACCACTACTGTGCGTCCTCAGGTGGGACGAGTCTTGATGTTCTAGTGTAGCTTCCGCATTTATGATTTTGTGAGAGAGAGATTTGATGTACTGGGCATAAGCCCTTTTTACTCTTTCATTGGTACTATATTGTGGACTATTGTACTATTCATTTCTTTTACATGATTGTACTGTGACTTGTGGATTGATGGTTTTATATACAGTTTACTTCTTCTTCTCATATTGGCCTACAGGTTAATGATCGTACTAGCCGACATGATCGACGTGTTGCGGTGTCGACTAACCCGTGAGTTAGTGCCACCGTAAGACGGCGGTTCTGGGCATAAGATCTGGTAGCCCTCCTTGGTAAGGGGGAGGGGGGGGTCTTACAAACTGGTATCACTCGAAAAACGATCATATGAGAAAGAAGTCCACAACATGGGACCACCCCCGCCCGAGCATTAGTTTGCGGACAAACTATGCAGCGGAAGCAGTGGTGTGCCCATGTGTAAAGTCACATAAATGGTCCACAAAGTACAATGTGTTAGGCCAATTTTGCTCTAACCTTACCTTTATGCAACCTCCACAGGTCGCAGCGCCGCAAAATGTGGCTCCTCCCCCTCCAGATGCCACTCCATTCCTACATACGGAGATGGGGCAGACCCTGACGGCGATTTTGGATGCCTTTAGAGCCCAGCAAGTCCCGGCTCCACAGCCAAATCCGGGGTCGAGCTGGCTGAGTGCATTCAAGAGCCTGTCCCCACCGACGTACCGTGGGACAGAGGATGCCGTGAAGACGGAAGAATGGCTGGAGGCCATACACGAGATCTTAGCGGGCATCAGCTGCCCAGTCGGCCAGGCAGTACCTCTAGCCACCTCTGTGCTGGAGGCTCATGCAAAGAGATGGTGGAAATCAGTCCGGGAGTCTACTTATGCGGACTTTGAGCTGTCAGAGATATCTTGGGAGGAGTTTGGTGATGTGTTTCTGGAGCACTTCGTCTCTGCTACGGACAGAGATGCTTTGGAGGAGAGGTTTTTGAACCTCAAGCAGGGGACTAGATCGGTGATAGAGTACCAGAGAGAGTTCTCCCACTTGGCCAGATTCGCAGGGATTCAGGACACCGACGATAGGAGGTATGCGAAGAGGTTCTACCGGGGCCTCAGGGATGATTTGAGGCAGGCCTTGCTATTCATTTCTCATGGCACATCCAGGCAGATCATCGAGATGGCGAAGAAGCTGGAGGCTGACCAGCTGATGGTGCGAGCCGGAGGGAAGAGACCATTTGATGGGTCGACGTCAGGAGAGAGCAGTAGGGGCTCTCAGAGAGGCAGGACCATCGGATACAGGAAGGGTGGGGGACGTCGTCGTCCCAACTTCAGGCAGGAGCAGGGGCCTCCTCCAGCATTGGCTCCCCCACCTATACAGATGCATGATCCGAGGAGACAGGATGACCGAGGCCATCGACAAGTGGTTTGTTACGGATGCCGCCAGCCCGGGCACATCAGGTCGGAGTGCCCGCACCGATTCCATCCCCCTCCTCCTCCTCCACCTCCAGTGGCCCCAGTACAGCAGGGCCGAGGACGAGGCCGAGGGCGAGGCCGAGGTCGGGGATATCACGACAGGAGGCGCGAGCAAGAGCAGATATACGCCTTGGACCTCACAGAGCCGAGGAATCCCGAGGAGGTTATCACAGGTACCTGAAGTTAATTATGAATTTTCTTGGATTTCAATGATATATATATATAGTACCTGGAACTATAGGATAACAATTAACTTTCGCATAAACAAACCTCAGGCATAGTTATGATCAGCGGCAAGCCCGCTCATACTCTTTTCGACACGGGTGCTTCACACTCGTTCGTATCCGAGGCCTTCATCGACGGACTCGAAGGCGTGGAGAGGTTCCCTGGGCTAAAGATGAGGGTGCGTATACCCGATGGGTCGGAGCTGCGGACCACTGCACATTGTGATATGGAGGCCGAGATTGGCGGCAAGGCATTTGAGGCGCCGGCGACCATTCTGAAGCTGCAGGACTTTGATTTGATCTTGGGCATGGCCTGGTTGCATCGGAACCATGCCCAGATAGATTGCCCGTCCAGGAGGATCACGCTAAGACATGGCGACTCTCATGTTATCGTTGAAGGTATCCAGCCTATCTGCCACCTACTGTTATCTTCTATACAGGCTGTGAAGGCCCATGAGCAGGGTGAAGAAGTCTATATTGTCTGCTTCGAGATGGTGGGAACAGAGGCGACTATCTCAGATATTCCGGTGGTTCGGGATTTCGCCGACGTATTCCCGGAGAAATTGCCCGGGCTACCGCCTGCTAGAGATTTGGATTTCAGGATTCAGCTAGTACCGGGAGCGAAGCCGGTGTCCCGGGCACCCTACAGGATGGCTCCCAGGGAGTTAGCAGAGTTCAGAACTCAACTACAGGAGCTAGTCGAGTCAGGATTTGTGCGGCCTAGTTCATCGCCATGGGGAGCGCCAGTTCTATTTGTGAAGAAGAAGGACGGATCACTGCGATTATGTATAGATTACCGGGAGCTGAACCGGTTGACGGTCCGCAACACCTATCCTCTACCTCGGATAGATGAGTTATTTGACCAGCTACAGGGAGCATTCTGGTTCTCCAAGTTAGATTTGCGATCCGGCTACTATCAGCTCCGTATCAGGGAAGAGGACATACCGAAGACGACATTCAGTTCGCGCTATGGACTATACGAGTTCACGGTGATGCCTTTTAGGCTCACGAATGCTCCTGCTGCATTCATGAGTCTAATGAACCGTGTATTCGAGCCTTTCTTAGACCGCTTCGTAATTGTGTTCATCGACGACATCCTTATATATTCTCGGACTCAGGAGGAGCATACGGAGCACTTGGCACAGGTCCTGCAGAGGTTGAGGGAGACACAGATGTACGCAAAATTTCAAAGTGCCAGTTCTGGTTGCAGGAGGTGGCATTCCTGGGGCACACGATCAGTGGGGCTGGGTTAGCAGTGGACCCGGCCAAGATAGAGACAGTGAGGGATTGGCCACGGCCGAACCGACCGCATCTGACATCCGCAGTTTCTTGGGACTAGCAGGCTATTTCACCGCAAGTTCGTGGAGGGGTTCTCGAGGATAGCACTCCCCCTCACGTCCTTGACGAAGAAGGACGCAGATTTTGTTTGGTCAGAGCGGTGTGAGACGGCTTTTCAGGAGCTTGAAGGACCGACTCATCTCATCCCCCATTCTTGCGCTCATCCATCCGGGAGCGAAGGATTCCAGATCTACATGGACGCCTCTTACCAGGGGATGGGTGCCGTCTCTGATGCAAGCATGGACACGTTATTGCTTATGCTTCGAGACAGTTGAAGAAGCATAAGCATAACTATCCAGTACATGATCTAGAGCTCGGGGCTGTGGTTTTCGCCCTAAAGATATGGAAGGCATTATTTATACGGGATTCATTGTGACATCTTTTCAGATCACAAGAATCTCAAGTATATCGATACGCAGAAGGACCTAAACCTGAGACAGAGGAGGTGGCTGGAGTTCCTCTGTGATTATGATTACAAGATCCACTATCACCCGGGGAAAGCGAACACGGTTGCGGATGCTTTGAGCAGGAGGGCCGGCACTTCTGGACCGGAGCCCCGATTGATGTCTTTAGAGCTGCTACAGATGATGGAGGACATGCACATCACCATGGTGTCCGAGACCGAGCCAGTCGTATATAGAGAGTATTTGAGCTCAGTGATCAGCGGCGATGATATACAGGAGCGCATCCGAGCACATCAGAGGCTGGATGCTGCGTTACAGCCGATTTTCAGTGCCTTAGAGAGGGGCAGGGTCGAGGACTACATGCTACAGGATGATCTTCTTAGGTTCCGGGGACGCATCTACATACCAGCGGGAGGCAGTATCCGGGAGGACATACTCCGAGAGGCACATTGCTCGAGATATTCAGTGCACCCCGGCATCACCAAGATGTGGGCAGATTTGCGGAGATCTATGTATTGGCCCGGGATGAAGAGGGAGATCACGGATTTTTGTGACCCATTGCGAGACTTGCCAGCGTGTGAAGGCGGAATGCAAGGGCCCGGGAGGTTTACTACAGCCACTGCCGGTTCCAGAGTGGAAGTTCGAGGACATTGCTATGGACTTTGTACACAGATTGCCTCGCTCCCACTCTGGGCATGATTCTATATGGGTTATAGTGGACAGATTGACCAAGGTAGCGCGGTTTATTCCAGTTCGGAAGGATGCCCCAGTTGCAGTCCTGGTGAGACTATTTGTGGAGCAGTACATCAGATATCATGGTATCCCCAGGACTATTGTTTCGGACCGTGATGGTCGGTTCACTTCGAGCGAGTGGAGGGCCGTGCATGCTTATTTGGGATCTCGGCTTACCTTTAGTACCGCCTTCCACCCGCAGACCGACGGTCAGACCGAGCGGACCACCCGGACCATGGAGGACCTATGCATCAGATCTATTGCATATTGGATACGGGGAGGCCTTGGGAGAGGCTGCTGCCATTGATCGAGTTCTCGTATAATAACAGCCACCAGGCTAGCATCAGGATGGCTCCATACGAGGCGCTTTATGGGGAGGAGATGCCGGACACCGCTGTCATGGGTTCAGGATGTGGATACCAGGGCTCTGGGATCTGATTATATAGAGGACACTGAGGCTCAGATTCGATTGATCAGGGATCGGCTACTGGAGGCCCAGAGCAGGCAGGCAAAGTATTATGATGCTCGGCACCGGAAGGTGGAGTTCCAGGTTGGAGACAGCGTATTCTTGAAGATATGTCCAGTACACGGTGTTTCTCGGGTGCGGAGGCACAAGAAGCTCAGTCCACGATACATGGGGCCATACCTGATCCTGGAGCTGATCGGCCCCTTGGCTTACCGACTACAGCTGCCACCGAAGTTGGGTGCATTACATGACGTCTTCCATGTCTCTTCCTTGCGAAGAGCTCTCCTTCGGCGGAGCAGCACATCACTACTACAGCCGGACCGGTAGAGCCTGACAGATCAGTAAGATTGGAGCCGATTCCGGATTGACGATACAACCATCCGGGTGTTGCGGAAGAAGAAGGTCCCTCTTGTGAAGGTGTTGTGGTCCAACCATGGACGGGAGGAGCACACTTGGGAGGCGAGTGATCTGATGCTGGAGCAACACCCGGAGCTATTCGCATCAGGTACATTTAAGTTATGTCTTTAATTTTCTTGATGATTCTTGCAAATAGAACCCCGTAGACCCGAACTTAAATTTCGGGGACGAAATTATTTTCTTGTTTATTGGAAATTTGTAACATCCCATGTTACTTCTGGACCCCTCAACTTAGATTGGGTTAGGCATGGGGTGAGACTTAAGGAGATCAACTAGGTTTGACCCTAGGTAGTGGGTGGTAGCCATGTGGGGCCCACTATAAGACCATAGTCAAACTAGGTCAAACTAGCCTAGTGGGGACCCTAGCCACACCATGACCCCACCACATTGCCCTAACCCTAAAGACAATCTAAGTGGACCCTAGGGTATGTCACTGGGTCAACATTTTGACCCCAATTGACCAAAGTCAACCTTGGGCTCAATTTGGTCAAACCAACACTCATAGGCCTAATTAACCTAAGTGGGGGCACCCCCTTGACCCAACCAAGTTGGGTGGTGCCACTAGACCCATTTCCACCAAGTGGGGTCAGTCCACCCACCATGGTTGACCCAAGTCAACTCCCTAAGTCAATTTGGTCAACAAATTGACCTAAAGAGTGAAATGAAGGCCAAGCCATTTCCCTTGGACCAAGCCCACCAAAATTGGCCCATAGTCAGCCCAAGTGAACAAGACCAGTCCTACCCCTCTAAATCAGGAGAGAGAATACATGCAAGGGGGTTAAAATTGGAATTTTTAGGAGAAGAGGAGAGAGAAAAGGGAATGAAGAAAATGGTGGCCACATGGCCACCCCATCAGCTGGTTTAGGCTGCCCAAAACCAGGTGGCCGACCTCCCCTCTTCATTTCCAGCAGAAAACCAAGGCAGTGAGCCACATGGCACCATGGGTGAAACCTCCAATGCTCAAACCGAGCTCACCTTGGAGTTAACTCCACTTATAGGCCACCTCAGTCCAAACAGAGCTCACCATTAGCTTCAGAAGGCCGAAGAGGAGTGGAATTCGACTGCTTAATCATGGAAAAACGGTGGAGATTTGAGCTTTCGGGGTGGAGCTCGCCGGCGCACCACCACCACGGCAAACCGCCGCCTGACCCGCAGCCAAGCCTCGATTCAGGTCCGTTTCACCTCACCTCTACCCGTACTAGTTTCCTAGATCTATTAGGCGAGGACATCGGGTCTCAAATGAGCCAGATCCAAGGTGAGCTTTTTCATGGATTTTGGAATTTTGATGGAGTGCAAGTTCGCCGAAAATCGCCGCCTCGGCCACCATTTCGCCGCCAAACGTTGGCCACCACCTCAACGGAGGGTGGTGGTAGCCGGCCGTGGAGGCTAAGGGGTGGCCGGGAAAATGAGGATTTGAAGGTGCTCCAGGTCGGGACAATCTCGGCCCTTGGCTGGAGGAAGAAGATGAACAGATGCCATCCATCCTGCTTTAAGATTTCGTGCTACATCAAAATTCAATTTTCTGACCCTGTTTTTGCTGTCACTTGCAAGATAATATTAGGCTTCTTATATGCATTTCCAGAACTTAGTCTCTCCATGAACATTGTAGCTGCTGGTCGTATCTGTAATTTGCCACCTTAAATATGTGATTTGGAGTAGTGTACAGTCCTGTAGGACATTTCTCCTAGGACTGGTCCTAGAGTAGGGCAGAAAGTAAATTGGATGCCCAGGTCACAATATTAGTCAACCATGGCCCCATATTTTGGGCACATGCATGATTAGGGCATACTTAGCTCCTGCCAAAATTTAGGAATTTTTAGAGAAATAGTTTTCCTATAGTTTTTGCTAAAATATCAAAATTCAAATAAATGCAATATAGGGAGTCCTACTCCTCCCCATGGCCCCACATTTTGGTGGTAGGTCAGTGGGGACATCCTTGGTGCATGATAAAATTTTCAGCACCTTGGGTTCAATGCATGTTGGAGAATCCACTTGCATGTGCTAGCCTATGTTGAGCCTTGGTGTGCAAATAGCAAAAATGCAAATTGGTGTGATTTAGGGTCAATGGTGACATGCAAAGGTCATGGAATTATTTACAGTGGTTCATTAGGGTAAATTTCATCTCCCTCAAATTAATAATGAAATTTTGGGATCAAAATTCCATTTATTGGAATTTATTTTAAATATAGCTACTTTGGAAATAAAATTAGAAAATAGGATTTCTTCTAGTACAAATCCAAACAATTTTGCCAAGGCATAGATAATGTCACATTTGACTTATGAAAAATATGATTTCTCTGTTTTGAAGAACTTTTGGAGTAGATACCCTAAATTCCCCATTTTTTACCCTTATCTTGTTAATTCTTGAGATGATGGATATATACCTCTGAAAAATTTGGGGGATTTATTATACTACTATAAAAACTTTTATTACTAGTTTTGCATAAATTTCTCAGAATTAATGGATGCATTGTTTGTTGTTAAATTAATACAATGGCATTTTGGTAAATATCTTATAATGGAATTTTATAGGCCATTTCACAATAAGTGTTGATGATACTCTGCCAATAGTCCTAAATTTAGTGTCCTAAAAGTTCTGTAATTTTCCTGGAATTTTTGAGTACATAATGCCTATACTGCATTTGGAAAATGGAATTTGTGTGGGGATTGATATTAAATAGAAAATGAGAATAAATAATTTAAGAAAAATTATGAAACTCTGTAGGCAGCAATATTTTGTCAATATACATCCCAGGAAAAATTTCCTAGGTCAGTGGATACTTAATCATACTACTTCATGTGTAAAATGACCTAGTGTTTAAATTAAAAGATTTAATTAAAGGACTAATTGGCCAAGAAAAATTATGAGAATTCTTAGGGTAGTTCCCTTAGTCCATAACACCTTAGGATAAATATTAGTGGGCAAGATGCCTTAAGGTTTGGAAGATCACATTTTCAGGGTAATCATAGGTCATGGTCTGCATATAACACAAACAGGTCTTGCCTTAGGGGTACCAGGGGATTGATTATCGGATGAAATAAAAGAGTTCAACATGAGTAACCCTGGTGGGTCGAGTTGCCTTAGTGAGGGATCAAAAGTGCAAGTCTTAGTTAGCAACTTGAGTGGGAGTCGGCGGAAGACCGACGGCTTCCCGGTAACGCCTTAAGTCACTAGGTTGTACTAAAGCAATAAGGAGAGCTGGGGAGATACGTGGGTAGCCATCAACTAAAATAAATATCCTTGCGAAAGGGAACGCTGGGCGTAATCCCAACACAGTTCCTAGTGCCCCTTGAGAGCCCTTCACAGGGAATACCGGGGGCAGTCCTGGGATTAACCTTAAATCTCTAAGTATAATAAAACCGTAGACAAGAGTAGCTTAATAGGTTTAGGACATTGTTGTACCTTCTCGCCCGTGTGGGGGGTTGGAGAGATTTATGATATATGCTCACCCGTCTAGGGTTGGAGGGAGTTGGTATAAAGGCACTAATGTGCGTTCTCACCCGTTTGGGGTTTGAGGGAGTTGGCATAAAGGCACTAATGTGCGTTCTCACCCGGGTTTGGGTTTGAGGGATTCAGGACGGGTTTTGGTCCTGCGAGCGGGAGGCTCGGTATGGATTTACTTGCTGAATGCAGTGCATAAATATCGTGGCGGGGCATGCGGTTGGTACTGGCCGTTCGTCACACCGATGGCAGTACGGTGCACCAGGCGGTTGTGAGAGTTAGAGGGGCCAGTGGGTTGTTTTACACTGCGGTCTGGAGGACGATCCCGATAACGCACATCCGACCCAACAAGACTGACGGGTTTTGTCAGCAAAGTACGTACGCGAGACTCTAGAGTGCACCTTGGACGTGTACAGAGGCGTATGAGAGGGGTCTAAGGCTTGGTAGTGTGCATACCGGTCTAGAAGCGGAGACGCGCCGCTCCGCTGGTGCCGTAGCCACAGCGGTGGTACCCGAGAGTGATGCTAGCTCTCAAAAGTGGGAACTAAAGGTCTGTGATCACAGAGTCGTTGTGTGTGAGTTGCACTTGCCTGCGCATAAAATTGCATCATATCATTCATTCATATTAGGTCATACGCTTCATAGATCCTTATCATATAAATTAGTATGGGCTCTTTATATGATAAGTTAAATTTCCTGGAAATCCTAACTTATATATTTTGTATGGGCATTTATATAAGTTAGGGTACGTTTGTGATGATAGCTTAGTGGTAGCTTAGCTTATTTACTTGTTCTTATACTGCTGTTTCTTTACTTTCCTTTACTGTACCGCTCTTACTTACTACTTGTACTGTACTTAGCATTACTAGAGTAGAATTTCATTACTTAGTACCACTCTAGATAGATATTGTCACCTGCTTCCATTTTGCTACCCCTTGTTGTCCTCCGCTTCGTCCTCCCGCTCGGTGCCTAGGAGCTGCGGGGCGAGGTGCGGAGGAAACGACTTAGTCTTTTTGACTAATGGTCGGTGACCAACTATTTTAGGAGCCCGTGGAGATGGAGCACCAGCACGTCGAGGAGGCAGGACATGAGGAGCAGATACCGCTTCAGCAGGCTACTACCACTACTGTGCGTCCTCAGGTGGGACGAGTCTTGATGTTCTAGTGTAGCTTCCGCATATGATGATTTGTGAGAGAGAGATTTGATGTACTGGGCATAAGCCCTTTTTACTCTTTCATTGGTACTATATTGTGGACTATTGTACTATTCATTCTTTTACATGATTGTACTGTGACTTGTGGACTGATGGTTTTATATACAGTTTTACTTCTTCTTCTCATATTGGCCTACAGGTTAATGATCGTACTAGCCGGCAGAATCGACGTGTTGCGGTGTCGACTAACCCGTGAGTTAGTGCCACCGTAAGACGGCGGTTCTGGGCATAAGATCCGGTAGCCCTCCTTGGTAAGGGGGAGGGGGGGTCTTACAAACTGGTATCACTCGAACAACGATCAATGAGAAAGAAGTCCACAACATGGGACCATCCCCGCCCGAGCATTAGTTTGCGGACAAACTATGCAGCGGAAGACAGTGGTGTGCCCATGTGTAAAGTCACATAAATGGTCCACAAAGTACAATGTGTGTAGGCCAATTTTGCTCTAACCTTACTTTATGCAAACCTCCACAGGTCGCAGCGCCGCAAAATGTGGCTCCTCCCCCTCCCTCCAGCTGCCACTCCATACTACATACGGAGATGAGGCAGACCCTGACGGCGATTTTGGATGTGCTTTAGAGCCCAGCAAGTCCCGCTCCACAGCCAAATCCGGGGTTGAGCTGCTGAGTGCATTCAAGAGCCTGTCCACCGACGTACCGTGGACAGAGATGCGGTGAAGACGGAAGAATGGCTGGAGGCCATACACGAGATCTTAGCGGGCATCAGCTGCCAGTCGGCCAGGCAGTACCTCTAGCCACCTCTGTGCGGAGGCCCATGCAAAGAGATGGTGGAAATCAGTCCGGGAGTCTACTTATGCGGACTTTGAGCTGTCAGAGATATCTTGGGAGGAGTTTGGTGATGTGTTCTGGAGCACTTCGTCTCTGCTACGGACAGAGATGCTTTGGAGGAGAGGTTTTTTGAACCTCAAGCAGGGGACTAGATCGGTGATAGAGTACCAGAGAGAGTTCTCCCACTTGGCCAGATTCGCGGGGATTCAGGACACCGACGATAGGAGGTATGCGAAGAGTTCTACCGGGCCTCAGGGATGATTTGGCAGGCCTTGCTATTCATTCTCATGACACATCCAGGCAGATCATCGAGATGGCGAAGAAGCTGGAGGCTGACCAGCTGATGGTGCGAGCGGAGGGAAGAGACCATTTGATGGGTCGACGTCAGGAGAGAGCAGTAGGGGCTCTCAGAGAGGCAGGACCATCGGATACAGGAAGGGTGGGGGGACGTCGTCGTCCCAACTTCAGTGTTGAAGTTGGTGACCGGGAGCGTCTGGCGGTTGCATTGGAGGGTTGAAGGCCGCGCGTCTGGCGGTTTGTCTCAGCCGGCTTGGACGGCCGGGCGGTCTGGCGGCTACTCTGGCGGTCTCTCTTCCTCTCTGGTGGTAGCCGTGCGGTTAGCCATGTATTTACGCGCGGCTTGTGCGTGTTTGTTTTGTATAGTCCGCTTAGTCCTGTAAATTTTAGTCCCACATCTCTTATTTGTATTCTCTCATCTCTCCTCCATTCTATATAAAGGAGGGCTACCATTGTAATAGATACCTTTTTTGGATAATAAAGTTTCAATTATTCAAAGCATATCGGCTTGTTTCTACTTTTCGCTTCTTTTCGCTACTTTCTAACATGGTATCAGAGGACACGGTCTTTTCCTCCTGATTCTGTGCGCTCTCTGCTTCTTGCGGCTTGTTTTCCGCTATCCGCGACCTCTTTCGCGACTTGCCTTCTCTTCTGTTCGCCTCCCTGTTCGAGCGGCTTGTTTCTGTCCGCTGCCCTGTTCGCGCGGCTTGCTTCTTGTTCTCTTCTCCTGGTGCCTTTTCGCAGCGACCTGTTTCCTTGTCGCCGTTCCTTGCTCTTTCTTGCATCTCCGAGTCTTTGCGGCTTGTGTCTACCCGCTGTGGACTTCTTCTCCCTGTCCGCTTCTGCTTTCCCCATATCCGCTTGCCCCTATACTCGCGGTTTGGCTGCTGTGATCTGCCTGACCGTGCGGTTGTTCCTTTCTCACCCGACATCTTGGTCGCGGTCACCTGCCCTTCTCCTCTCTTCTGTTCGCTCCGCCTTTTCAGTCCGCGCGACCTCTTCCCGCGCTGTGCCTTTGACCTCTTGCTAGCCGCTGCTGTTCGCGCTACTTGATTATTCCCCTCTTCCCGTTCCTGCTTGCTAGTCGCGCGCGGCCTCATCTTTTGTCGTGCGACCTGTTCTCCTCTGTTCGCCCGACTTTTTCAAGCCGTGCCTTCTTTTCTCTCTGCTTCTTGGTAGCGGCCTTCCTAGCCGCCCGACCTGTTGCTGTTCGCCCGGCTTGGTGCTCTCTTCTCTTCTTGCGGCTTGTTCTTATCGTCGCGGCCTGCTCCTCTCTTGCCTCCATGGCTTTTCCCTCCTCAGCCTGTCCGCCTCCGTGGTCACCTCTTCTGGTAGGTGCTCATGTTGTTACTCACGGCAGAGGCTCATCGATTCTGGTGCAACCAATCATATGAAGGAAATCCTCAATATTTCTCTCTTCTTGACACACATGCTCGGTTGCCCCCGGTCATTGTTGCTGATGGATCTCCCTCCCGGTCCATGGGACGGGCATGGTTCAAGTCACTCCCTCTCTTTCTGCCTGGCTGATACCTTCTATGTGCCCAAGTTTCCGTGCAACTTATTATCGGTTACTTCTTTATGCAAGCAACTACGGTGTTTTGTCATCTTCACCCCTAGCTCTTGTACTTTTCAGGATCCGGATTCCCAACGGACGATTGCTACCGGGACTGAGTGTGGTGGCCTCTACTTCCTCGACAACGTTTCTGCTTTTCTCCGCCTTCTCCTCCTCCTCTACAGATCTTCTCCAATGGCATCTTCGCCTTGGACATGCTCCTCCCCGAATTCTCCGCCAGCTCTTCCCGCACCTCCCTCCTCATCATCCTCCACTAAAACTGTGATGCATGTCAACTTGGCAAACATCACCGCTCATTCCTTCCCCCCAACGCAAAGTCGGCTCTTCCGTCCGTTCGACCTCGTTCACTCTGACATATGGGACCCGCTCCTAACCTCACCATCGGTCGGGGTAGTTCCTATTTTGTCACCTTCATTGATGATTTCTCTCGCT